>CM031921.1:11223228-11781043 GCA_018703695.1 Prunus fruticosa | reverse complement strand
ATTTGCCCGAAATTCCTTCTTCAGGTTCAAGATCTTCCATATTTTCCACTCCCAAACTCTTTAATTCACTCCCCCTCTCCCCCTAAATTGAAGAGGAAGGAGAAACATAAAAGGGTACTTCTTCATGAAAGGTGACATCCAAAGTGACATGTACCTTCTGAGTAGGCGGGTGATAACACTTATAACCCTTCTGAGTAGTAGAATAACCAATGAAGACACAGCGGAGAGCACAAGGATCAAGTTTACTCCGTTGATGGGAGTACATGAACATACGCAACACACCCAAACACCTTCGGAGGTAACTTAGAGACCGAAACCGGAGGAGTAAGAGCACACAACACATCAAGTGGGGTTTTGAAATCAAGAACCCGACTAGGAATACGGTTAATCAAGTAGGTGGCGGCCAAGACATCATGTCCCCAAAGATGATGGGGAACAGACATATCCAACATCAGAGAGCGAGCAACTTCAAGTAACTGACGATTCTTCCTTTCAGACACACCATTCTGTTGAGGTGTGAATGGAGTGGTAGTTTGGTGAATGATACCTTGATCACGAAAAACTGGGTCAAGGTATGATTCACATATTCACCGCCATTATCAGTCCTGAATACTTTAACACGAGCATGGAACTGAGTAGACACCATGGCACAAAAGTCAGGAAGAATAGAGGCAACATCATATTTATTCTTCATCAAATACACCCATGTTAAGCGAGTGCAGTCATCAATAAACGTAACAAACCAACGGAAACCATGAGAAGTCACAAGAGCAGGACCCAGACATTAGAATGTACTAACTTAAAAGACAAAGGAGCTTTATTATTACTTGAAGGAAAAACAGTACGGTGGCTGTCTCACGCGCAAATCTCACGGCCTGGTGATCCGGGCCGAGGGGATGCGTTGACACGTGGCTTCCTTCTTTAGGATGCGGTGCGGTTGTGCACGGGCGTGCCAGCACGGTCTCCGTGCGTCGAGATGTGATTTTGGATAGAAATGGTTAAGTGGTGCGCCTGTTTGGATTTGACTTTTAATCAACGATTGTGGCCGAGAGAGGAACTGATCTCCGGCCGTAAGGTTTCACGACCTGAGCTACAAGGCTGTTTAGTGGTGGTATTGATGGTGGGTTTTGGGCGATGCTCCGGCGCGTTACTCAGTGAGCGACGGTCGTACGATATATGGGGTGAATGAGAGAGTAACAGAGATGGTGCTCCGCGCCTTGAAAATCAAGGGTCGTATGATATATTGATGAACGGATTTTCCTTACAATCTAACACTACTCTTAGGAAAGCAAGTAAAGATATTGAAAGTGCATTACAGGAAATATATAAGTTGCTCCGTGGGAGGCTTTGGTTTGGTGTTTGAACCCTTTGAATGTAGCTTGAGGCTTGTATTTATAGGAAGAGCTCTTGGAGGAGTAATCGAGGCTGAAAATCTGCATGGTGGAGCCTGATCAGAGCAAGTGGGTAGTCCAATCGACATTTGGAATCGTGAAGCATGGTGGTGTGACCCCATAAATCCTGGTAAATCTAGCCGCGCCCTCATCGTGGGTTCTGCTTCTTGGCCTTGGGGACGCATTTATTGCTCTGATCGTGGGTTCTGTGCTTCTGGCCTGGTAAATCTCTCAAGCTGTAAGAATTTGTGAGAATGTCTTGCTTAACCACTCTGATTCCTGTCGCCAAATCCTGACGTTAGTCACTTCCCTTCTTCCCTCGTGCATTAAATGCCTCTTTGCAGCCAGTGGTTTTGCTAGTCAGAGACGTTACTTCATTAAATGAAGCGTGGAACCCTGCTGTCACGTGGCGATGTGACTTTAGACATCTTCGGCCGTAGCTTTTGCGTCATTCGGCATCGGCCTACGATGCCGTGGTCGAGGCCGAGATGACTATGCCTTCGCAACTTTTCCTTTGTTTTTAGGAAGGCCAAACATCTGATGAAACGTCAAGTTTTAGTTCACGAGCAAGTGCTAGGGCCGAGAAAGGAAGCCCCTTCGGTCAGTGGTACGACCGTGATTTATTTAGGCACAAACAGTGGCTCTTGGCCATTACACAAGTCTCACATTTGAAACTAGACTCATCACACGAACTAAATAACGAAGGAAACAAATGTCTAAGATAACCAAACGACGGATGTCCTCAGCGACGATGCCATAACCAAAGTTGTTGCTTGTCTTTGACACTGCCACTCGGAGCTTTATTAGCGACACAACCACGAACTGCTGCAGCCGGCAACTGTAAGTAATATAACCCCCCTATCCGTTTACCATGCCCAATCTTCTCGTGAGTCCTGAGATTCTGGAAAAAACAATGGGTAGAATAGAAGGTAGCAGAAGCGTTAAGTGTATCAAGTAAATGCCCAACGGATAACAAATTGCAATGAATATTGGGAACCAAGAGTGCATGAGACAAAGGTAAAGAAGGAGTGAGATGGATGGTACCTTCACCGGTAACTGGGGAAGGTAAACCATTAGCACTAGTAATATAGGGGTCACAAGGGTTATGCGACAACTCATCAAACATATTATCATTATAAGTCATATGATTAGAAGCACCAGTGTCAATTATCCAAGTAGTAGAACCCATACCTGGCATAGTATCGGAAGCACACAGATTTGCAGATGGAGCCGGAGGACGGGCCTCATCAGGAGTCACAGTGTAAGTGGCCTTGGCGCCATACATACGAGCTTTGTAGTTAGCAAACCAATAAGGGTAACCATGCTCCTTAAAACACTTCTCAGAATAATGATTCCCATTACAATGGCGGCACTTAGGCGGACCTTCAAGAGAGCTAGAGGTAGAGGCAGGAAGGACGAGACCCGCAGAAGATCCAAACTTTTTGGACGAAGAGCGACCGGTCTCTTCGTGCGGGGCGACCGGTCGTTGACGTGCTAGGTCAACCTTGAGAGCCAGCGATCCTCCTCCAAGCATAGCGGACTGACGGGTATCTTTCTCCATGACCATGGCATAGGCTTCGAGAGGAGGTGGAACATGACTAAGAGCAAGAATACGGCTACGAACACCATCATACGGTGGATCAAGCCCGCCAAGAAAATCATAAACTCGATTGGCTTCAATTTCTTTCAGAGGACAAAATATCTATACAAAAGGAAAAAATAAATAAAACCCAAATAGAATAGGATATACTCGTCAACGTTTTGCAGCTCCATAGTGAATACTAGTTGGCTTGTGCATAAATCTGAACAACAAGCTTGTAGCACACATTATATCTGGCCTAGTTGCTGTCAAATATAGGGATGGCAATGGGCTGGTTCGGGTTCGGGTATGGCAATACAAAAGTCTATTAATATCTTCTTATTAGTTTTTTTGGGCCAACTATCTTATATTTTAGTGTAAAATCAGGATTTTGATATGGTTTTATTCTATTCATCGTATTAGAGGTTACGTTTCTTTTTGCTTTTTTTTTTTTTTTTTTTTTTTTTGGGGCTTCTTCTCATTCTTCTTTGGCACCTACGTACGGTAGAGATCGGAGGATTTGGTGGTGGATTTGAATTTAACCCAAACCTAACTAAGCCCCAAAATAAGAATGTCAAATGACTTCTAAAACTAGGTATTTGAGAATATTAATAATTTCTCTCCTAACTTTCTCTTCTCCTCTCATTTCTGTTTTTGGTTACTGAGAAAGGGAATGAAAGTTTAGGAATTGTCGAGCCAGCTAATTAAGTTGTTATTACTTTTCTTATTTCATGTACCAATTGAAACATATTACATAACTTCAATGTGATAATGTTTAGGTTTTGCTAATTGAATATAATTAACTTTTTTTTATATAAAACTTTTCAATTGAAATTCTTCCAAGTGTCTCCTTCAGCGGAAGTCCATGGCTATTACTTGTGAACTTCAATGGTCTCATTATGATATCTTGGTATAATCCATTAACTTTACTGTGACATTAAATCAACACTTGATATTTCTGCCAAACCTTTTTTTATTTTTTTTTTCTGTTTCTTTTCTCAACCAAACAAAAAACACCTAAGAGGGGAAACAAGAAACAAGTCACAAGGACAAAACAAAGCAAAACCAAGGAGGCATGTGCAGGCCGAACAACAAAGTAACATCAATCTACATCGGGGAGTCCCACTCCACAAATGGTTCGAAGGAGAGAAGGGCTTGGGACCAAAGTGAGAGAAGCATCATTGGAGAGGCTTTGTTGTCAAACCCTAAAAACACTATTGATTGTGGGTGACAGTAGAAAGATAATTGCCTATATGGGCAGAAGACCACTCAGGTTAGGCTCATTCAATTCAAAGTCTGATCACCTCTCTCAACCCACACAATTTTACTTTTTTTTTTTCTCATTGTTTTATTCAGGGACGGGGGAATGCATTGGGCTCCCATATGGAAATAATTTTGACTTTTAAATATCATGTAGTCTTGAAAAGTAAGCTTATTTGAGGGACACTCTTTGTAGGGCCCACTTTGGATTGTATTTCAACAAATTCAAACCGTCTATTTTATAGATAATCATTCAAAGATCATTCAATACAAAAAAATCACTTGAATCCGATTGATATTGTTTGACCACTTAATTGTGTTATTGAAATTTTAGTATTTTCTTGAAGCACCGTGTTCATTGATTTTGTAGGATACAATTGGATGTTTAAACGGTTTCTGATTTGTCTAATTTTTCGCAAGGATGATCTATGAATGTAGACTTAAAAAATAGATGGTTTGGATCGTAGGAAAAATATTTATAGGGGACCCTAAAGGGTGTCCCTCAAATAAATTTATTTGAGGGATCCCTCAATAGAAGGGGACTTATTGCATGTTTATTGATTTTTGTATTGATTTTTTACTAGTTTCTATCTTATATATTACATGCATTTTGAGAGGTACGAATCATTACGTCCTCTCGACTAGGTGTATCATTTTTTTTGTATTAAAATTCACTCGTATCGTTGAATTTCTTTGTAAAGTAAATCCAGTCCAGTCCATTTTGAAATCCTCATTCCATTCTTGGTTTTATTTAATAATTGTTTTTCGTGATATTTAAATTAAGGACCTCAAGTACAAGTCTTTCTACAAAGGGGTCATGGGATTTTACATTTTTATTTACTATATCATTGTCCACAATACACAATCCACAAGAAACTAGATATGCCCACAAGAAAACAACGGTAAATATTGGCTGTTAAGCTTTTTTTTCATTTCATTGGTTTACCGCTTCAACTAGTCTCTCTTTGGTTGCATTTCTAGAATTCAGCCAAACAGTCATAGCCATTTTAAAAACAACAATCATTGTCATCCAAATGCACCCGATGCGGAATTTATAACGATAACAATTAGTATTGGTAACATTCATAAATATTATTATGAAGAAGAAGAATTCATATTAATAATTGTCAATATATACAACCTTTGGGAGCATAAATCGGGATTCATAATATGCTCAAAATTATATTAATCCTCTTGTACCCACATTTATCTTAGTTTTTTTTTGTCAAAAGTTATTTTTGGTCCCTGTAGTTTGACATTTCAATCACTTTTGGCCTTGTAGTTTCAATTTCGTCAATTTTGCCCTTGTAATTTCATATTTGTAGCAATTTAAGGACAATCATAATTTCTGTCAAATTATTCTCAACTTCTGTTATCTATTCAGGGGTATTTTGGTCCAAACTTGCATCCCCTCCCCAACAAGCCAACACTTAAGAATAGTTCCACCCAACCCCAGCTAGCCACCATACCCCTGTAACTAATCGCCACCTCATCCTCCCACGGCCTCCCCAACCTCGTGATATCATAGACTCATAGATCTATCTGTAGTTAACAATTTGTGCAAGAAAAGTAGTGAATGTTAAAATAAATAAATAAAGCAACAAGAACACAGTCAACAATTGAACAAAAACATAAGGAACCCAAAACATATTTGGGCTAAAATCATAGGGCAACCGGTCTCCACAGCCCCCCACCCAAAGTCCCACTTCAATCTCTCCTCATTTTGCCTTATCTCTCCCAACTTGATCTCGTACGTATTGCTTGGAGACATCAGTCTAAGTCTTGGGGCAACTATTGGAACATTGCTCTCGGCTTGCTAGCTTATGTCTTGTGCATTTGTTGGGGTTGGGGCAACACGGTATGGTGGCTAGCTGGGGTTGGGTGGGACTGATCATGATTGTTGGCGGGTTGGGGGATGGGATGCAAGTTTGGACCAAAATATGACAGGACTCAACCCAAATTTCACTTTGGAATCCGGGTTCAATCCCATGTGAGTCCAACACCTGACAAGTGTCGAGATGAATGACTAAACTACCATTTTTGCCCTAATTCAAAAACTGATTTAGGGTTTGACTTCTACCGAAAAAAGCAAGCTCAGTCTTCCCTGAAAAACGGACATTTACCAAATTATTTGCACCTGTAGAAAACACAATTCACTACTACAAAAAACACTTTGCGCGACGAAATGAGTTTGTTGCGCAAAGTACAATTTTGTCGCACAAAACCCGTATTCGCGAGGTTTGCACGACGAAAATTACTATTCATCGCGCAAAGATACTTTGCGCGACGAAGATAATAACTTTGCGCGACGAATATTATCTACTTTGTGTGACGAATATTAACCACTTTGTGCGACGAACCTTAACGTCACACAAATATACTTTGCGCGACGAATCCTAATGTCGCGCAAAACTTTGCGCGACACAAAATATTTATTTTTTTAAAAAAAATTTAATTAAAAATAAACTAGTTAGTTTGTGCAACGAAATATTTTGTTGCGCAAGGTTTTTGACATTTTGTTTTATTATTTCTCTTATATCAATTTCATTATATTAATTTTTTCAAAATTTTACTTTTTAAATTTAATTTAATTGTATGATTTTATTTTTTTAATTACTTTAATTTAAATTGACATATTCAAAATAAAATTACATATTCAAAATAGTGGTCAAATTATCCAATATATATAATATTCAAATGTACACATAAATTAACAAAGTACAATAATAAAATCTACAAGCCTATTGTGATGGTAGTGGCGGAGGATATGTTTTTCGACTTTAGCCGTCAAAGTCTCGACAATTCCCTACAAAAAAAAATATATATTGTCAAATATAAAAAAAATAACATAAAATAATAACAAAAAAATGGCATAAACTCAAAACTAACTCTAAAAACACATATTATTGAAAAAAATTTAACATTTGGAGAGAATATACCATTTGACAAGATTTTGAGTGAGTGAGAATGAGAGGGAGAAGTGAGTGTGAGAGAATTAGAGAAGATAGTGAGAGAGAGATGAAAGAGTGAGTGAGAGTGAGAGATGATGAAAAGAAAGATAAGAGAGTGAGTGAGAGTGAGAGATAGTGAAGAAAGAGATGAGAGATTAAGTGAGAGGAGTGAGTGTGAGAGAAAGGGTAGGATTTGGGGAGAGGGAAAGAGAGAGGAGAGGTAAGAAGAGTAGAAGACATTGAGAAAATGGTGGAGGAGTTATGTTGGTTTTAAACACCGGATCACTTTGCGCGACGAAATAATATATTGGTCACTCAAAGTCCTTAAAAAAAATTAAAAAAAATTCTCATTTTTGGTGCCCGCCCAAATTTTTAGGGTTTTGCGACGAAATTTTGGTCACTCAAAGTTTTGCGCGACCAAAATATTCCCGTGTCCCATTTTTGGTACCCGCCCAAATTTTCGAGTACACTTTGCGCGACGAAGTAATATATATTGGTCGCGCAAAGCCGTAAATTTTTTTAAAAAGAAATTCCCATTTTTTGTACCCGCCCAAATTTTTCGACTATACTTTGCGCGATGTACCTGTATATTGGTCGCGCAAAGTTGTAATTTTTTTTTTTAAAAAAATTCCCATTTTGGTACCCGCCCAAATTTTTCGAGTATACTTTGCGCGACGAAATACTATATATTGGTCGCTCAAAGTCGTAAATTTTTTTTTTTATATAAAAAAATACCCATTTTGGTACCCGCCCAAATTTTTAGAGTATACTTTGCGTGACGAAATACTATACATTGGTCGCAAAGTCGTAATTTTTTTTTTTTAAAAAAATTCCCATTTTGGTACCCACCCAAATTTTTTGAGTATACTTTGCGCGACGAAATTCTTTATATTGGTCGCGGCAAAAGTCGTAATTTTTTTTTTAAAAACACCCATTTTGGTACCCGCCCAAATTTTTCAGTATACTTTGCGTGACGAAATACTATATATTGGTCTCGCAAAGTCGTAAATTTTTTTATTTATAAAAAAATTCCCATTTTGGTACCCGCCCAAATTTTTAGAATATACTTTGCGCGACGAAATACTATATATTGGTCACGCAAAGTCGTAAATTTTTTTATTTATAAAAAAATTCCCATTTTGGTACCCGCCCAAATTTTTAGACTATACTTTGCGTGACGAAATATTATATATTGGTTGCGCAAGGTCTTAAAAAAAAATTAAAGCTACTAATAAATATATATACTATTCAATTTCTTAAGTGTTATACGTACAAATAAACAAATTTAAAGCTACTCAACGATCCAACCGTCAAACTTGTTTGTTTATACTTCGAGATCATATACGCCAAAATTCAGAAAAAATAAACATTAAGAGATCAATTAATGGGACAAAATATTTCGACGGTTATAAAAGAAAAATCAAGATTTAACGGTTATTTCAACTCTGATTTTGATGATTTTTTACAGCTACACTCCTTGAACCTATATGAATACAATGACTACATTCGATTGTCAATTTAAAATATTTACACTAGTAGATACCACAAAATCCTATGTTATATTTAACAAAAGTATAAATAAACTATTAATTGTTAGTGAATATATTGTTGTGATGGGATATGTATTCTATGAAACTAGTTTCAACGATCTAACTGTTAAATTTGTTTGTTTCTGCTTCTAGATCGTATACCCCAAAAATCAGAAAAAATAAACATTCAGAGATCACGTAATGGGACAAAACTTTTCGATGGTTATAAACAAAAATCACGATTTAACGGTTATTTTAACTCCGATTTTGATGATTTTTTACAGCTACACTCCTTGACCCTATATGAATACAATGACTCAATTTGATCTTCAATTTAAAATATTTACACTAGTGGATACCACAAAATCTTATGTTGTATTTAATGAAAGTATAAATAAACTCTTAATTGTTAGTGAATATATTGTTTTGATGGCATACGCATTCTATGAAACTAATTTCAACGATCCAACTGTCAAACTTGTTTGTTTACACTTCGAGATAATATACGCCAAAATCGGATAAAATAAACATTCAAAGATCAAGTAATAGGACAAAACTTTTCGACGGTTATAAATGAAAAATCAAGATTTAACGGTTATTTCAACTTTGATTTTGATGATTTTTTACAGCTACACTCCTTTACCCTATTTGAATACAATGAACCACTTCGATCGTCAATTTAAAATATTTACACTACTGGATACCACAAAATCTTATGTTATATTTAACAAAAGTATAAATAAACTATTAATTGTTAGTGAATATATTGTTTTATGGCATATGTATTCTATGAAACTAGTTTCAACGATCCAACCGTCATATTTGTTTGTTTATACTTCGAGATCATTTACCCCAAAAATAAGAAAAAATAAACATTCAGAGATCACGTAATGGGACAAAACTTTTCGATGGTTATAAACAAAAATCACGATTTAACGGTTATTTTAACTCCGATTTTGATGATTTTTTACAGCTACACTTCTTGACCCTATATGAATACAATGACTCAATTTGATCTTCAATTTAAAATATTTACACTAGCGGATACCACAAAATCTTATGTTGTATTTAATGAAAGTATAAATATATTCTTAATTGTTAGTGAATATATTGTTTTGATGGCATACGCATTCTACAAAACTAATTTCAACGATCCAACCGTCAAACTTGTTTGTTTATACTTCGAGATCATATACGCCAAAAATCGGAAAAAATAAACATTCAGAAATCAAGTAATAGGACAAAACTTTTCGACGGTTATAAACGAAAAATCACGATTTAACAGTTATTTCAATTTCGATTTTAATGATTTTTTTACAGCTACACTCCTTGATCCAATATGAATACAATGAACCAATTCGATCTTCAATTTAAAGTATATATTTTCTAACAAAAACTCAATCCGAACTACAATAATATATTTTTCTAACAAAATAATTTTATTTATTTTTGTAAAAACTTTGCGAGACGAAGATTATTATTTCGTCGCGCAAAGTCATCCAAATTTTTTTATAAATAATTATTTATTTTATTTATTTTTGTAAACACTTTGCGAGACGAACGACAATTCGTCGTGCAAGACTTTGTGCACCGAACTTTTGTCTTTAGTCGCGCACGACTTTGTGCACCGAATTTAATTGTTTCGTCCCACAAAGTGTAGTCGCGTAAGACTTTGAGCGACGAAGTTTAATTTTTGTCGCGCAAAGTCATTTTGTGCGACGAATTGTGTTTCGTCGCGCAAAGTTTTGTCGCGCAAGGGTTTTTTTTTATTTATAGAAAAGTTGATATAGATCCAAATTTTCATTGATAAGTTGGGTTTAATCCTCGGATTCAGTGACTTTGATACAAGTCATTTGACTTTTGTGCCACATAGGATTATATTCCTTTTTGAATATTTTATGATGTAATTTTTTTATTTTTTATTTTTTAAAATAATTTTTTATTCCAATGTTGCCCCTTATGCTTTGAATCGGGTAATAGTAATTTATGTGATAATAATTAGCCATTTATAACGTTTGTCATTAAATAGAAAAGGAAAAAAATCGCAAACATATCCCAAAAATTACGTTGTTAACTTGTTACATTGTCGACCAAAGCATTTGATTGTGGAACTTTTAGTACCTCTATATGCGTACGAAAACATACATCACACGCAAGAGCAGATCAAAGAGAGGTAGTGATGGATGGTGACATTCATTTGCTAAATTTATAATGTAAGACACAACGGGTTCAACTTGAGAGAGAGAACTTGATCTACTTGCAGCTAGAAGGATCAATAATGATCCAAAACGGCATTTCCCTCTAAAACAACTACCTACGCATTTCTACGATTTCCAATTGAAGCATGCAAGGAAAAACCAGATCAGTTTGCAAACAGAAATCCTTGACTACTTCAACATGCAAGGAAAAACCAAATCATTTGAAGCATGCAAGGAAAAACCAAATCAATTTGCAAACACATCGTTTAGTACATGAGTTATAGGTAACAATTTTAATTTTTGTTCACCCTATGGTAGAGGTATATTACATACTCTTGTAGATATATATAGTAGAAATCCTATGGTGTACGTATATTGTTCTATTGCCTTTTGCATAGGTATATATGTGTTTTTTCATATTTTCGACAATGTATAATAGTATTTTATGTATAATTTTTTTTTATAGGTAACATACAATTTTTATTTGTCTATTTTTGTATCTAACTTATAGGTAATCTTCTAATTTATGTTCCTAACTTATATGCAGTCTTTTAATTTAGGTTCCTAACTTATAGGTAACACGATTTATCACTAAGTTTTTTTCGTTGCTAATAATACCACTATTTACCTGTATGTCAGGTACATAATTTCATGTGGGTGCTTGTCTGATTGATTGGTATAATCTGTGGGTCTTTACTTTTCATTGATTAAATTGTATTTTATCCATATATTAGGTAAATATTATCAAGGAAAGAATTCTAATTTTAAATTAAGAAATTCAATTACAAGGAAATAATGCATTAAATTTAGATTTTAAATGTGTTTTCCTTATTTACCTCAAAGGGTAAAATCGATACAACAAAAAAAGTAATAAATGTCAAAGGACCTCCATCTAAAACCAAAAACGCGTGGACTAAACCCAATGACATCTAATCATTTTGGACCTGGATCTAAGAAGCCCTTTTTTTTACTAGTGATTCTATAATCCCAATCATTCAGCATACAAGAATTTCGTCCATACGCAATTCAACATGACTCAAATGGAACTTAGGCCCATACAACATAATCAAAACACTGACATTCACCTTGTTATAAACGAGAATTAACGGTAGATCCAAAATTTGCTCAATTAATGGATTTCAACTAAACCAATTCAAAGCATAATTCAACAGTCATTTTGCGGCTGCACCTAGGTTAACCTAGGTTGCCTATGTACCCTCAACGAGGGATCAAGCCACACGTAGTTTTTTCATACTTCCCTAACCAAAAGTTTAAACTCTAATTAATCCTCTAAAATCATATAAAAGATTCTTGATTTAAGAACAATCTTCCACCCAATCATATATGTGCATATACAACACAGATACATAATAGCTTGTTGCAGATATGTATGAAAATGAGAAAGTTACTAAAATAACTTTTGGTCATGTGAAACCTTAATATCGCTGCCAACAGTTTGAATAAACATGCTTCTATCTTCTACATATAATAACAAACTCATCACTTAAGAGAATAGTTATGAATTGTATAAAATCCTTAAAACTTGGAAACCTTCAATCATTGTCTCATAAAATCAGAAAATAGGTATTAAAACTTTTACCCAAAAATACCAAGATAAAATTATCAATTTTAGTTTAAACATCTTAAAACCCAAATACTCTCCACCTAGGCGTAACCCCCATTCGTATTCCGTCAATTCCGATAATATTCTGTCAATTCCAGGTACCATGTATGTTACAACCTTGCAAAACTTGAGGGACATATGGTCAGCCCGAGAGTGCACATCCTAGCAGAACTCAGGGGACATGTAGTGTGCCAGAGAACGCACATCCTCACTGAACTTGGGGGATATGTAGTCAACTCAAGAACGCATATCCTCGCACCACACGGTTCAAGCGTCTCCGAGACTCGTGGGGCATTATCATAAATGACTAAACAGTTCCAAAGGCAACTAGGGGGGGGGGGGGGGGTACTCCTGTGGTGGGTTTGAAAACCATATTTCGAAATTTATCATAAAATTCCCCCTATTCCATAAATCTATTTTCCAAATCTTTTCTCAACTTTCCAAAAATCAGTTTTTAAAAGGGTAGCCAAAATCCCTTCTTAAGCATAAAGTTCATAAAGACCCAATAATATTCACAAACCTCAATATCAAATTAAAGTCCGTTAATCCCATAACATAATCTCATAATCTTGTCAAGACCCCAAAATAATTCAAATAATAATCAAAACTTGTTTACATATAATTTCCATAAAATATTATATTCTACAATTAAAACAATAAACTTTCGCAAACAACCCAATATCACCCAGTCATATACTTTAATAATAATAATAATAATAATAAATAATGTAAAATATTAACCCTTAGAGATTCCATATCCTTATTAACCCAAATTAAATTAATTTTCAATCAAAACCCATTTATGCAAGAAATTCCATATTTGAAGAACGAAGTACACTTAAAAACAAATGTCCACTAATTTCCCAATAATCAAAGCCGAGTCCCAAGACTTACTTCCACAACCCATCAATCAAGTATCCCATACTTGATCGGTGCATAATTACATATCATTTTGTACCCTTTTAACTTATGATTTGGTTATGTTTTTGTGTTAAACTTGTGCTTTTAATAAGTTTTGTGTTTGTTTCAGTGTAATAAGCTTAAGGACTCACTAAATGCATTTTGGAGACAAATTAGCTCAAAACAGTGTCTGCAGATCAGTGAACTTCACGGATTGGACTGTACTTGCTCAAGAAGAACCAGATGATGAGCCATACATCATTTGAAAGATACGGAAGTCTAGTTTCTGTAGAATTTTACGGTTCATGATTCCGAGCCTTCTAGAGAAAGTTATACATATTTTGGCAACTTAAGGTCAAATTCGGCAGCATCTGCGTTACTGGGCCGAAAATCACATTTGAAGGCCTTTCCGATTTTTCCTTGAGCTGGGCTGCATATGCTTGGAAAGATAAGACACATAGCTTGAAGATCCATATTTTTCCAGATTTTTTAGAATGGATGAACAAGCCCAAAACGAGCCCACAAGCTGGCTACAATGCATTGTCATGCATGACATATGCATGATGAATTGTTGTTGATTGTGGGAAAGTTTGGTGAAGCATATTCAATACCTATATTTGAGTGGAATTTTGCAGCAGCCAAAAGAGCCAAAAGATGATGAAGTGGGAGTTGCAACACTAAGCCTAAAGACAAGAGGAATTGTTTTCAAATGCAATAGTGTGTTAGGTGAATTAAGTATTGAAGTTAGTGTGTTTAGAAAATTCAATTGTATAATTCAGATTTTCACTTCCCCTAGGCCTATAAATAGGGAAGTTCTCTAAGCTTGTAATAACACCCCAAGGGGGGAGCTCTCAAGCACTTCTCTAGAGCCCCCTTCCCTTCTCTCCCTCAAATTCTCTTAGTTTCCCTTTTGTAGTTCTCAATTGTTGTAACAAGATCCTAGTACTATAAATCTCAAGCATTTTTCTTTTCTCTTCTTCTAAATTCTCCAAACACTTCTCTATTCTCTTTCAAAGTTCTCCATGCTCTAAAACATTTCCCATGTTCTCAAACACTTTCTTCCAAAATCCACAAAGTTCCCAAACACCACTTTCCTTACTCTTCCAAAATTCTCCAAATCTCTCAAACACTTCTCCCCTCTCTAAAGCTCTCAAACACTTCTCAAACACTTTTTTTCTCCCTCCTGAAAGTTCTCAAACACTTCCTTTCCTTAATGTTTTCTTAGTTGTAATTTATTTTTCTTGTAATGTACATTCTTTCTTCTTGTTTTGTTTCTTTTGTTTTCATTTTTGTTTTGTGTAGGAAAATTGAATTGGATCATTCAATCACCAATCCCTGTGGAATCGACCTCGCACTTACATATGCTATACTACCGAACGGCTCGTGCACTTGCGAGTATCACAAGTTGAGGATGCAGCTGAATCCATTTTGGTGCAGCTAATATCTACACAACAAGTTTTTGCGCCTTTGCCGGGGATCGGTAACATTGTTTGATTCTATTTGGTTTTCCTACTTTTTATTTTTATTTTTTGTATATAACTGGACAGTTTCATGTTTTAAAGTTAATGAGGTTAATTGACAAGTTGTGTTTGTAGTCCAACAGACAAGGACAATTGCCTGACAAGCAAGAGAACTGGGTTTGAGTCCCAGCTTACACAACACCCAAAAACAAAAAGGTTCAAGTAGCATGTTGATTATTTCTAGTTTATGGTTTCATTCACTTGCTCTTAATTAAATATCTTGTTCAAGTTTACATAAACACCATATGACTCTTGGACTGATTAGTGAATGAATGGGTAGATATTGAAGACAAACACCATGTTTAAATTCTACTTGGTTCTTTATTGTTCTTCTTGTTCTTAATGGGTTCGGAATTTGTGTTTAGACTAAACACCATAGCTAAATGCTTTTTATGAATACTTGATTAAAACCACACACCATATGGATAATCATATTTGAGAAAGAACGAACTTCATAAGCTAGTTTGATTACTTTGTTGCTTGTTACTTTGAAGCATGAAATTGGATGTGTGTTGATTTTCCTTTCCATTTTAGTTTTTATTTCCTAATCCTTTAATTATGTTTCAAGTTTTCTATGTTTGTTTTAAGCAATTTATGACAGCTTAATAAAAATGGAGAGAGATGGCAACTTCAATCATAAGAATGGAGAGTGTGGAGTAGTGGGAGAAGTCGCGACCTCCAAATGCATCATGCTCGACCTAATCGCTTCAAGGGGAGTATTCCAATCCCTTCTCTTTAGTTGTTTTGTTCATATTTCAGTAATTTCAATTTTCTATTTCTTTTATTAAAAACAAATTAAAAAGATTTTTTATATTAGCTGACTCGTGGTAACTCCAGATGAGCGTCTCCGTCAATACAGTGTCTAGGAGTTCTTTAGGCGACACCTTCGGTGTCTAAGAAGTTTGGGTTTTAAGTGGGACCTTTGTGACCCCTCCAACCTTCCCGGATCCCCTGGCTGTGTTTTCTGTGGCCCTTAACTGGTCATCCATGGGTTACTTGTATATTTGTGTGTTTTAAAAAAAAACAAAACAAAAATTTTAAAAAATTAAAATAAAAAAAAATTTCGACATTTGAGTTTTTATTTATTTTTTCTTGTAAATTGCAATGTGGAACTTTTTTTTTTGGTGTGGTCAGTTAGTTGTAAATAATAAAAAAAAAATTTATAAAAAAAATAAAATAAAATTTCAAGTTGGAACTTCTTTGTTTTCTTTTTGTGTTTTTGTTTTGTTTTGTTTTGTTATGTTAGTGTATTTATTTACGTGTTGTGGTTAGTTAAGTTGTTTCTGAGTGTTAAAAACATATTTTTATTTCACTCAAACACTGCATTACAAACAAAAGAAAAAAAAAGTTAAAAAAAAAAAAAAACATTCAAGTAAATTAAAAATAAAAAACTTCTTCATCTTCATCTTCATCTTCATGGCATGCCTCTATTCTCTCTTACTTGCAGAATTTGCAGCAACTCCACATGGTCCTCATTTTTCTCTCCAGTGCTTCCACGTGCTGATTGGCAGGGAGAGCCGCTTCTGGAAGTCCGCCACCATAGCCTTCAAGGAAGCTACTTCCTCGCTCAGCGCGGCACACTCCCGTGTTCTTGCCAGCAATCGCATGCCCAAATTGGTAGCCGAGACCGCGTGGAGCACAGTTAAGTTGTGGGACTCCTCCACCGCTGCCTTGTCAGACCTCTTTGCCACATGCAGATGATCTGTCGATGTGAGCTTGCTGCCAATCATGCCTTCCAGGAGCGCTCTCTCTTCGGCATTGCCTCAGAAAAAGTTCGGAATTACCTCAGCAAAGTTTGACGCCGTACCGTGATGATATGTGGAATTTGGGAAGACATGGTTTGGACGAGCCCTTATCTGCATGAGATCATCAAGGTGAGTGCATGAAGATGCCATTGTTTTGTTTCTGGATTTTTTGATGTTTTTCTCTAATTTGGAGGAAGAAATGCGAGGTACTCTTCTACTTCACCGAGATGAGTTTAAATAGATTTATGCAGGACGAGGTAGCCGAAAGCACTTCGGATCTCGATGGTGCTATCCTGTGCTCCTTTCCCTCGGATCCCTTCATTTCAGGCGCAAATTGCGAGCACGTTTTTTTTAAAAGGGAGCATGTCTACACTTTCACTTACTTTTGCCTCCCGTTTTTCTGATTGCTTTGTGTTTTTGTCTGTTATTTCCAGTCATTTTGTTTTTCTTTTCTTTTGTTTAAGTTTGGGGAAGCGCATTTTTCTTTTTCCTTTTTATTTTATTTTATTTTTATTCATTGTTTTTCTTTTTAATTTAAAAATAACTTGTTTTCTTCTTGTTTGACAGGTTTCTTAAGAATTTAATTTGAAGAAGAGACAAAAATTAAAGATGCGTCTTGGACACCTGGTGCAAGAATCCCAACTCTTCTTTTAAATTCTTGTTTGAATTGTGTGTTTATTTCAGTTTTTATTTATTTATTTTGTTTTTATTTGATTATGTAGTATAATTTAAAACTCATAGGATATTCTTTGAATGAGCTAAACTTTTGGTAACTCCAGCGAGCAACCGCAGTCTATACAGTGTCTAGAAGTTCTTTAAGGCGACACCTTCGATGTCTAAGAAGTTAGGGTTTTAAGCGGGACCATTGTGACCCCTCCAACCTTCCCGGATCCCCTAGCTGTGTTTTCTGTGGCCCTTAACTGGTCATCCTTAAGTTTTTCTCTTTAAAGAAAAAGCAGTTACTTGTGTCTTTTGTTGCGTAGATTCAGCTGCACTAAAATGGGTTCAACTGCATCCTCAACTTGTGATACTCGCAAGTGCACGAACCGTTGGTAGTATAGCATATGTAAGTGTGAGGTCGATTCCACAGGGATTGGTGATTGAATGATCCAATTCAATTTTCCTACACAAAACAAAAATGAAAACAAAAGAAACAAAACAAGAAGAAAGAATGTACATTACAAGAAAAATAAATTACAACTAAGAGAACATTAACGAGAGCATTTGAGGAAGGAAGGAAAGTGTTTGAGAACTTTAGAGAATTTGATGAGGGAATGGGAGAAGTGTTTGGAAAGTTTGGAGAAGAGATGAGAAAGTAAGGAAAGTGGTGTTTGGGAACTTTGGGGAATTTGGAAGAGAAGAGAGAAAGTGTTTGGGAAGCTTGAGGATTTTGGAAGAGAGAATGTGTTTGAGAGCATGTGGAATTTGGAAGAGCATGTGTTTGAAAGCTTGAGAAGGGAGAAGAAAGTGTTTGGGAAATTTGGGGATTTTGAAAGGGAATGTGTTTGAGAACTTTGAGAATTTGGAAGAGAGTGGTTAAGAACTTGGAGAATTTGAGAACTTAGGGAAGGGAGAGAAAGGTGTTTGTGAAGTGTTTGAGACATGGAGACTTTAGAGAATTTGAAAGAGAATAGAGAGATGTTTGAGAATTTAGAAGAAAGAAAATTTAGTAGAATGATCTTATTACAACAATTGAGAACTACAAAGGGAAACTAAGAGAATTTGAGGGAGAGAAGGGAAGGGAGCTCTAGAGAAGTGCTTGAGAGCTCCCCCCCTTGGGGTGTGTTTACAAGCATAGAGAACTTCCCTATTTATAGGCCTAGGGGAAGTGAAAAATCTGAATTCAATATGGCTAATGCATACAACACTTGAATTATAAAATCTGAAGGAGGAGGAGTTGTGTCTCCTGAGGCATCCCTAGGAGGAGGAGTTGTGTCTCCTGAGGGTTTAACAGATACGATACCCACAAACGTTTTTCTAACTCTACAAAACAAAGTGGTTAGAAAACTTTACTAATTTTGTTAGTCTTTAAGCAAAATAAAACAAAAAACAAAAACAAAAATAATTACAAAAATAAAAATAAAACTCAAAACAATCTTTCCGAACATTTTCTGAAGAGAAATGACTTATGCACATGACTCAAAAACTCAATTTAGACATTATTTACAAGGCGGCAAAGTTCAAAACATAATATGCTCAAAGTGTAGTAGTGTGATTGCCAAATGCAACAAATTCTCCAATCTTAGTTTTCACACAATTTCAAAAATCATACCAAGCACAAATGCAACTTCAAATCTCACCAAAGTTGTCCTCTCACAAATGAATCACTCAGAAGAGGGCTACAATGCATCACTCAGTTATAAACATGAGATTAGAGTTAAACCATAAGGGACTTAACTCAAAATAGGAAGATGAAAAACTTGCATTAATATGATCTCAAGAAGGATGTCAAACACTTAAAAGTAGAAAAATGAATGCAATTCAGCCATATGACATGTAAGATCAATTTAGGTCTTTAACATAGGTTGTAATGGGGCCAAGGGTGTAAGGTGAGTAAGAAATGAAAGGTATGGATAATACAAAGTCCAAGGAACTCAAAAATGTAAGAGCATAAAATAATTATTTACAAGACTTCGAATCATCAGGATTATATATTTTCTTTTCATGATCAAAACTCCTTATACCTTCATTTACAATGATTTAAACTCCTTTCCAAACACCAATGAAACCCAAAAATGAAATTTCAATCAACTACCATTTAATCAGAACTTTTCTCTTTTCTTTCACCAATTGTGTGAAGTTCTATAATTTTTTTTTAAAAAATGTAATATCCCTTCCCAAACTTAGCATGAAAAACACATCCGAATTAGAGCTCATGAGTTCCTTAGAAAGGTAAATTCTTGTTTTTCGGGCTAATGCTAGGAATTGCAATTGGTAAAATGAAAGAAAAAGTTTACATGTAGGCTCAAAATGGTTAACAATGGAAAATCATGCTTAAGCATGCATAAGGTTAGCTTGAAAGGCACAAACGATCCAAAGGTGGCCTTAATATCATTTCTTAAATGTCATGAAATCAAATTACAAAAGAATGAATGACTTTTAAGTGTTCAACCAAATCAATGAATAATGAGATCAAACAACAACTTTGATGACAAGAAAATAAGAGTATGTGTATAACACTCATGAAATGAAGCACAAGGCTCAAAAGCTCACATTATATGGTTATATAAGTCTAATTTATGCTTCATACGATTCTTTAGATTATGCAAATCCTTTAATTGGAAAATTGTGAAACAAATGGCAAGTGCAAAGAAGGTTTCAAACATATCATGCTAGAACAATGCCAAATTATTATTATTATTATTTTAATTTTTTAATTTTTTTTTTAAACAATAAAAAGTTACAAAAAAATAAAAAATAAATAAAATTCAATTTTCATTTAAGTCATGCAACATTTATCACAATCTCATCATATGTGTTCGGAAAGTGACTCAAAATTAAAAAAAATAATAATAATAATAAGAAAAAATAAATAAATTTACATGCTAAACTCCAATGCCCCCAAACCTAGAAATGAACATTGTCCTCAATGTTTAAAAATTAGGAACAAGCAATGTCATAACAAGAAATGAAAGTATTAAAGCAAATAAAAATAATAGCATACAAAAAGAAAATAATTACAAAATAAAAATTACAAAACAAACAAACAAATAAAAAGAATTGAAAACACTCAAAACAGTAAGCCCTAAATAGACAGTCTTACGCAAACCAAAACCCAAACGATTGAAAACCCAACCCAAAAGAAAGTTAACCCACATTGAAACCTAAACAACGTGAAAACCCGAAGCCCACAATGAAGTCTGAAGCCCACATGTTAAATTTTTATTTTATTTTATTTTTATTTTTTTAAATGAAACGTGAATTGGGAGCGCGAAGGCGGAATTTCTAAAAAGAAAGAGTGTGGTCCCTAATGCCTTGGTTCCTGGGAAGTCACGGGTAAAAGGGGCGAGGGACGTGTCGGCGCACAGAGGCAGCTGTCACATCCCCCAAGCCAGAATTATTGGCCTCGTAGGAAGGCGCGACGACTTTTTCATGTGAAGGTGGTGAAAGGTGAAAATGCAATTAAGGGAGGTTGGGAAATGGGTGCGGCGACATATAGAGATAAGTCGTAAGGGCCGCACAGAACTCAGAACCGCAACGGCTAGGGTTTAGCAGACTAAGTCTATAAAAAGCTAAAAAGAAATGGTGAAAAACACAAACTCAGAAACACACAAAAGAGAAACGAAAGAAAGAAGAAAAGCGAGTGAGAAATCAAATGGCCTCTAACTACCCATTTTCGTTGGATCTCAACCTAGCTCCACCGACTAGACACGGGGCCAAGCAGCGGCACCAGGATGGATGCCCTACTTTGCCTCCGCAAGGGGGCCTGTGACAGGAGCTGACTCATACTCCTGGATAACGATGTTGCCATTGGAGTGGGCAGAAATCTAGTGACTCCTAAAGATATACGTGTGTTTGGGACAAGGGATGACAACCGAGTCACGAGTGATGCCCTGGCACTGAGCGTGCAGAGTCCTGCATGTGTTTCAAGTTTGGGGCATCGCCTACTGCGAAATCCCATGAGGTAGAAATTCTGAAATGTCAGTTAGCGGTGGAGCGAAGTATGGTTGAAGAGTGTCAGACTGCTATAAAAAGCTTGAAAAGGGAGAGGGCAAGGATAGTGGAGGTGAATCGACACCAGCTAGAAGTATTACGGGACGAGAATAAAAACCTATCAAAGATGGTAGAGTTGTATTCTCGTGACATGAGAAAGCAACTGGATGACCTAGACCGACCGGGTAAACGCAAGCAAGCAGATCGCGAGAGTAGTTATGCTCAAGCTAAGATTGCGATCTTTGGGAGCTCAAGTGGTGAGCCCCAAGAGGTTGTGCGTGAAGCCCCGAAGAGGATAGCCAGAGGGCCAAACTCAAAGCTCCTATGGTCGAGACACCTAGTGCTATGAAGAAATGATTTCTACTGCATTTTTTATTTTATGTTGTTGTTTTTGTATTTTCGTTATTTTGTTTCGGAAATAAAAGAGGAAGGTTGCAGAAAGAAAAAAGAAAAAGAAAAAGAAAACACACTTCCTAACTAAAATAAAACAAAGACGACAAACGGGAAAAGAAAGCACACTTCCCAAACTCAAATAAGACAAAGATAGCCGAAAGTAACGGGCAAAAACATAAAACACCAGAAAACACGGAAAAAAAATAAAGCAAAGTGAAAGTTAATGTGCTCCCCCTTGAAGCGATTAGGTTGAGCATGCCCGGAGCGATTAGGTCGAGCATGCCCGGGAAATCCGAAATGGTGTTGGCTCTCTCTCATCAGCATATGCCTATTTAAACCACACCTCTGCAAGCGGATGATACCCAGCATTTCTTCCTGCAAACTCAAGGAAAAACATCAAAAAATTCAGAAGCAAAACAAATGGCATCTTCATGCACTCACCTTGATGATCTCAACCTTGAGCTATCCCTTGCACCACCAAATGCCCAGATAAGGGCTCCTCCAACCTCTGTCTTCCCAAACTCTTCATATCATCACGGCACTGCCTCAAACTTTGCTCTGAGGCAATACCGAACCTTTCTGAGGCAATGCCGAACAGGCCAGTGCTGCCTGGGAACATTGATTGGCAGGAAGCTAACTCCAGCAGATCATCTGCATGTGGCACGTAGGTCTGACAAGATGGCGGTGGATGAGTCCCACGATTTAACTGTGCTCCAAGCGGTCTCGGCTACCAATTTGGGCATGCGACTACTGGCGAGGACACGGGAGTGTGCCGCTTTGAGCGAGGAAGTGGCTTCCTTGAAGGCTATGGTGGCGGACCTCCAGAAGCGGCTCTATTGTGCCACTCATGTGGAAGCACTGGAGAGGAAAAATGATGACCATGTAGAACTGCTGCAGATCCTACAAGTACGAGACAATAGAGGTAAGCCATGATGATGATGAAGACGAAGACGAAGAAGAAGAAGAAGAAGAAGAAGAAGTTTGTTTTTTTTTGTTTTTTTTTTAAATTTACTTGAATGTTTTTTTTGTTTTTTTTGTTTTTTTTGTTTTTTTGTTTTTAATGCAGTGTTTGAAATAAAATAAAAATGTGTTTCTAACACTCAGAAATAAACTAACTAATCATACCATAAAAACAAAAACAAAATAAAAAACAAAATAAAAACCACGACTAAACAAAATAAATACAAAAACTAACTTAACAAAACAAAAACAAAAACAAAATAAAAACAAAGACTAAATAGAAAATAAAACAAAGAAAATAAAAAAAAACTTAGTTTAAAAACACACGAATATACAAGCAACTCACGGATGACCAGTTTAGGGCCTCAGAAAAACACAGCCAGGGGATCCGGGAAGGTTGGAGGGGTCACAATGGTCCCGCTTAAAACCCAAACTTCTTAGACACCGAAGGTGTCGCCTAAAGAACTCCTAGACACTATCTTGACGGAAGTGCTTACCTGGAGTTACCATAAGTCAGCTCATATGAAAAATCTTTTTGAATTTTTGAATTTTGAATTTTTAGTTTTTAAGATAAGAGAAAAAAAAAATTAAGATAACAAACCATAAATGAAAATGAACTAAGTACTCTAAACAAACTCAAACAAATGACATAAATTGTTGTACTAAAAGAAACAAACCAAGAAATAAACAGAATTTAAAGAAGAGAAAGGATTGAAATGCTCCCCCTTGAAGCGATTAGGTCGAGTATGGATGCATTTGGAGGTCGCGACTTCTCCCACTGCTCCACACTTCCCATTCGTATGATTGAGGTTGCCATCTCTCTCCATTTTTATTAAGCTGTCATAAATTGCTAAAACAAACACACAAACTTGAAATGGAATCAAAAGGGTTAGGAAATAAAAGGAAAAACACACATCCAATTCCATGCTTCAAAGTAAGCAGCAAGGTAAATTAAACTAGTTTATGGAGTTCGTTCTTTCTCAAATATGATTATCCATATGGTGTGTGGTTTTAATCAAGTATTCAGAAAAAGTATTTAGCTATGGTGTTTAGTCTAAACACAAATTCCGAACCCATTAAGAACAAGAAGAACAATAAAGAACCAAGTAGAATTTAAACATGGTGTTTGTCTTCAATATCTACCTATTCATTCACTAATCAGTCCAAGAGTCATATGGTGTTTATGTAAACTTGAACAAGATATTTAATTAAGAACAAGTGAATGAAACCATAAACAAGAAATAACCAACATGCTACTTGAACCTCTTTTGTGTTGTGTAAGCTGGGACTCAAACCCAGTTCTCTTGCTTGTCAGGCAATTGTCCTTGTCCGTTGGACTACAAACACAACTTGTCAATTAACGCCATTAACTTTAAAACATAAAACTGTCCAGTTATATACAAAAAATAAAAATAAAAAGTAGGAAAACCAAATAGAATCAAACAATGTTACCGATCCCCGGCAACGGCGCCAAAAACTTGTTGCGTAGATTCAGCTGCACCAAAATGGGTTCAACTGCATCCTCAACTTGTGATACTCACAAGTGCACGAACCGTTGGTAGTATAGCATATGTAAGTGCGAGGTAGATTCCACAGGGATTGGTGATTGAATGATCCAATTCAATTTTCCTACACAAAACAAAAATGAAAACAAAAGAAACAAAACAAGAAGAAAGAATGTACATTACAAGAAAAATAAATTACAACTAAGAGAACATTAACGAGAGCATTTGAGGAAGGAAGGAAAGTGTTTGAGAACTTTAGAGAATTTGATGAGGGAATGGGAGAAGTGTTTGGAAAGTTTGGAGAAGAGATGAGAAAGTAAGGAAAGTGGTGTTTGGGAACTTTGGGGAATTTGGAAGAGAAGAGAGAAAGTGTTTGGGAAGCTTGAGGATTTTGGAAGAGAGAATGTGTTTGAGAGCATGTGGAATTTGGAAGAGCATGTGTTTGAAAGCTTGAGAAGGGAGAAGAAAGTGTTTGGGAAATTTGGGGATTTTGGAAGGGAATGTGTTTGAGAACTTTGAGAATTTGGAAGAGAGTGGTTAAGAACTTGGAGAATGTTTATGAACTTGGAGAATTTGAGAACTTAGGGAAGGGAGAGAAAGGTGTTTGTGAAGTGTTTGAGACATGGAGACTTTAGAGAATTTGAAAGAGAATAGAGAGATGTTTGAGAATTTAGAAGAAAGAAAATTTAGTAGAATGATCTTATTACAACAATTGAGAACTACAAAGGGAAACTAAGAGAATTTGAGGGAGAGAAGGGAAGGGAGCTCTAGAGAAGTGCTTGAGAGCTCCCCCCCTTGGGGTGTGTTTACAAGCATAGAGAACTTCTCTATTTATAGGCCTAGGGGAAGTGAAAAATCTGAATTCAATATGGCTAATGCATACAACACTTGAATTATAAAATCTGAAATGGTTGATGCACTTGTAATAGAAAATCTTGAATGGGTGATGCACTTGTATTAGAAAATCTTGAATGGTTGATGCACTTCACCAATTAATCCCACTAGCAGCCCTAGGTCATCTTCATGTCACCATGACCAAGCTTCCAACCAGAAATGATAGCTCATGCCTAGCTCACCATGACCAAGCATCCAACCAGCACATGCTGAGGTCAGCATGACCAGCAACTTCAAGGGCTTACAACTTGGGCTTCTCTTAATAAAATTAGGACTTTAAGCACTCGAAATTGAAGTTCAGAATGTCTTCTTTCCATCCATATGTTATTTAGGCCAATCCAAGGTCGGAGGAAAAAGTTAAGGCCGAAACAAATTGCTAACTCATTTTCCGCGCTGATAAGATCCATCCTGAGCATGGTTCTGTGTTTGCTAGGTAACGGACTCCAGATTTATCCAATGGAGCTGAATTTTGGATATGTTATATTAAACACCCATTGGAACAACTTTCATGAAGAATGTGGCCTCATTAGAGCTATGTAGGTTGCTGAAACAAAGCTTGCAATATGACCTACGAAACTGCACTGGCAGGGGGCTGTAGCAAAAATGAGTTTGTCTTTAAGCTCTTCTTCCCTTCATCCAAATCAGGCCTTCACATGCTTGGATTGCATCATTTCCTATCCAAAGCCATCATTATTACCTAAATCTCAATTAACTGAAAGATACACACAAAAAGGATTAAAAGCACAAGTTTAACTCAAAAACATAATCAAATCATAAGCTAGAAGGGTACAAAATGATATACAATTATGAACCGATCATCTTTACTTAACTAAAAATAAAAATGCATGTTTGGATTTTCATGTTTTTGTTTGATCGTCGTTCTTTAAATTTAGGGTCATTCGTTTCTTTGAGATAACATAACTTTTTATTTCCCAATTTAAAAAAAACGCACATACATTTTCAAATTAAAAAAATAAATAAAAGCTGAAATCATTTCTTCTTGGCGCTCGGTGTCTCGACCATAGGAGCTTTTAGTTTGGCCCTCGGGCTGTCCTCTTCCGGGGCTTCACGCACAGCCTCTTGGGGCTCATCACTTGAGCTCCCAAAGATCGCAATCTTAGCTTCAGCATAACTACTCTCGCGATCTGGTTTCTTGCGTTTACCCGGTCGGTCTAGGTCCTCCAGCTCTTTCGCATGTCCCGAGAGTACAACTCTACCATCTTTGATAGGCTTTTATTCTCGTCCCGCAACACTTCTAGCTGGTGTCGATTCACCTCCACTATCCTTGCCCTCTCCCTTTTCAAGCTTTTTATAGCACTTTGACACTCTTCAACCATACTTCGCTCCGCCGCTCAACTGACCTTTCAGCACATCTACCTCATGGGACTTCGCAGTAGGCGATGACCCAAACTAGCGACACATGCTGGACTCTGCACGCTCAGTGCCAGGGCATCGCTCGTGACCCGGTTGTCATCCCTTGTCCCGAACACACGTATATCTTTAGGAGTCACTAAATTTCTGCCCACTCCAATGGCAACATCGTTGTCCAGGAGTATCGAGTCAGCTCCTGTCATAGGCCCCCTTGCGGAGGCAAAGTAGGGCATCCATACCTGGTGCTACCTGCTTGGCCTCTTGTTTGAGTCGGTGGAGCTAGGTTGAGATCCAACGAAAAGGGGTAGGAAGAAGCCATTTGATTTCTCACTTTTTTTTTCTCTCTTTTTCTTGCTTGTTTTCTCTTTTGTGTGTTTTTGCGTTTGTGTTTTTCCCCTTATTTTTCTTTCTTATAGATGTAGTCTTTGACAAACCCTAGCCAGTGCAGCGTGCCTAGCATTTTCTTAATCCAGCATTCCTCCAGTCCCACAACCTTCTCACTTTCCAACCGTACCCAACTCATTTATCTCGACATGTCTTTTCTGAACGGACGCGTTCAGGAAAAGTCCTTGCGCCTTTCCATGAGTCCGTAATTTCAGCTTGTGAAATCTGCGGTGCTTCAATCCCGTCGACACGTGGCTCCTGCTTTCTGCCCGTGACTATCCATGAGACGACATCAGGGACCACATTCCCTCTTTTTAGAAATCCCGCTTTGCGCTCATTATTCACGTTTTATCTTTTTAATAAAAAATTAAATTAAATTTAAACGTGTGGGCTTCAGATATTTCATGTTGGGTCGGGTTTTACCGTTGTTGGGTTAATTTCATTTTGGGTTGGGCTTTCAATTGTTTGGGTTTCAGTTTGTGTAAGACTATCTGTTAGGGCTTACCTTTTTTGAGTGTTTTACTGTTTCGTTTTTTTTTATTTTTATTTTTATATTTTATATTTGTTTGATTGTTTTGTAATTTTTATTTTGTAATTGTTTTATTTTATTTTTGTGATTTTTTATTTGCTTTAATACCTTTCATTTGTTGTTATGACATTGTTTGTGGCTAATTTTTAAACATTGAGGACAATGTTCATTTCTAGGTTTGGGGGTATTGGAGTTTAGCATGTATTATTTTTTTTCTTAATTAAAAAAAAATTAAAAATTGCTTGTTTTTCTTCTATTTGAGTCTTGTTTTGTTTTTAGAGTCACTTTCCGAACACTTATGATGAGATAGTGATAAATGTTTGCATGACTTAAATAAAAATTGGATTTCATTTTATTTTAGTGTTTCTTTTCTTTATAAAAATTAAAAATTAAAAATTTCTAAAAAAAAAAAAAAAAAATTGGCATTGTTCTATCATGACATGCTTGAAACCTTCTTTACACTTGTCATTTGTTTCATAATTTTCCAATTAAAGGATTTGCATAATCTAAAGAATTGTATGAAGCATAAATTAGACTTATATAACCAACCATATAAAGTGAGCTTTTGAGCCTTGTACTTCAATTCATGAGTGTTATACATGTACTCTTATTTTCTTGTCATCAAAGTTGTTGTTTGATCTCATTATTCATTGATTTGGTTGAACACTTAAAAGTCATTCATTCTTGTGCAATTTGACTTCATGACATTTAAAGAAATGATATTAAGGCATTCTTTGGATCGTTTGTGCCTTTCAAGCTAACCTTATGCATGCTTAAGCATGATTTTCCATTGTTAACCATTTTGAGCCTACATGTAAACCTTTTCTTTCATTTACCAATTTTATTTCCTCGCCTTAGCCTGAAAAAACAAATATTTACCTTTCTAAGGAACTCATGAGCTTTAATTGGGATGTGTTTTTCGTGCTAAGTTTGGGAAGAGGTGTTACATTTCTAAAAAAAAAAAGAAAGAAAGAAAAACAAAAAATCACACAATTGGTGAAAGAAAAGAGAAAAGTGGTGGTTGATTGAAAATTTCATTTTTGGGCCTTCAAAATAAATTGGTGTTTGTTCAATTAAAGGAAAGGAGTATGAATCATTGTAAATGAAGGTATAAGGAGTTTTGATCATGTAAAAGAAAAAAAATCTCATTGTGATGATTCGAAGTCTTGTAAACAATTGTTTTATGCTCTTACATTGCGAGTTCCTTGGACTTTGTATTATCCATACCTTTCATTTCTTACTCACCTTACACCCTTGGCCCCATTACAACCTATGCTAAAGACCTAAATTGATCTTAAATGTCATGTAGTTGAATTGCATCCATTTTCTTACTTTTAAGTGTTTGACATCCTTCTTGAGATCATACTAATGCAAGTTCTTCATCTTTCTATTTTGAGTTAAGTCCTTATGGTTTAACTCTATTCTCATGTTTATAACTGAGTGATGCATTATAGCCCTCTTCTGAGTGATTCATTTGTGAGAGGACAACTTTGGTGAGATTTGAAGTTGAACTTATGCTTTGTATGATTTTTGAAATTGTGTGAAAACTAAGATTGGGGAATTTGTTGTATTTGGCTATCACACTACTACACTTTGAGCATATTGTGTTTAGAACTTTGCCGCTTTGTAAATAATGTCTAAAAATTGAGCTTTTGTTGTTAAAACGTTTAAGTCATGTGCATGAGTCATTTCTCTTCAGAAAATGTTCGGAAAGATTGTTTTGAGTTCTTTGTGTTTTTGTGTTTGTTTTTGTTTTTATTTTTGTTTTGTTTTTGTTAATTAATGTATTTATATTTGTTTTTGTTTTTTGTTTTGCTTAAGGACTAACAATCTTTTAAGTTTTCTAATTACTTTGTTTTACAGAGTCAGTAAAACGTTTGTGGGTATTTTATTTGTTAAACCCTCAGGAGACACAACTCCTCCTACTAGGGATGCCTATAGGTTTAAAGGCTTGTTGCATACGCTCAATGCAATCGAGTTACCTACGAAAGTGGTCTAGTTAACTTCTTGTTTGTTTTTACCTTTGTTTTCCTTTTGTTTTGCTCGAGGACTAGCAAAATCTAGGTTTGGGGGTATTTGATCGGTGCATAATTACATATCATTTTGTACCCTTTTAACTTATGATTTGGTTATGTTTTTGAGTTAAACTTGTTCTTTTAATAAGTTTTGTGTTTGTTTCAGTGTAATAAGCTTAAGGACTCACTAAATGCATTTTGGAGACAAATTAGCTCAAAACAATGTCTGCAGATCAGTCAACTTCACGGATTGGACTGTACTTGCTCAAGAAGAACCAGATGATGAGCCATACATCATTTGAAAGATACGGAAGTCTAGTTTCTGTAGAATTTTACGGTTCATGATTCCGAGCCTTCTAGAGAAAGTTATACATATTTTGGCAACTTAAGGTCAAATTTGGCAGCATCTGCGTTACTGGGCCAAAAATCACATTTGAAGGCCTTTCCGATTTTTCCTTGAGCTGGGCTGCATATTCTTGGAAAGATAAGACACATAGCTTGAAGATCCATATTTTTCCAGATTTTTCAGAATGGATGAACAAGCCCAAAACGAGCCCACAAGCTGGCTACAATGCATTGTCATGCATGACATATGCATGATGAATTGTTGTTGATTGTGGGAAAGTTTGGTGAAGCATATTCAATACCTATATTTGAGTGGAATTTTGCAGCAGCCAAAAGAGCCAAAAGATGATGAAGTGGGAGTTGCAACACTAAGCCTAAAGACAAGAGGAATTGTTTTCAAATGCAATAGTGTGTTAGGTGAATTAAGTGTTGAAGTTAGTGTGTTTAGAAAATTCAATTGTATAATTCAGATTTTCACTTCCCCTAGGCCTATAAATAGGGAAGTTCTCTAAGCTTGTAATAACACCCCAAGGGGGGAGCTCTCAAGCACTTCTCTAGAGCTCCCTTCCCTTCTCTCCCTCAAATTCTCTTAGTTTCCCTTTTGTAGTTCTCAATTGTTGTAACAAGATCCTAATACTATAAATCTCAAGCATTTTTCTTTTCTCTTCTTCTAAATTCTCCAAACACTTCTCTATTCTCTTTCAAAGTTCTCCATGCTCTAAAACATTTCCCATGTTCTCAAACACTTTCTTCCAAAATCCACAAAGTTCCCAAACACCACTTTCCTTACTCTTCCAAAATTCTCCAAATCTCTCAAACACTTCTCCCCTCTCTAAAGCTCTCAAACACTTCTCAAACACTTTTTTTCTCCCTCCTCAAAGTTCTCAAACACTTCCTTTCCTTAATGTTTTCTTAGTTGTAATTTATTTTTCTTTTAATGTACATTCTTTCTTCTTGTTTTGTTTCTTTTGTTTTCATTTTTGTTTTGTGTAGGAAAATTGAATTGGATCATTCAATCACCAATCCCTGTGGAATCGACCTCGCACTTACATATGCTATACTACCGAACGACTCGTGCACTTGCGAGTATCACAAGTTGAGGATGCAGCTGAATCCATTTTGGTGCAGCTAATATCTACACAACAATACTCATATATCCCATAACTTCCAATATTGCATAAACTTCAAATATCAAAATAATATCCAAGAATACCATAAAATACTATAAAATAATGGGTAATCTACCTGAATTACCCCCTGAACTTGTACATAACTCTCAATTTACCACATGACCTTTTTTTTTTAGCGAATTAAGGGCTCGAATTAAAATTTATTATCAATGTTCCCCCCACCGTCAAAATTCGAACATTTCATCCATTATTCCGTCCATTTGACTCACTTTGACTTTTTTTAAGGGTTATTTTCGTCATTCAGCGCGGATTGAACCCTTACCCAGTCAAACCTTCACACACTTCCCACATACATCGCGCTCCACCTCCATTTGTTTATGTTTCTGCGATTTCCAGCTATCTATCTAGAGAGAGAGAGAGAGAGAGAGAGAGATGAGAGGACAAACTTACCCGGCGGCGTTGATGGGTCACACAGAGGGAGTTTGGAGTTCGAAGACGGCAATTCATGGATGTTGCCATCATGGGTCTACTACTGTGGGAAGGTTGCAAAAATTCAGACTTCTTGGACCTCTTTGTTAAGACCCAACTCCCCTAACACGATATTGTCCGCTTTGGGCCCCCCTCTTTGCCGTCACGGTTTTATTTTTGGGAGCTCACGAGCAACTTCCCAGTGGGTCACCTATCCTGGGATTGCTCTGACCCCCAACTCGCTTAACTTCAAAGTTCCTATGATTCCGAAGTCAGTGAGCTCCCAAAAGGCCTCGTGCTAGGAAGAGAAGTGCCCACACATTTAAAGCACTTCACCTTTCCTTCCCCGAGCGATGTGGGATTGCTCACCGTTCTTGTTTCCCCAAGACACGGGTCTTACAATCCACCCCCCTTGGGGCCCAGCGTGCCTCGCTGGCACACTTCCGGTCGGGGTCCAGCTCTGATACCATTTGTCACGACCCGACTCCCCTAACACGATATTGTCTGCTTTGGGCCCCCCTCTCTGCCCTTACAGTTTTTTTTGGAGCTCATGAGCAACTTCCCAGTGGGTCACCCATCCTAGGATTGCTCTGACCCCCAACTCGCTTAACTTTGGAGTTCCTAAGACTCCGAAGCCAGTGAGCTCCCAAAAGGCCTCGTGCTAGGAGGAGAAGTGCCCACACATTTAAAGCACTTCACCTTTCCCTCCCCGAGCGATGTGGGATTGTTCACCATTCTTGTTTCCCCAAGACACGGGTCTTACACTCTTCACATCCAGGACGAAGATTTTATGTTTGTGCACGGGTAAGTTGAATTTTGAAGTTTGGGTTTCTAATTTGCAGTTTTGAGTTTCCAAGTTTTAAAACTGTCTTTGCAGAATCGTTGATAAATGTATGAGTGGGGTGACCCTGTTATGTGCAATATGATGAGCACAAAATTAATACAAGTTTTATCCTTAAATTTATATTTGTTAGTATTTTCTTTTGTATTATGTAAATCTATTAGAGTATTTTTATTGTTTCATTCCAATCTTTGCTTTTGTATTTAATGAGTGGTTGTTTGTAGATATTAAGTGTCTTTCCCAATGGCATGAGTTGGAGGAGGAATAAACAATGTGTTGCAAAAAGAGAGGAAGAACTCAAGTTGGATTTGATGACTTTTCCTTTTACAGCTCATGCTGTACAGTCCATTTGCAGACCTGAAAAACGAATTTTCCCATGCTCAAATGAATAAATATCCTTCATGACACTTGTTCAATAAGATGTCGACTAAAACATATCCAAAATTTGGAGCAATTGGATAAAAACTCAATCCACAGGCTGTCAAACACCAAGACAGGTTCATGAGAGGACAGATTGCACATACAGCTGGAATGAAAGGGACTTCATGCTTCTATAAATAGGCAGCAACTCAAAGAATAGAAAGGATGATTCAAGAGTGATACACGGCAGAAGGAAGGAAAGAAAGAAAGGAAGAGTGAGGAAGAAAGAGAACAATGATGGAAAGGAAAGAACCAAGAGCTAATAACTCTTTTAAACTTCTTCTTCCTTTCCTAGTTCTCATGTAAATTATGTATTTTAGTTTCTTTGTTTTGTTTTAAATATTAATTATGTCTATTTAAATTACCTAACTAAGGTTGGATGAAACACCATTATTAAATAGAGTTCTAGTTTTTATTTTCAATTCTCAAATATTGTGGTGTTCAATGATTATAATTTTCACTTCACATGATTAATAGATTAATCTTCTTTTCACCACTTCTATCATGTATTGTGACATATAACATGTATTTGTGGTAGTTAAGAGTTTGGATTAATCTATTAATTCATCCTTGGTTTATATTTCTAGTTTACAAATTTCTTTGAAATTTTGTTATTCAAATAAACTTTTTCACATAGGATGCTTAGGAAACTTTGATCCTTTGTAGTTAAATAATTTTGTTTACATATTATGCTTAGAATTTGTACTTATGAAGGGAAGGAAAATTTACTTATGATCTAAAGTACAAGCTTAATTGATAAATCTTGAGAAAGCAGTAGATTGATTTCTAGATTGCTACTCCATGAGAATTGAAAGATAAATAATTAGGATATTATGGAATGATGGTGTGGATTCTAATACCTTGGTTATTTGTCTCATAAATGTAAATCTTAATTTCAGTTTATTGTCATTTCTATATTTGTTTTATGCTTTATTTAATTTTCTTTATCAATAAACAAATCACCATTTGAATCAACTAGGTTGGCAATGAAATTAACTTGGGTATAATTGGTTTTCTATCTTTACACGCAATCCCTTGGGTACGATCTCGCTCTTACACGCTTATGCTATATTCGATTCGTGCGCTTGCGAGTTTATAAATTTTAAAAGACACCGCTTTTGGTGACAACACAATAGATCTAAGAAAATAATTCCATGATTGCTGAGGAGAATTAACAAGTTGGAAGCAGAAAAAAAAGAAAGGGAATTCGAAGCTGAAAAACCCATGGTTTTGGGTGTCGTTGTGCATGTTTGGGGTTATTATATGCTTGATTTTGAATGAAGATAAAGGCACCAATGGGCAGCTATAAAAAGGGATGGGTAGTTGGCATTTTGTAAGGGTTAGAAAGGGATGGGTGGTTGCCATTTTGTAAGGGTTAGAAAGGGATGGGTAATTGGCAATTTGTAATGGTTAGAAAGGGATGGGTAATTGACATTTTGTAATAGTTAGAAAGTGATGGGTGATTGGCTTGTTGTAAAGGTCAGAAAGGGTGTGTAATTGGCTTCATTTTGAGTGTTGTGACCAATGTAATCAATGTATGGGTTGTTTTGTTGAATGAAAATGCAAGCTCTCATTTTGACAATTGAAATAGTAACTATCACACCAAAGATATGAACTGCACTGCAAAGTATGCCAAAATATACAACATTTGAATTCACATGTCATTACATTAATAGCACTTGAACATACATAGACACATCCCCTAAACAGTCTTGTCCAAAATCCCTTAAACATACACATACACATACACTTACACATCCACAACATATAGCTTTGCCATCAAAGCTTGTCCAAATTCAGTTTCAAAAATACATCTTCATTCCTAACCATTACAAGTTAGCTTGTACAAAATCAGTTCAAAATATACCAGCAAATAGATTGCAAACCAAAATGATCCACAAAACCAAAATAAACATCACAATTCTTCAACCATTCACTTCAAATATCTCACTAAACTCTCCATGGCCTTTTTGGAGAAGTTACCATTGGTTGAGGTTGTGAACTTGAACCTTGATGAGCTTGTAAACTTTGGGTAGGTTGTGAAGGAGCTTGTGAACTTTGGGTAGGTTGTGAAGGAGCTTGTGAACTTTGGGTAGGTTGTGAAGGAGCTTGGGAACTTGAACCTTGGGCAGGTTGCCAACCAGCAAATAGATTGGTCTTCCTTATGACATGGGGGGCATGGGCTCCTCTTTTCACCTGTTTCAAGCATACGACCCTTAAGCCTTCAAAACACACCACAATAATGCAATTCTTGATTCAAAACATCAAGGTTTAATTCAAGTACTTACATAAAACTTTGGTTTGGCCTGAGTTTGTTGTTGTTCACTCACAACACCTCTGCCTCTCACAACACCTCTTCCCCTGACACCAACTGTTCCACTTGCAGTTGTTGTTCCACTTGCATTAGCACTAGCAGTATGAACACCTCCAGTTGCAGCTCCTTTTCCCCTTGTACCTCATCCCCTCAAAGCTCATTTTCCCCTCCTGCCGACTCTTGCTCTAGCACCTCTAGGTTGCCCTTGCATTAAAACACTCACACAAGTTGTTTAGAAGTATATCACACTTTGGGACTGTGCTAAAGTGTGATCTACTCCAATGAGCAGTTGGTCTCTCCTTAAGCCACTTATAAGCTGCCTCAGATTGACCCAACATCTGCTCCATTTCAGCTTCAAATACAGGTATTGTTGTTGCCCTAGCTGCTGCCCACAACCTCTGCTTCAAAGCATTACCAGGATGGCCTGCAAGCTTGAAATTATTGTGCAAGTGCCTCACACAATGCTTGTGCTCAGCATTGTGCATTAAAGCATGAAGAGCATTCCCTAAACCCTTTTGCTTATCAGTAATGAAAACCCTTTTGCTTTCAGCTTCAAATACAGGTATTGTTGTTGCCCTAGCTACTGCCCACAACCTCTGCTTCAAAGCATTACCAGGATGGCCTGCAAGCTTGAAATTATTGTGCAAGTGCCTCACACAATGCTTGTGCTCAGCATTGGGCATTAAAGCATGAAGAGCATTCCCTAAACCCTTTTGCTTATCAGTAATGAAAACCCTTTTGCTTTCAGCTTCAAATACAGGTATTGTTGTTGCCCTAGCTACTGCCCACAACCTCTGCTTCAAAGCATTACCAGTATGGCCTGCAAGCTTGAAATTATTGTGCAAGTGCCTCACACAATGCTTGTGCTCAGCATTGGGCATTAAAGCATGAAGAGCATTCCCTAAACCCTTTTGCTTATCAGTAATGAAAACCCAGCCATTACGATTTTGAATACCTACATCTTGAAAGAATATGTCAAAGAACCAACTCCAAGTCTCTGTGTTTTCAACTTCAACAACAGCAAAAGCAATTGGATACATCCCATTATTTCCACCAACCCCAACTGCACTTAGAATCTACCCTGGGTGAGAACCCTTAACATGGCACCCATCAAAACCCACCACTGGTCTACATCCTTCCACAAATCCCTTTTTAAGTGCTCCAAAACATATATATAAATCCTCTTAAAAGTAGGATTCTAACCCTGCAAATCAGTTTTCACAATGACAGTACTTCCAGGGTTATTGCTCTTTAACTCCTCACAATAATCCCACAACTTTCCATATTGTTCTTCAATACTACCTTGAATTCTAGCTTTTGCAAAACTCTTGGCTTTATAAACTTGAGCCTCAGTTACATCTATGGCATAATGTTTCCTTATTATCTTCATGAAATCTGTCACTTTCATCTTGGGATTATCTCTTAACTCCTCATCAAACCTCTTAGACAGCCATGATGAAGTGGCATACTTGGTTCTTTGCCTTCTTCCACATGTATGCCTTGAAATATATGTCTTAATCCTTGTAGTTGGACCTTTCCCCACATGAGAAGCATATAGCATCCATGGACATGGAACCTTTTGTTTATTATCTCCTTCACATTTTAACCTCACCCTATATGAATCATTCCTCACCCACTTCAATGGCCTTTCTCATGAAACTGCATAATACCTTATTGCTTCCCTACACTGCTCCATGTTGGTAAATTCCATTCCCAAATGAAATGTTGGCTTTAGCAAATCAGATTCTCTTCTAAACTGCTTAAACCTAGGAGCTTTTCTTCTGCAGCTACGGTTTTTCACACCTTCATCCTCATCATGTTCTTCATCAAGACTTTCAAGTTCGTCAATAAAGTAGTCTTCATTGTCAACTTCACCAGGTTCTTCATTGTATTCTTCATTTTCTTCATCAACTACATGTTTATCAAACAAGTTGTCATCCTCTTCCAAGACTGTCTTGAACCCTTCTTCATCTAACTGCTCAAACTCAGAGTCAATCAACTCAATGTCTGTCTCACTATCATCATCTTCAGCCTCATCATCTTCAAATTCATCTGCCTCATTATCTCCTTCATTATCTGCCTCATCATCACCATCATCATCTAAATCAACATCCACTTCTACAAACTAGTTCCCCAAATCACCAACATCAGTTTCAGTTTCAACTTCTACTTCCAACCCCAACTATGGAGCAGATGCAGATGCCTGGCTCTTTGAGAAATATGGTTGATGCTTATATGACAGATATAAAGGTTGAACTCTAGAGGTAGGTGTATGCTCCACAAACTCAACTACATGGGCATCTCCTTCAATTGGAACAAATCCCCTTCTTTTGTTCCAGGAGTGGTACTGAATTTTTTTTATGGTTGTATCCTAAACATATAGCAACATCATACAGGTCAAGCATTGACATGTGGTCAGCATTACAGTTGTCTGCCCATGTTACCTTACCCCGAACATACTTCCGCTTTGAAATATAACCTCCATGGTGAATTTCTAGGGAGAACAAATCTGAATCACCTAAAAAAACAGAAAATAATATATAAAAGCACTATTTTATGACACCAACTTATCCTTATTGCCCAACTACCATTCTAAACTTGAAATTGACTCAGATCCACCGACTATTATGCAGACAAAACAACACAAATGCTTTGGGACCACAAGTATTTCATATTCAAAAAGGCATATCACACAACACCACAAAATGTCAAAAGCACCGACAGACCAAGGACCAAAGGACCACACAAGCTTAAACAATTTCAACTTGGGAAAAGCGTTTACTAACTGTATTTGGGATGAGGCCCTCTGTTCCGCACCTGCAGAGGCAACACATCCAGAGTCATGTTGTGTTAAATCAACAGACCCAAAAGAAGCTTTATGAAAAAGCTTTCAGATTCCCTCGATTAATCCCTCTCCAACCTTCTATTTCGTCCCCTTTTGCGCCCTCAATTCAATCCCTTTCCAACCCTACCAAAGTGAAAGCGATGTGCGAAGTGTGTGAGAGAGGTTGGTAATTCAATCCGCACTGAATGACAAAAATAACCCTAAAAAAAGAGTCAACGTGAGTCAAATGGACAGAATAATGAATGAAATGTTCAAATTTTGACAGTGGGGGGAACATTGATAATAAATTTTAATTCGAGCCCTTAATTCGCTAAAAAAAAGGTTATGTCATAAATTGAGAGTTATGTACAAGTTCAGGGGGCAATTAAGCAGATTACCCTAAAATAATCTCATAATCCCAACATAATCAAACTAACTCACATAACATTCAACCCTCGTTTAAAAGATTGTTCTAGTACTTCTCAAATGATGAAACTACCTCGGAAGACTCTCGGTCAACCGAAGGGTCAAACTTCCCATATTGGCAAATGGGGCTGCGGGGCCCACGAATCCAATTTCCAATCCGAAAGTTCCTACAGGTTCAATAAGGTTTAATATACATGTCCTGCAAGTTTGGTTCGAATCGAACAGGAAGATCGCTCGCGATGGAAAGATCGGACGGTCATAGTTTAACCTAATCTTTGAATCATTGAATCGAAGTATTTGGGACTTCGATTCACAATCCGTGAATTCCTACACGATCCTAGTGATTCCTAGATAAACATATATGAAAATGAAATCGATCCAATGGTCCGAACATATCTAACCCGAATAACACCTAATATGCGATATTCGATCGACGTCAAATGATAACCAAATTCAAATCCGAGCATATCGTTGTGCTCGGGACGACATGAGGATCATTTTAGGACCCAATGGCCTGCCACAAAGTGGCCCATGCACTGCCACACGCGTGGGTGCCCAGAGTAATTTCGACAATCAGAAAATCTCCAAATTTCCGGTCAAGACCTATACCTACATGATCAGAACAATGAGTGGAGCAATTTTAGTTCTTGGACCATGGCCAAAAAGTGGCCGAAACTTGCACGAAAATCGAGCTGAAAACCGGCTGAAACTTTAAGCCATAAAATGAGTTCCAAAACGCAAAAATCAATCCTAATCAACCCAACCATCAGCTAAAACACGTTGAGAGGATGAGAAAGCATACCTGGAGTCCAGCTGTGTTGGTCGCAAGGAGAAAGGCTGTGGGAGGGGGAGAGAGAGAGAGAGAGAAGAAATTCTGGGTGTTTTGACTTTGCAATATTTACCTGTCGTGCCACTGCACTTCCGTTGATCATAACTTCTTCGTTATAACTCGATTTGAGCCCACTACGTGTCTACGGACTCATCTCGACGTGATCTATTAACGGTACTACTCAAATCCCCAAATTCTTTCCCAAACAAAAAGTCAACTTTAAACCCATTAAAATATTTCTGGGGTAAAATTGTCTTTTACTTGAATATTTTAATAATTAAATATTAATTTAGGATCGGGTTATCACAAAATACCCCTACATAAATAACAAAAGTTAGAATAATTTGATGAAAATTAGAATGGTCCTTAAATTGCTACAATTATGTAAGTACAATGACAAAGTTGACGGAATTTAAACTATAAGGTCAAAAATGGTTGAAGTGCCAAACTACAGGGACCAAAAGTGACTTTTTACCTAGCTTTTTTCACCTTATTAATACTAATAATAATTTAGTATAGGTAAGAAGAGGTGAAGCTTTTGGTGACAAAGAAGTAGTAAAGTTAATTTCAAGGAACATAACCACCGCTCTCACCACCACCTTGTCTCCAATATGCAGCTCCATAAGCTCCTCCATAGCTGCCGCCACCACCGAAAACTCCTCCGCCTGCACCACCTGCATAGCCACCACTAGCTCTCCTGCCAACCCCACCACCACTTGCTCCTCCAGCAGAATAACCTCCAACGGCACCACCACCATGTTCGCCGCCTCCTTCGGCACCACCACTATGTTTGCCACCTCCAATGGCACCAGCACCATGTTTGCCATCTGCACCATCACCATGTTTGTCTTTTCCAATGGTACTAGCACCATGTTTGCCACTAGCACCATAGCCACCGCCATCACCACCACCTCGTCCTCCATATGCACCTCCATAGCCGTTGCCACCACCGAAACCTCCTCCTCCACCTGCATAGCCTCCACTAGCTCCACCTCCAACTCCTCCACCACTTCCTCCTCCAGGAACATAACCTCCTCCGGCACCACCACCATGTCCACCGCCTCCTCCATAGCCTTTGCCATGTTTTCCACCATCACCTTGTTTGCCATCGACACCACCACCATGTTCGCCGCCTCCAATGACACCAGCACCAAGTTTGCCATCGGCACCACCACCATGTTCGTCGCCTCCAATGGCACCAGCACCATGTTTGCCACCAGGACCATGTCCGTCGCCTCCTCCAGCACCACCACCATGTCCGCCGCCTCCTCCTGCACTACCTGCATAGCCACCACTAGCTCCACCTCTAGCTCCTCCACCACTTACTCCTCCAGCAGCATAACCTCCTCCGGCACCACCACCATGTCCGCCGCCTACTCTATAGCCTTCGCCATGTTTTCCAGGAGCACCATGTTTGCCATCGGCACCACCACCATGTTTGTCGCTTCCAATGGCACTGGCACCATGTTTGCCATTAGCACCATATGTGTTGCCTCCTCCAGCACCACCACCATGTCCGCCGCCTCCTCCTACACCGCCTGCATAGCCACCACTAGCTCCACCTCCATCTCCTCCACCACTTGCTCCTCCAACAGCATAACCTCCTCCGACACCACCACCTCGTCCATAGCCTTCGCCATGTTTTCCACTAGCACCATGTTTGCCACCGGCACCACCACTATGTTCTCCGCGTCCAATGGCACCAGCACCATGTTTGCCATCAGGACCACCATCATGTTCGTTGCTTCCAATGGCACCAGCACCATGTTTGCCACCAACACCATATGCGTCGCCTCCTTCGGCACTACCACCATGTCCGCCGCCTCCTCCATAGCCTTCGCCATGTTTTCCACCAGCACCATGTTTACCACCGGCACCACCACCATGTTTGCCGCCTCCAATGGCACCAACACCATGTTTGCCACCAGCACCATGTTTACCATTGGCACTACCATTATGTTCGTCGCTTCCAATGGTACCAGTACCATGTTTGCCACCAGCACCATGTCCGTCGCCTCCTCGGCACCACCACCATCTCTGCGCCTCCTCTTACACCATCTACATAGACACCACTAGCTTCACCTCCAGCTCCTCCACCACTTGCTCCTCCAGCAGCATAACCTCCTCTGGCACCACCACCATGTCCACCGCCTCCTCCATTGCCTTCGCCATGTTTTCCACCAGCACCATGTTTGCCACCAACACTATGTCCGCTGCCTCCTCCGGCACCACCACCATGTTTGCCACCTCCTCCTGCACCACCTACATAGCCACCACTAGCTCCACCTCCAGCTTCTCCAGCAGCATAACCTCCTCCGGCACCAGCACCATGTCCGCCTCCTCCTCCATGGCCTTTATCATGTTTGCCACCAGCACCATGACTGCCACCGGCACCACCACCTTTTCCACCTCTATAACCACTGCCATGTTTTCCAGCATATCCAGAGACACCGCCAGTACCTTGACCATCGCCGCTCGCTCCATGTTCACCACCAACACCATAACTGGCACCACCTCCTTCACCACTCCCACTTCCATGTCTTGCAGCATCACTACCACTATCAGCATGACCACCACCACTGCCACCACCACCACCACCATGTCCACTACTAGCACCTCCATAGGCAACGCCACCGCCTTTTCCACCACCACTACCACCTCCATAGCTAGGAGCGCCATGTTCTCCTATCGCTCCATAATCCCCACCACTTCCTGCACCTCCTACGCCACCATATCCCCAAACACCACCATAACTTGTAGCACCACTAACTCTATACCCCGATCCACCACCACCACCGACGACATAGCCTGCACCATAGCTTACAGCAGGAGCATGGGCAGGCTCTTTATAATGTAGGATTGTTCTGGCTGCAGAACATATCCCTATACCTAATAACATAAAGAAGACAAAACTATGAGTGTTTTGAGTAGTCATTGAAATAATGTCGTTGAATCCACAACAATGGAGTAGAATGCAAGAGAGGTGAAGGTATATATAGGAGTGGGAAAGGGTGGTTGAAGCACATGCAGAAGAGAATTTGAGGTGTTTCAAAAATAGTGGCTGAATGCTAGAACAAATCATATATAGAAATAGAGGAGAGCTTGTGTTTGGTAGTCTTGCTCCTACGTGTTGGTTTCAAACTATTTTTACGGTTCTTTCAAATTATTAGTGGGTACGAATTTACGTGAAACGTACAATTAATAGATAATAAGAAGCTGCATGCTAATTTAATTTTTAGACAATCACCGTCATCCATAATCCGAATCATTGATTTAATTAGCATTATATGTATGTATGTGGAGTGAGTTAAATTAAGTATTATCTTAATTAGCAGTTGATTAATTATTATGTAAAGTCATGTTTAAGAATGAGAATGCCATAATGCCACCTTCACAAGTGCCTGTTATGATTCGTCTCTCCTCCTCTCCTCACATATATATATATATATATATATATATATATATATTTGGTCTTCTGGTTTAGAAAATTCTTTAGATGTAACGTTCAATTTTAGCAATCCAAAGGATGACACAAAAAAAACTCAATAGCTTGCATTCTATTGTTGTGGGCACTATCAGGCAAAATAGTAAGAGTGGACTATGCGTTCTAGGTTTGACGTTGAGCCTGGTGGCTGTTGCGTTTCCTTTAATTCGTTCAATAATGTGTCAATGTATGTCAACTTGTTTAGTGACAATTATTTATCTTGTTATTGTGTATCCAAATATTACCTGGCCATTTGGTGAAAATAATAATAATTTTTCTTAGCACAGTAATCATATGTATTTGTCCGTGTGTGTCGTTCCGTAAAATACAAATATAACACATCCCATGATCAAATTAATGAACCGAATAGTAAAAACCATTATTAGTAAAGTTTAGGAATATTTTGGAACCTTTATTTAGGGTTTTGAGTTTACTATTTAAAAAACTTTGTGCAATTGTAATCGAATATACAACCATGACTTTTACTTGTTAACTTCAATGGTGCCCTTATCTTCTACGTGATATCTTGGTACCAGTGTTGTTATTTCCACCCACCTGTCCTTATTTCCTCATTCATTTTATCTAACACATATCTTATCTTTCCACCCACTATTATTTCTAAAATACCCTTTAATTATTATCAAGCACATACCAATTTAATTATTATAAGCAAAAATGGAACAACAAACACAATGGCATTTCTATGACAAACCTCTCGACCAAATTGCCTTATGTGCAGATACAAGTTCCAGTCATCATCACAATCGATGAAGCATGGACTATTTTGTGAACCAGAAGCTTTGAATACCAATTTAATGCAATTTAAAATAAGGAGATTTACTATTATACCCAATATAGGGGCCCAAATTATTAAAAAAACCTATATGAAATAGACTTTGGAAACACACCCAAAGCTCATTTACAACATAACAAAGAGACTTTTAACTTCTTATAAATTACAAAATTGTCATTATTTCTTAAAACAAGCCCAACCCCAAAACCTCATAAAAAAAAACCCAAAACACTCGATAGGCATCAAAGTAATTTAATAATCAAAATTAAATTCAATAAGGCCAACTGTCATTTTTTGGATTTGTTTACATAAATTAAATGGTGTAGGGTTTATCTATATCATTAGTGCTAAGAATGAGTATACTAAATATCTCTTTAAAATATTAATTGAATACCAATTTATTAAAATTTAAATTAAAAAAAGGAATTGACGGTATATGGGAATGAAGTCTTCAGGTGTGAGAGTGAGAGCGAGAGAAGACTTCGAGTTGATTCTGATGTGAACCTAGTGGCTGCAACTCCCTGCTCTCCCAATTCAAAACGTCGTTGTTTGGTTTCTGATGCAAAACCAGAAGCTGCAACCCCTTTCACTCTAAGTTCAAAACGTTATAATCACTTATGATATGCAACTCCATGCTCTCTGAGCTCGAAACACCACTGTTTGAGTTGACGGAGCCGGCGATGAGTAATATGAGTAGGAGGAGGACTGCCCAAATAGAATTTTGCTTCATCTGTGAGATTCAATCCATAAGAAAGAGAAAACGATGATGTGATCGAAAATGAGTTGAGGGGTTTTGGGGTTGAGTTGAGGAGAAAAGTTTCTTCTTTTTTTGGCTAGGTTAAGGTTTTTTCATAAGTCCTTAGAAGTTATTTTACAAATGGATAAATTTGTCTTTAAAATTTTGAAAATAAGGTGGGTGGGAAAATAGGATTTGTGAGTGGAAATAGTAGCACTCCTTGGTATAATCCATCAAGTTTTCAGCAAACTTTACCTGTGACAATAAAACAACACTTCGTATTTCTACCAACCCTTTTTTTCTTTTTCTTTTAGTTTTTCTAAAGTCAATTTTACTTTTTCTGTTTATTTTCAACAAAAAACCAAAATAAAATAAAATTTATATAGATCCAAATTCCAATTGAGAAGTTGGTTTTAATCCTTGAAGTTATCCTTGAAGTTGGTGATTTTGATACAAGTCCTTTGACTTTTGTGCCACATAGGATTACATTCCTTTTTAAATATTTTTTGATGTAATATTTTTGTCTTTATTTTTTAAAATCATTTTTTGTTCCAATGTTGCCCCTTATACCTTGAATCGGGTAACTGTAATTTATGTGATAATTACGAGAAGAGAATTGTTTATGACCATAATTAATAACAAATTAAGTGCTTATGACCATAATGATTTTGGTATATTAATTACGTTGCCTTGTTTTCTTCTTCTTTTAATTGCATCCATGAAATCTATTAATTGCATCTAGATTTTGTATATTAACGTTGTCTTTGTTTTTCCTTCTTTTAACCCAAAAAAATCGTTGGCTTTCTTTTCTTATTGTTTACAACCTCTTTATTAGGTAAATTGAAGAAACCAAAAAAAAGGTATATTGAAAATAACAAAATACATATATGTCAGGTAGATTATACATGGCTTAAATGCAAAAATGGTCCTTTGTTTTATCACGTTGGCCAATTTAGTTCTTGTGTTTTAAGTTTGGTCAATTCAGTCTCTGTGTTTTAGGACCGTTAGCCAATGTTATCAATTCCGTTAAATTTTTGTTGAAAAAATTAGAACTATTTAAATATTAATTTTAAAAAATAACTATTTGAATACAATATAAAGTTAAATAAATAAGAGCAAAACTAATAAAAAACTAAAAATCAAAAACAAAAAAAAATCAAAAAAAGAAAGACGCCAACTCTAATCCCAACCGCCACCACCTTCAATCCCACCCACCAGCCACCATCTCCAATCCCAGCCACAATTCATCACCCTTCTCTCTTCTCTCTTCTCTCTTTCTCCCAACAACCCACCACCCCAACTCTAATCAACCTCACTATCTCTCTCTCTCTCTCTATCTCTCAAGAACAATCCTTAACTTCACGTTTCCGAATGTTTCAGTAGGTTGTGCCCTGTGGGGATATCCTTGTATTAGTTTTTGGTTTCGTTTGTTTCTCTCCCTCTTGGTTTTGCCCCTCCGCTCATCACTCTCCTTCCCACATCTCCATTCGTTGGGCAAACCATCCCCTCCCCGACAACATTTTTTTTCAAGTTTCTTCTTTTCTCATGTTATGATTTATTTTTAATGAATTTTTAATATTTTAGATTAATTTTAAAAAGTTTTATAGGTTTTTAAAAGACACAAAAATGTTTATTGTGTGTATTTAACAACAAATTTAACGGAATAGACAACATTGACTAACAGTCCTAAACACAGGGACCAAATTGGCCAAATTGAAAACACATGGACTAAATTAACAAACGTAGTAAAACTCAGGGATCATTTTTGCATTTAAGCAATTATATATTATCCCATAGTTCCCCCAATAATCAGGTACAATCCTATATTTACCTAGTAAGTTATGTACATAATTTCACATTTACCTAGTAATTGGATACATAATCTTATATTACCTAGTAACCAGGTACATTAGAAAATTCTACCTATATATACATATATTAAAATAAAGCACATTAGCTCATAGTACCTATATATTAGGTACATAAAAACGTAATCAATAGTTCTCTTGTTTATATTGTTTTTCTCAAGTTTTTTTATTTGTTGCTATGCTATGCTTAAACACCACGAATCAACTTGATAAGTAGTAAATATATTATGTTTTCAATATTTGGGTGTTTATCTAATGCATAGGTATATAATTTCATGTGGGTACTTGTCTCATCGATTAGTATAATATATGGATCTTTACTTTTATTGATTAAATTATATTTTATACATATATTAGGTAAATGTTCACAAGGAAAGAATTCAAATTTTAAATTATGAAATTCAATTACAATGAAATAATACATTAAATTTGAATTTTCAATGTGTTTCCTTATTTACCTTAAAGGCTAAAATCGACATAACAAAAAAAGTAATTAAAGTCAAAGGACATGCATCTAAAACCAAAACGGCGAAAACTTAGCCTAATGACGATTAATCGTTTTGGACCTATATCTAAGAAGCCCAAAAATAAACAAATAAACAAATAAACAAAACAAAAAAAAAAGACCGCCCAGGAGGGAAAACAAGAAACAAGTCACAGTAAGGCCAAAACAAAGCAAAATGAAGGAGCCATGCAGGCCGGCTAAATAAAGAAATAAAGAAACATCAATCTACATCAGGCTGTCTCCACTCCAAAAAAGGTTTAGAAGGAGAGAAGGCTTGGGATTTGCGGCTACCAACTTGCATTTGATAGTTTAATTGGAGAGGGTTGCTGTCAACCCTAAAAACACTATCATTTCTTTTTCTCCACGAAGAACAGATAGCCACAGAAAAAGGCCAATTTTGTGGGTGACAGTAGAAAGATAATTGTTAGGCTCTCTGACTCAATTCAATGTCATTACTAGCATTAGCACGGATCACCTCTCTCAACCCACAAAATCCACAAGAAAATAATGGTAAATATTGAACTGTTACGCTTTTGTTTGTTTTTTTCTTTTCATTTCAATGGTTTACCAAGCTTTCTGTTTTTTTTCTTTTTTCTTTTTCTCTCTCTCTCTCTTTTTTTGTCTCTCTTTGGTTGCACTTCTAGAATTCAACCAAACAATTATTTATTTTTACTAGCTATTTGAAAAACAACAATCATTGTTAATCAAATGCCCGCAGCACAATGGTACGTAACATTCATAAATATATCATGAAGAACAAGAATCCATATTAATCATCAATAGATACAAAGAGGGAGCATACAATTGGGATTCTTCATATACTCAAAATTATAATAATCCTCTTCTACCCACATTTATCTTCTTTTTTTTTCTCCTTTTTAATACTATTAATAATTTAATATAGGTAAGAAGAGGTAAAGCTTTAAGTGACAAACAAGTAGTAAAGGAAATCTCAAGGAACATAACCTCCATGGCCACCGCCCTCACCGGCCCCACCACCTCCTCCGTATGCACCTCCATAGCCGCTGCCACCACCAGAACCTCCTCCTCCCCCAGCACCACCCCCATAGCCACCACTAGCTCCACCTCCAGCTCCACCACCAGCTCCTCCCCCACTACCATATCCTCCTCCACTTGCTCCTCCAGCAGCATAACCTCCTCCGGCACCCCCACCATGTCCGCCACCTCCTCCATAGCCTCCGCCATGTTCACCACCAGCACCATAGCCGCCACCAGCTCCACCACCTGCTCCACCTCCATAACCACTGCCATGCTCTCCAGCATATCCGGAGCCACCACCACCACCAGTACCGCCACCTCCACCACCACCCACTCCATGTTCCCCACCAGTACCATAGCCGGCACCACCTCCTTCACCACCCCCACTTCCATATCCTCCAGCACCCCCCGCACCATAAGCACCTCCACCACCATAAGCACCACCGCCACCACTACCGCCACCACCACCACCACCATGTCCACCAGCACCTCCATAGGCACCCCCACCGCCTTCTCCACCACCACTACCACTGCCACCACCACCACCATGTCCACCAGCACCTCCATAGGCAACGCCACCGCCTTCTCCACCACCACTACCACCTCCATAGCCAGCAGCACCATGTTCTCCTACTGCTCCATAACCCCCACCACTTCCTGCACCTCCTCCGCCACCATATCCCCCAGCACCTCCATACCCTGATCCACCACCGCCACCGCCACCGCCGCCATGGCCTGTGCCATAGCCAACAGCAGGAACATGGACGGGCTCTTCATAATGTAGGAGTGTTCTGGCTGCAGAACATATCCCTATACCCAATAACACAAAGAAAACAAAACTGTGAGTGTTTTGAATAGTCATTGAAGTAATGCAGTTGAATCCACAACAATGGAGTAGAATGCAAGAGAGATGAAGGCATATATAGGAATGGGAAAAGGTGGACCGAGCACAAGGTGGTTGAAGCACATGCAGAAGAGAATTTGAGGTGTCCCAAAGAAGGTGGTCCAGTAAAAACTATACACTCACTTACTACACCAGTGTACATATCCACTAGTGTGCTTTTGCTGTCTCCCACATACATTGATATGATATCGTTACGCAATCAAGCCATTTTGTTAAGCTATATAGCTATGTATTGTTATATGGCATATTAAACTCATCAAATATGGCATAAAGTTGGCTATAAGTGTCACTGAAATTTTTTATGCGTTATTTTTAATTAAAAAGAAAAGGCAAGCCATATATATATATATATATATATATATATATATTCAAATTATGGATTGCTAATGTTCGCCAAAAAAAGTGGTTGAATGCTAAAAGAAATTTATCCATGGGGATGATGATGTTAATGTTCATTTCTTGTAAGATATAGAAAGTAGGAGAACTTGTGTTTCGTCGTCATGCTGTTACGTGTTGGTTTCAGGCTATTTTTATTCTTCTTTCAAAGTATTAGTGGATACGGATTTTAAAAGGAATAATTAGTAGATAATGAGAAGCTACATTTTCATTCTCGGCATTTAGATTTGCTTCTTGGTGACCTATACATTGATGGGAAAAAGACAGATCGAGCAGGTTAGAAGAGAAAACATAGAGGAAAAGGGAACTGAAAGAAAAAAAACATGGCAAATTGAATCTAAAGCTTTTTCTCTTCTATAACGGAAATCCTAAAACATACCATAATTTCTGACCAGAAAACACGATTCTATTACTAGTAAGGGAACAATATAAAATGTATGCTTCAATCATATTACCTTGGTAACAATATAAGGTCGTTATCTTTTATGTTTTATGTTTATTAAAACCAAACTAACTGTAATGCTATTTTGGGTTTAGAGTTAATTAATCGGTTCGTCTGTTATATTGTCCTCATTATGGGCTTGATGTATTTTAGTTATACTTTTGATATAGTTGATATTAGGAGATGGAAGATTCGAAAATAGGAACTCGGGTGCAATACAACTATTATATTTTTTATTTGTGAAAAACTGAAGTGATTGGAATAGTAATTGCACTTAGGGTTGACCATTTAGCCTGTTATATTTTTATATATGGTCTTGATGTACCTTATCTATACTTCATTATATAGGAAATGGTTATGGACTATAGATTATGCGACTGGATTTACATTAAAATGGACCTGCACGTATAAATATATAATTGTAGTTAATTGGGAGGTCCCTACTCCCACTGTGACCTATCACTTATTTAAACCTTCCAATTACACTTGATATATATATATATATATATATGGAGCTATAATTGAGGGATCTCTCAAATATACTTATTTGATGGACACCTTTATAGGGCCTACTTTGTATTATATTTCACTAATCCAAACTGTCTATTTGTAGATACTCATTCAATCTCTACGAAAAATCACTTGAATCCGATATCATTTTACCACTCAATTGAATTATTGAAATTTTAGTACTTTCTTGAAGCACCGTATGAATTGATTTTGTAAAACACAATTGGATGTTGAAACGGTTTCTGATTTGTCTAATTTTTTTGCAAGGATGATCTATGAATGAAGATCTAAAAAAATAGATGGTTTGGATCGTTGAAAAAATTATAAGTAGGGTACCCTAAAGGGAGTCCCTAAATTAAAATTATTTGAGGGATCCCCCAATAGAAGAGGACTATATATATAAGACTTCTATAGTAGCAAGGTAATCAAATAATTCGATGCCTATGGTTCTACATGCTTATTTAATGACCATAATTATTTTATAAATTACTTACTTCTTGCCTTTACATTTGCGCATATGTATCTAGAAAAATAAAGCCAATGTACTTAATCCATAAAAACACTCCCCCTATTAACTCACTCTCAATCTCCATCACAATTGCTTCATTGGCAGGACCCCAAAATAACTTTATTAAAAATGAGCATGCATATGTAGGTTAGGCTAGTTAGCATGGGCCGTGAGCCTGCCGGATTGCATCCAAGTTCCAGTCCCTCCCTCTGTAAATTAGAATAATTTAGAGTAAATCATTTATTTAAGCCTCTATGAAACCATTATATCATAAATGTGGAGTGGGTTAAATTAAGTATTATCTTAGCAGTTGATTGATTATTATGTATATGCATGTTAATCATTCAAACACTGTGGACCTTGAAATGGTCTCCTAGCTAGTTTTATTCTAGAAGTTTCAAAAGGTGATCAATTATAAAGAGCTGAAGCTAAAAGTGATGAAAGATTCAGATTTATATGAATGCCATTATGTCAGTGCACAAGCTGGCTAGCCACCACCTTCCCAAGTGCCTGTAATGATTTCGTCCCCCCTCCCTCACACGTCTTCATCGTTTGGTCACCGTTCAACCAAGCAACGAGCAGCATGAAGCGATTGTTATTACTTTTACATGATGACCATGTACATGCCATTTTTCGATGCGACGTCCAATCTTAGCATACCATAGAAAGAAACAAAGAAAGCATTCTTTTGGGAAGTTAGAAAACCCTACCAGCACTGACTAGCATACGACTTTCATTGAGGGAAAAGTGAAGAAAAAAATCTCAACAGCTTGTATTTTATCGTCGTGGGGATCACTGTAGATAAAAAAAAAAATAGTATGAGTCGCCTATTTGTTCTAGGTTTTGAGCTGGGGCCACGTTCCCATTCGTTTAATTTTCAGACTACCAATATTTCATGCAATAATACTAAGGTCACCAAATCCATTTGCTAGATATGTATTTTTTTATTTTATTTTAAAACACACACTATAGTGTAAACTATATGGAGAGGGGGATTTCTCACACGCACTACTAAGGTGCTATAGCCATGGCGGTTCGAACCTCACACCACTAGTCTTCAAATCAAGGCATTTTTCACTGAGCTAGAATCCGTTGACAACATTAATTAATTAGAAATTCGCTAGATAATGTGAAGTGGATTCAAATATTGCCTCGTTTTTTAGTGAAAAGATTTGGTGTTCCTAACCCTACTCCTATAGATTATTCCATGAAATTTTGTTTGACAATTTTTGTCGGTGTATATACCTTGATGTGATTTTAAAGCTAAAGTATTATGTGCATTAGCTGAGTGCTGGCAGATCTACCACCAACAATGATGAAAAATAGTGACCCAATGTAATGGTTTACAATGCATATGAGGATCATTGCCGTCCCATGTTCTTCAGATCGAAGACCTCATTGAGAGAAGCTCCAATTTCTATCTAATTAAAGCTTCAAATGACACAACTGTGCCGCATTTGTTAGTAGGTATATATAGTGGGCGATCACATGCTATGAAGCTAGGGCAACCTTCTCTACCTAAGCGCTTACTGTAGATGGGACCAATCCATCTCACTTTGCTTCCCTAGTGGAGAGAGCCTTTTATTCTTCACGCTTGTTGCTCTTGTGGTTTGGTTGGCTGGTTGCAACCTTCTTCTGTGTACAACATCATTCTGACGCATCAAAATCTTCTACATATCTTCTATAATTAATTAATATATGAAAAAAAAGAGCTTGTTTTATTAGGCTCCTATGCTGGGATCCTCCCTCCTAGTTAGCTTTTTGTATAATCGATACTCTAAATTAATCTAACTTACAGAGTTAGGATTTGAACTTTAATGCAAGGAGGCGAACTCACTACCCTAATCAACTGGACTAACCGACATATGCTTCTAGGTATTAGTACCCCTAACCAACATCTGCTTATAGCTGCCAACGGGGTCTAAGCCTAGTGGAAAAGGGCATTGACTTGCATCATTTGTATGTGTGTATGAGAAATCTTCATTCCTCCTAGTTTAGACTATCTCTTGTACCCAAAAAAAAAAAAACATATACTTCTAGGCGCCTATGCGGGTTGCAACCTTCTTCGACATCATTCTGACGTATGAAAAATAAGTTTTTATTTTTTTATTCTTAGAAAGAGCCCACATCCTCTGATTGAAAAACGACCTTCCGAAGGCCCAAAATCTGCAATTTCAATTTCAATAGAATCCAAAGAAAAAGTCCTCTGACATCAAAACTGCAATTTATGTTACGCAGTTTAAGGTCATTTGTAAGAGCTATGATCTTAGTTTGGAAGAATAGATATACATTGGGCAACCACAAAACTGAAAGGCCGTGCCAAAAATCTTTTGTCATATCATGGAGGAAACCATGAGCCTCCTACCAAATCATTTTCCAACAACAATCGTACATGTTATACATATGTTATATGTATGCGAGTTTGTTTATTTGTGAGAGATTGTTATTGGAAGACCTTTTTTTATTATTTTTTATACGGAAGAAAACCTTGTTTTCTAGATGGTTTTGATGAGCTCCTCATGAATTAAGTATTTTATTTTATTTATTTATTTTATATAAGATGAATTATGTATTAAGCCTTGGTTAAAAACTACGATTTGATACATTGCACATTTGTGCTCACTGGGATTAGGCCTGAAAACAAATTTGATCATCGGAATTCTCAATTTCGTCATCACACTTGAAGTCGTTAGCAAATCAAGTCCAATTGAATGTTGCGTGCGTGCAGGGGCATGATCGCCCTTTCACCACAGCCCAGTAAAAACCCCTCAATAGATCGATATGGGTTAAGTTTGTAGAGTAAAAAATTAGGGATGCAAAATTGGGAAATGAGAGGGTCAATGTTTTTTTGAAGGATAAGGTATTCAAGCTCTCCCATAACCAAAAGGACAAGCCAGGCCAGCTCGTTGCTTCTCCATGGTAGGTTTTGTTAGCTGTAAAGCTATGTTTTCTTGTTCCATGAAACATGGTTTCCATGTTTAGCTTGTGACTAGCTATTTGTCATCTTGTGAAACACAAGTCCTTGTCTCCTTGTTTTAGGGAAACCTTGTCTCCATGTTTTAGGGATTGTTTTAGGGATGCTTGTCTCTTAGTTTGTAATTATAAATGTGTTGTAAGTAATACAAAGCAAAATGAAGAAAAACCTACGGGAAGTTCTCATTCTCCCTATTTTCCATTTGTTCTCTCTATATTTTACCAAGTTCTAACATGGTATCAAAGCAGAGATCTTGTAATTGCTTACTTTTGTTCTGAATCTTTGCTACCTCCACGGGGAAATATGTTTTTTCCTTGCTAGAAATAGCACCACCAACCTTTCTCAACCTACCTACCTAGAAGCATTGATGACACCGATGCCGACCCATACATTGACCCAGACCCAGACCCAGACCCGACGACTAGCCTCACTTGGACAAGGTGTTGCCGCCGACCCGACCAACCGACCCCGATGATCCAGACCTCGACCCCGCTGACACTACACGATATGAAAAAGATCAAAAGAGATGTGAAGCTACAAGTAGTGACTCTGGCTATGTATTTCATACTTCGAATGATAGAAATTCAACGGGCTGGATAATTGATTCCTGAGCAACCGATCATATGACATTTGATCTTGATGATTTTCTGCGTACTAGCCAACCCAGACGAACTAGTATTGCTAATGCCAATAGAGTTACTTCTCCTGTGACAAGGGCTGACACTGTGGCTCTCTCACCCTCTCTTTCATTATCTAATACTTTACTTGTTCCATCTCTATCAAATAAGCTAATGTCAGTTAGTCAGATTCCTGAACAATTGAATTGTTGTGTTCTAATCTACCCAAGTTTTTGTTTACTTCAGGATATTCACACTAATGAGATAATTGGTCGTGGTACTATGAGAGAGGGGCTATATTATGTGGAGGATCTCAGTAGCAGGCATGGCTCACAATGTGACACATACCTATGATATCAAACAAAGGCAAGTCTGGTTGTGGCACCGTCGATTGGGGCATCCATCCTTTGGATATATGAAGCATATTCTACCAGATTTATTATCAGATTTTAAGGACTTCGACTTCAAATGTGACACTTGCATTTTGGCTAAAAGTCACCGTGTGCCCTACCCGTTGAGTTCAAGTAAGAGTATTACTTCGTTGAAATAAATGCACTCTGATGTTTGGGGGCCCTCACCTATAACTTCTCATTCTGGCTTCCAGTGGTTTGTGACGTTTGTGGATGATTGTACTCGGATGACATGGTTGTACTTGATGAAGAGTAAAATAGAAGTGTTTACTATGTTTCAGTCTTTCCACAAACAGATTGAAACTCAGTTCTCTACCAAGATCCGAGTTTTCCACTCTACAATGGGGGCAAATATGTCAACCATGACTTTCAAACATACTTCCAGATGCACAACATGATTCATGAGACAACTTGTACTCAAACACCACAACAGAATGGGGTTGCGGAACGAAAAAACCGACATCTCCTTGAAACAGCTTCGAACACTCCTCGATTGAGGCTCATGTTCCCCGCAACCACTGGGATGATGCCATCATCACGACAATTTATCTTCTCAATCATATGCCTTCGCGGGTCTTGGACTTCCGACTCCGCTCCAAACGCTTGCCAATTATGGGCCCCTGCCATCAATTTCGATGCTTCCACCACGAATCTTTGGTTGTGTGGCGTTCGTTCATCTCCATAAAAATCAACATAGCAAACTTGATCCTTGTGCGCTCCGATGTGTTTTTGTGGGATATACCTGCTTATCAGAAGGGATATCGGTGTTATCATCCCCGTACTCGTCGCACCTATGTCACCTTGGATGTCACTTTTATGGAGTCTGAGTTGGACCTGATGTCCAATGCACCGCTTTAGGGGGAGATAGAGATAAGCACGGATTTGGAGCTCTCTCAAAAATCTGGAAATTCAAGACTAGAGCAAAACGACCGATCGCATAGACCCCAACGACCGGTCGCCCCGAAACAGTGAGCCACGCGATCCAATTTGTCCAGAAACGACCAATCGCGAAGACCCCATCGATCGGTCTCCTTGCTCTAGTAAGCCATGCGATACAATCTGTCCAAAAACGACCGGTCGGGAAAGACCCCGCGCAGGTCACCTCGAAGCAGGAAGCACGACATTTTTTCCAGATACATCAATGATTGTGACAAAGACCCCTCTCACTCCATTGTACCCACTAATCAATCTCCTTGAATAATCCTGAGGTAAGTGCTTCAACTACATCTACTAATTTAGTTGATGACTCTGTTAGATACCAATTACCTGTTAGGCAGAAACAGGGAAAACCACCAACTCGATATTCTCCAGATAATGGCAAAGCATCAAAGTATCCAATTGCAAACTATGTGTCTCCTGAAGAATTGTCAAAACCTCTCAAGGGTTTTATAAATCAGTTATCTGCTATTCACATTCCAACCAAAGTGACTGAAGCATTGAAGGATCCGAAATGGGTTCTAGCAATAAAAGAAGAGATGAAGGCTCTGGAGAAAAATCAAACATGGACACTGAAAAAATTACCTCCAGGGAAGAGGATTGTCGGATGCAAATGGGTGTTCACGTGAAACACAATGTCGATGGGTCCATTGAACGCTACAAAGCAAGACTTGTGGCAAAAGGATACACACAGACTTATGGTATCAACTATGCAGAAACCTTTGCCCCTGTTGCAAAACTTAACACCGTTAGAGTACTATTGTCCATTGTAGCAAATCTTGACTGGCCTCTCCACCAGTTCGATGTGAAGAATGCCTTTTTGCATGGAGAACTCACAGAAGAAGTATACATGGATATTCCACCTGGGTATCCTACATCTACTCATGCTAGTGTGGTACGCAGATTATGAAAGGCATTGTACGGATTGAAGCAGTGTCCATGGGCATGGTTCGGGCGATTTACCTTAGCAATGAAGAATTATGGTTTTAAACGAGTAACTCTGACCATACTATGTTCTTAAAACACCAGAAAGGAAAGGTAACGGCTCTAATAATCTATATTGATATGATTATTACTGGGAATGATAAGCAGGAAATCTCTCAACTACAAGACTGTTTGGCAAAAAAGTTTGAAATGAAGAACCTTGATGGACTCAAGTACTTCTTGGGCATTGAAGTTGCTCGATCCAAGTAAGGCATATTTCTCTCCTAAAGAAAGTATGTTCTAGATTTATTGGCAGAAACAGGAATGCTAGATTGCAAACCCGTGGACACCCCAATCGTCCAGAATCACCATCTAGGAGAGTATCCTAATCAAGTACCCACTAACAAAGAAAGATATCAAAGATTAGTAGGACGATTGATCTACTTGTCACATACCCGACCCGACATCGCATATGCTGTAAGTGTTGTTAGTCAGTTATGCATTGTCCAAGTGAAGACCATATGGATGCTGTTATTCGAATTCTTAAATATTTAAAGTCGGCACTTGGGAAAAGACTTATGTTTTCCATAAACGATCATTTAAATGTCCGTGGCTATACCGATGCAGATTGGGCAGGGAATATCAGATAGAAGAAGATCTACATCAGGTTACTTCACATTTGTGGGTGGTAACTTGGTGACTTGGAAAAGCAAGAAACAGAATGTAGTTGCCTTATCTAGTGCAGAAGCTAATTCAGAGGTATGACCAAAGGAATTTGCGAACTCTTTTGGTTAAAAAGATTGCTTACCGAGATAGGATATGCCCCTACATTTGTGACGAATCTGTATTGCGACAACAAGGCTGCAATAACTATTGCACATAATCCAGTTCAATATGATCGCACCAAACATGTTGAAGTGGATAGACACTTCATTGAACAGAAACTTGAGGCTAAAGAAATTCAGTGTCCCTTTGTCAAATCAGAGGATCAGTTGGCAGACATATTAACCAAGGCAATTTCTAGCAAAGTGTTCCACAATTCACTGGTAAAGTTGGGCATCGGCGACATCTATGCACCAACTTGAGAGGGAGTGTTAGCTGTAAAGCTATGTTTTCTTGTTCCATGAAACATGGTTTCCATGTTTAGCTTGTGACTAGCTATTTGTCATCTTGTGAAACACAAGTCCTTGTCTCCTTGTTTTAGGGAAACCTTGTCTCCATGTTTTAGGGATTGTTTTAGGGATGCTTGTCTCTTAGTTTGTAATTATAAATGTGTTGTAAGTAATACAAAGCAAAATGAAGAAAAACCTACGGGAAGTTCTCATTCTCCCTATTTTCCATTTGTTCTCTCTATATTTTACCAAGTTCTCATTCTCCTTATTTCCACTTATTCTCTCTATATTTTCCAGATTTCTAACAAGTTTGACCAAAAACCCCAGACCCTTGTGCTTCCATTCTCTCAACGACATCTTTTGGGACGCCATGGTTGGTTCACCACCTTAAAGAAGCCATACTCTTCACAGGCTTCCACAATTTGTTCCGATAGCTTTGACCTATTGTAATTGGATAGATCGATAGTGGGAATTCCTACTGCCTTCATTTTCTTGATTCTTATTGGTGAAGGATTGGGAAATTTTTGCAGCCCTATCTCTCCTACAAACTTAACCCTGATCGAACTACTGATGGGTTTTGAATGATAGCTGGACCAGGGTTGTTGAACCCGTAATTTTGGGATAGCCGTAATAACACAATCATACGAGTAGAACGAAGGGATTGAGTGGTTCACCCATAAACTTGGGCTACATCCACTGGTTGTTGTATTTGTATATATGTGTAGAGATTACATTGGGAGGCTTGAGAGCCTTTACAAATGGGAGAGGAGAGAGTTTTGGAGGAAAGGAGAGAGAGTTGCCAAGAGCACTCTTCTCTTGGCTCCCTCCCTTTTGGGTCCCCCTTCAGCAAGAGGAGAGAGTCCCTTTTGTAGGAGAGCAACAACAACTTTTCCCCTTGGGCTTGCCAATGTGGCAACTCATTAGAGGCCCACCCAAGTGAAGTAAAATCGTGCGTCAACAAGGGCGAAAGGGGATTGGGAAATTAATGGAACAGTACCGATGGTTAAAAGTGGTGAACAGATTTGCATCCTTTTTAAAAGTCTCCATTTCCTTATCTCTATCTACATTAAATAAAAAAAAACAATTATGAGCCACACAAATTGGGCACTCAATTATTGTAGGAAGATGACAATGTCATGTGTATCAACAGAATCCCTATAAACAAAATTGTTTTGTTTTCACAATCAATGGTTTCTTGACATTTCAACTGGCCTTACATAGATAGAAAGGTCCATAGCTCATCAAGACGAACAAGAAGATCAAAGAAGTCCAACAAATTCAGGAAAATGGAGACTCAGAGTAGTGGCGAGCAATCAGTCAGGTTTCATTCCTCTCACTACATGAATAATAAGAGAAGAAGAAGATGCTAAAGTTGTGTTTATGTTGTACTGAAAATTCAATGGTTGTTTTAGATGCACTGTGCCATTCAATTCCATTGATCATACTTCAAATTAACTGCCTCAAATTTGTGCAGGTCTATTGCAGCAGCCGGAGGCAACTCTAGCATCAGCAAGGCATTTTGTAGGTGTGGCGAAGGGTGGAAATGTGTCATCACAAGGACCGATGGACCAGATGCCGGCAAGGCCTTCTTTAACTGCGGTGACAATTGCACCTGTGTTATGTATGTCAATCAGCACACAAATGAACCAGTCTAAGTTATTAATAAGCATCGCTTTCACCAATTGCTTGTTTGCTGAGTTTCGCTTGTACAAACTACAAAGTCAATTGAGACTAATGCCCTGTTCTTTCTACAGATATGCAGATGGGACAATGACTAATGACGTTGTGCCGCAGGAGGTAGAAAAAGTTGGTGCAAGCGAAGCATACTGCGAGTGCGGTGAAGGCTGGAAATGTGTCATCTCCAAGGTTGAAGGGCCTGATGCTGGCAAGGGCTTCTCTGAATGTTCTAATGGTTGCACCTGTGTGACTGATGCCTGAAGGCTGTTGAGAAAGTGCAGATGTAACTACTAGATGCTATTGTTGGTAGAAAGCTGGCCCCTAGAGGATCGTGTGTAACCACAAAAGGTGGCTGTAGTTTGCTTTGGCAACTTTAAAATGGTTCTATAAAATATGGGTTGCATTAATTACATATAAAAATAAAGGGCCGGTAGAAGCTTGCTTCTTCATGCATTATGAAATGCATGTTGTACTCTGCTGTGCGTTTTTAGCCCTTAATGGTATTGGTTTTGTTTGTTTTATTTAGGCCGGGCACAGTTCGAGTTGGGTCGAATTTTGTGTGACCCATGAGCCGAACCAAGTAAGACATCAATTCTTGGGTCGAGTTGGGTCTAAACTCAAAGCCGAAAATAAACCGACCTTATAGGCTTCCGTTCGGTTCTGGTTTTTTGTGCCCAAAATCGGAGCTGAAATTATAAAAATACCCAACACCCAAAACACTTTATAAACATACCCAAAACCCATCATTACACACACTCAAAATCTATTTATAAACACACCCAAAAATATACAATTGTTGATTGTGGGGTTGATTTTGGGTGTGTTTCTATGTTTAAATAGTATTTGGGTATTTTTATAAATACATGTCTAGAATTGGGTATTTTTATAAATATCTATTATTTTTTAGCCCAAATCACTTTTTGGTCAAAATCTGTTTTTTTTTTCTTCTGTCAAATTAAAACCCAATCAGTATTAACAGGCCCAAATCAATTTTTTATACTCTTTCAAATGCTGAAATCATGCAAATTCAAGTATAATCCATAAAAAATTCATTATTCAAAGCTAAGTTTCTAAACAACTAAATCAATCACATATTCACACAATCATCAAGCAACCAAGAAAGTAGAACGACTTACAAACCATCACAAAAAAATACACACAAATAAAGCAAAAAATCCAAATTATAATAATTACAACCCATGACAAAAATATAACAAATATCCTTCCAAGACATCTGCATCCATCCATCCAAAAGTCTTGACAAAGCAACCTGCAATCACCAAACATATAATTTCAGTAAAAATAGAAATAAATTGTTTGCTCATCTTCAAAACCTTTCAAAGTTTAACAAACTAACATGTCAAAATTCATGAACTACTACTCTTGAATAAGAAATAGATAAACAAAAAAATTACATAACCTCATATTAGAGTTTTATAAAAGTAAACATAGGCACCAGAGGAATTATTAGAGCTTTATGCCCACCCCTAGTTTTATTCGTCCAAAAATAAAAATTGTGTGTTTTATTCTGTATTATGAAATGCATGTTTTATTCTGCTTTGTGCGCCTTTTAGCCTTTCAGGCGCAGTTCTTACTCCACGACAACTACTACTACTTGATGCACCAAAGACACTAATCTCTGCTAAGGACTGATGAGGCACTGAAGAATAGCCATCATCATCTCAGCAACACAAAACTAGGTCTCTAGAAAGTTGAAGACTCAAATGGTTATGTCGCTTGGGTGAAAGATAACTTATTTACATGCAATTGCTTCTGCAGCCTACAACCCTAATGAAAATGAAGATTGGTGAAAATTCTAACACATTGCCATTGGCTTCAGAACTGCCATCCTCTATGGAAATTTGATTCACAAAAGTTGACACAGTGTTTATGACTGGAATTGTCCTAATGCAAGGTCTGATTGTTTGCTTCAAATTCAGATTGATTTCTTAGCTGTGCCTACTTATGCAGATGAACAAGATTCTATAATTTGGTTTTTTTTTTCTTTTTTTTTTTCACTTAATCACACTTGAATTCTCTAATTCAAAAAAAATAAAAATTGAAATTGAAACCTGAATTGATCAAATAAATAGATAAATGAGCAATTCAACTAACACAGAGCCTCTCTTGCTAAACAATAAGAATTCATAATCACCAAGTTTAAAATTAATCAAAGACAACGTATTTAATGTAACAGAGCAAGAAAACATTGACCTTTCCGAAACTGCCTTTTTCCTCACATTCCGGACACAAAATGCCGGATGTCCTCAAGAATGGCGCGACCCTGGCAAGGCCTATCTTGTATTTTCACGTACCCTTTGGCCTCCTTCTCCGTGTACTCACTCAAACCCGCCTTCCCATTTCTCTCCCACATCGCAGGCCCAAAGCTTCTGTGCGCGTAATACGCCTGAGCCTCCACCGAAACGACCTCGTCGCCGTCGGCCTGGATCACGTCGACAGGGAGGCGCTCGTAGTGCCCGATGCTCGTACCCTCCAACTCGTCGAATCGGGCGAGTCCTCGGGTCGAGACGGAGTAGAGCTCGCCCTTGATCCGGTGACCCGACCCGGGGAGGTTGATCAGGTAGGCGATTCCGTAGGGTCCACAAACGAGCGGGTAAGAATGGCGGGTGATGTAGGGGCCTAATAAAACGGCGTCGTCGTGATCGATGAGGTCCTGCGTTAGCTTGTGGTTGTGGAAGCCTTGTTTGAGTGTGCCGTAGGCGAAGATTAGATGGGGTTTGGCGTCGTCCTTCAAACCTTCAGCCATTGGAGCGCAGAGAGAGGAAAAACTGCAAAATGAATCAATTTATGGGAACGACTTTTGTTCTATTTTATTTGTTTTATTAGAATTCAGAATTGTTCGAGCAAGAAAAGGGATTTCAGAGTAAGTCCCAGTTCAAATCCAATATCACAAAAAACCCACCAGACTGGGCCTCCTCGCCTAACTTGTAAGCCCTGGCAAAACAGATGGTCCAAATCCAACATTATTGAGATTTGTTTATAGAAAATTTAGATTCAATATTAACTTGGGGTTTTTTTTTTTGGCTTAAATGCAAAAATGGTCCTTGTATTTTATCACGTTGGCCAATGTAGTCCATGTATTTTCAATTTGGCCAATTTGATTCTTGTGTTTAGGATTGTTAGCCAATGTTGTCCATTCCGTTAATTTTCTATTAGAATAACTCAAAAACTATTTAAATATTAATAAAAAAACATAACTATTTCAATACTATTTAAAAATAAAACATAAGATAAGAACTAAAAAAAAAGAAGAAAAAAAAAAGGGAAAGACACCACCATGCAGCCGCCGCCACCCTTCTCTCTTTCTTCCTAACAACCACCCATCACCCGTTTGGCAACTCCATATCTGATCCACCCCACTCTTAGGCCATGTTTGGTGAACTAGGATTGGATATATCGAATTAAAGTGGATATAAGTCCAGTCCGTTGTTTGGTGGGCTTAAGTGGATCATGGACCGGTTAAGATTCAATTTTTTTTTCCGGATAACAGTCTAGTATACATTGGCTTTCTAGACATGGGTTTCGAAGATTAATGTGGAAACCAACTATTGTCTTCTCTAGCGTCGTCTCCCTCAGCAAGTTCCGCTAAAAATATAGAATTTTTTAAAATATAAAATTTTCCAGTCCAGTCCCAAAAAGGATGACATCAAACAATGGCTATGATTAAAAGTTTGGTCCAATTCATAATATAAAGCTCAATCCAGTCTCTAATCCTCTCTGGCCCACCAAACGAGGCCTTAATCCCCAGCCACTCCCCAGATATTCTGCCTAACGGGTCGTTGCCCCACTCCCCCCTCTCCATCTCTCCCCCTTCCCTCATACCCCTCTACTCATCATCCCCTTCCCACTTCTCCACTCGTTGGGCAAACCCTCCCATCCCCGACAACCCAAATCCTTTTTTTTTTTCAAGTTTTTTCTTCTAATGTTATATTTTACTTTTTAATGAAATTTAATATTCTTAGATTAATTCAATTTTTTTTATTAATTTCGAAAAGGCTTCTAGGTTTTTAAAAGACACAAAAACAAGTTTATCATGTTTATTTAACAGAATGGACAACATTGGCTAATGGTCCTAAACACATGGATGAAATTGGCCAAATTAAAAATAAAAGGATTAAATTGGCCAATGTGGTAAAACACAGGAACCATTTTGATATTTAATCTTTGTTTTTTTCTAACAAAATAATTGAATTTTTTTTTTCCAATTGTGGGTTCAAGTCTTTACTTTCATTCAAGTCACAAACATTTTGGATTAGGTCACAACTTCATTTTGATTTTTACATTGTTGCATTTTAATATCAATTTTCACAATTTTTAAATTTTTTTATATAAATAATATTAGTGCGAGAGTGTAAAAGAAATTTACTTATTAGTTTTGTCCCTCTTACTATTGTTAATGTTAGTGAGAAACACCTATATAAAGGGGATTCAAACTTGGATGCAAACGGGTAGACTCACTGTTCTATCAACTTACCTAATTCACGTCTACACTATGCCTTTTTATATTAATTAAGCCTAATAGTAAATTCAAAACTTAAGGGTAATTTAGTAATTAAACTCCACTTCTAGTCACCCATATTTCTCTCTCCACACCCTACCATTTCTCTTCCGATTACAATATGTGAGGATGCTTAGGCCCCGTTTGGAATTGCTTTTTTTGGCCAAAAATCTACTTCACTTTAAAGTTAAGCAGTTTACGGTATTTGGTAAAAATAAAATATCTCGATTATTTTAAAAGCAATGGTTTTTTCATAACAACTTTTAAAAGCAAGCTCTGAATTGCTTTTCAAAGCTATATTCAAAAGAAGCGAGATAAGTCTTTAATAAATTTTTTAAATTCCCAAAACACCATCATTCATTTTTAAAATGACACCACTTCCACATCCAACTCTACCGCCACCATCACCACCTCCACATCCACAACCACCATCCCCACCACCACCTTCTCCTCAACCCCCACCACTGTTAAGCTCATAATTTCATACATATACATGCCCAATTTACTTACTTCTTTTGCTTAGTTTCCCATAATTCTGAGTTATTTGCCTCCCTTTTGTGTTTTGTAAGCAAATAGAGCAAGAGAGCATAATTCATGCAATTCAAGCATGTTAAGGCCTAATTTGGATGAATTGATGAAGAGCTTAAAGACAAATTCATTATGGCTACATCCCCCTGCCAGTCCAGTTCCGTAGGTCATATTGCAAGCTTTGTTTCAGCAACCTACACAGCTCGAATGAGGCAGAATTCTTCATGAAAGTTGTTCCAATGGGTGTGTACTATAACATATCCAAAATTCAACCCCATTGGATAAATCTGGAGTCCGTTAACTAGCAAACACAGAGCCATGCTCAGGATGGATCTTATCAGCGCGGAAAATGAGTTAGCAATTTGTTTCGGCCTTAACTTCTTCCTACGACCTTGGATTGGCCCAAATAACATATGGCTGGAAAGAAGACATTCCGAAATTCAATTTAGAGTGCTTAAAGTCCTAATTTGATTAAGAGAAGCCCAAGTTGTAAGCCCTTGAAGTTGCTGGTCATGCTGACCTCAGCATGTGCTGGTTGGAAGCTTGGTCATGGTGAGCTAGGCATGAGCTATTGTAGCTGGTTGGAAGCTTGGTCATGGTGACATGATGATGAGCTAGGGCTGTTGGTGGGATTTATTGGACAAATGCATCAACCAATTCAAGATTTTCTAATACAAGTGCATCATCCAATTCAGATTTTCTTATTCAACTGCATCAACCATTTCAGATTTTATAATTCAAGTGTTGTATGCATTAGTCTTTTTGAATTCAGATTTTCACTTCCCCTAGGCCTATAAATAGGGAAGTTCTCTAAGCTTGTAAACACACCCCAAGGGGGGAGCTCTCAAACACTTCTCTAGAGCTCCCTTCCCTTCTCTCCCTCAAATTCTCTTAGTTTTCATGTCTAGTTTTCAATTGTTGTAATGAAATCTTTGTGCTAAAATTCTCCTTAAGTCTTTCCAAGTTCTACTTTAATTTTCATTGTTATGTAAATTCGTTTCTTTAGTTTCAAGTTTGATTAGTTTCCAAGTTTCAATTATGGTTCTTGTTCTTATTCATTATGCTTATAAGTTAATATGCTAGTTTGAATGATTGATCACCATTTAGGCTTGCATGTTAGCTATCTTGGTTTGAATTAAGAGTATACATACGCTATACTACCAAACGGCTCGTGCACTTGCGAGTATCACAAGTTAAGGATGCAGTTGAATCCATTTTGGTGCAGCTGTATCTACACAGCAAGTTTTTGGCGCCGTTGCCGGGGATTAGCAAGATAGTTTGGTTCTATTTCTTTTCCCTACTTGTTTTATTTTTATTTTTCATTTTCATGTTTTTGTAGACAATTTCAAGTTTTAAAGTTAATGACGTTAATGGACAAGTTGTGTTTGTAGTCCAACAGAAAAGGACAATTGCCCAACAAGCAAGAGAACTGGGTTTAAGTTCCAGCTTACACAACCCATTGGTGCTTGTTGCTTTGAAGCATGGAATTGGATGTGTGTTGATTTTCCTTTTCATTTTAGTTTTTATTTCCTAATCCTTTTAATTCCATTTCAAGTTTGTGTGTTTGTTTTAGCAATTTATGATAGCTTAATAAAAATGGAGAGATGGGAACCTCAATCATAAGAATGGGAAGTGTGGAGCAATGGGAGAAGTCGCGACGTCCAAGTGCATCACACTCAACCTAATCGCTTCAAGGGGAAGTTCTAAACTCTCTTTCTTTTTTTTTTTTTTTTTTTTTCATTTCATTCCTTTGCCCTGGTTTTCATGTGCATTGTATGCTTTACATGGATTCAAACATTGAGGACAATGCTTCATTTAAGTTTGGGGGTGCTAGAAAGTTTTTTTTTAGTTGCTGGAATTTTTTTTTTTTTAGTTTTTGTGTTTGTGTCTGAAAACGTAGGCTTCTTCATTGCTACCATTTTTATTTTCTGCTACTGTTTTGAAAGTTTGGTCCGCGCTGTGTTCTTCATTTTTTCATGCTGAATCCAACGACATAAAGAACGTTAAATTTGACCAAGTGGTTTGAAAGTTACATGTCAAAACAGATTATATGTTGAAATTAAGCAAAACAGCAATTTGAAACCTCACGTTTTTCTTTTCTGTTTCTTTTCTTTGAGTCATTTTCAGTTTTCCTTCCCACACCAATGATAAATCATGAGTCTAACTTCTAATATGGCTCTTAGGAATTTGATAAGCATTGTGTTAGGTCTGAATCTTATTCTTTTGCTAGCTAAGTCTCACATAATTATTCTTGAGCTTTCTATGCACCTAAGCCATGATTATACAACTCTTGCATGTCTTACCCAATTGTATGCATTTTTGCTTGTGTGATTCACTGGAATGTTTAGTTATAACTAAGATATGATTTATGCCATCTTTGTTAAGCATCTTTCTTTTTCCTTCATACAATACATATTCCATTGTAAACCCCTTTGTGCTCAAACACTTAGCCATTTCTTTATATCACCTTATCATCCATTAAACATCCTACCATCTAGGGCACATGTAAAGTATGATTGTATTTGAGATTGTAATGTATTCAAGGCAATAAATGAGCTATAAAAAAAAATCAAAAGAAAAAGAGAAAGGAAGTGTGGCCAATGTAGTCACGACCCTAGGGTGATATAAGGAGAAATCAAGGTGATCTAGGGTAAGAGCCGCAAAATTGGGTCAAATATTATACAAAGTGTGCAAATGTCAAAATCAAATTGTGAAGTGATTCAATTGCAAAATCTGGTGTTGTGAGCTTTTCAATTTATGTGCCTTACATTTCAAATGTCAATGATCTTGTTTACATGATATGCTCTACTTTGTTCCTTAGACTTTGTGTTCCAATATCCATTCCTTTTCTAACCATTACATTACATCCATGAGTAAAGTCCTATTGATTTTGGTTTAGCTTGGCAAACTTGTGTTCATTCTTGCAGGAATTCATATCGTTGTTTGAGAAGCATGAGTTGTATCTTCATGGCTACTTCACACACACACCTTGAGCATGATTTTTGTGAGATTGTGGTAGCACTTGAATAATGTTAAGAACTTCCTTAGTGCTTGTTTTGTTCCTTGTTGAGCCATGTCTATGAAGTTTAAAATTTCTGTTCGGTTGGAAGGTTAACGTTTTCGTTTTTGTTTTGTTTTTGTTTTTTGTTTTGCTTAAGGGCTAACAAATCTAATAAGTTTTCTAACCACTTTGTTTTGTAGAGTTAGTAAAACGTTTGTGGGTATCGTTTCTGTTAAACCCTCAGGAGACACAACTCCTCCTACTAGGGATGCCTAGGGGTTTAAAGGCTTGTTGCATACGCTCAATGCAATCGAGTTACCTACGAAAGTGGTCTAGTTAACTTCTTATTTTGTTTTGTTTTTATCTTTGTTTTTCTTTGTTTTGCTCGAGGAGTAGCAAAATCTAAGTTTGGGGGTGACAAAAACTTGTTGTGTAGATACAGCTGCACCAAAATGGATTCAACTGCATCCTTAACTTGTGATACTCGCAAGTGCACGAGCCGTTTGGTAGTATAGCGTATGTAAGTGCGAGGTCGATCCCACGAGGATTGGTGATTGAATGATCCAATTCATTTCCCTACACAAAACAGAAATGAAAAAGAAAGGAAATAAATAAAACAAGAAAGAAAGAAAATAACTAACTCAAGTAGATAAGTTCCCAAGTTCAATTAGATTAATGGATTGATTCTAGTTAAAATATGATTAAGTCATGGTGTGTGGTCATAACCTTGTGTTCCTAATTCCCTAATTTGATCATTTGTTGTCTAACCTAAAATTAAGCATTAGGAACCCATTAAGCATAGAAGAACAATTTAAACAACCAAGCATGTATCTAATCCCTGTTGTTGAATGTCCATACATACTCTTCCTATTCATAGTTCAATTCGAATTAAAGCATGGTGTATACTCTTAATTCAAACCAAGATAGCTAACATGCAAGCCTAAATGGTGATCAATCATTCAAACTAGCATATTAACTTATAAGCATAATGAATAAGAACAAGAACCATAATTGAAACTTGGAAACTAATCAAACTTGAAACTAAAGAAACGAATTTACATAACAATGAAAATTAAAGTAGAACTTGGAAAGACTTAAGGAGAATTTTAGCACAAAGATTTCATTACAACAATTGAAAACTAGAAATGAAAACTAAGAGAATTTGAGGGAGAGAAGGGAAGAGAGCTCTAGAGAAGTGTTTGAGAGCTCCCCCCCTTGGGGTGTGTTTACAAACTTAGAGAACTTCCCTATTTATAGGCCTAGGGGAAGTGAAAATCTGAATTCAAAAAGACTAATGCATACAACACTTGAATTATAAAATCTGAAATGGTTGATGCAATTGAATAAGAAAATCTGAATTGGATGATGCACTTGTATTAGAAAATCTTGAATTGGTTGATGCACTTGTCCAATAAATCCCACCAGCAGCCCTAGATCATCATCATGTCACCATGACCAAGCTTCCAACCAGCTACAATAGCTCATGCCTAGCTCACCATGACCAAGCTTCCAACCAGCACATGCTGAGGTCAGCATGACCAGCAACTTCAAGGGCTTACAACTTGGGCTTCTCTTAATCAAATTAGGACTTTAAGCACTCAAAATTGAAGTTCGGAATGTCTTCTTTCCAGCCATATGTTATTTGGGCCAATCCAAGGTCGGAGGAAGAAGTTAAGGCCGAAACAAATTGCTAACTCATTTTCCGCGCTGATAAGATCCATCCTGAGCATGGCTCTATGTTTACTAGGTAACGGACTCCAGATTTATCCAATGGGGCTTAATTTTGGATATGTTATAGTACACACCCATTTGAACAACTTTCATGAAGAATTCTGCCTCATTCGAGCTGTGTAGGTTGCTAAAACAAAGCTTGCAATATGACCTACGGAACTGGACTGGCAGGGGGCTGTAGCCATAATGAATTTGTCTTTAAGCTCTTCATCAATTCATCCAAATTAGGCCTTAACATGCTTGAATTGCATGAATTATGCTCTCTTGCTCTATTTGCCTACAAAACACACAAAGGGAGGCAAATAACTCAGAATTATAGGAAACTAAGCAAAAGAAGTAAGTAAATTGGGCATGTATATGTATGAAATTATGAGCTTAACAACCACCTCCACCACCACTACCATAACCACCCCTCCACCACCACATCTTTCACCACCATCTTCACCTCCATCTCTTTCACCACCTCCACTACCACCACATAATTAGCGCATAACACTTTCAACATCGTATCTATTTAAGTAATTATTCGCAGTTACAACAGTTTTATATTAAAATTTACCAAGTGGTTTTGACACTTTTTTTTTTGTACTAACAATACTTTAAAAGAATTATTTACCAAACATGGAGCCGCTTTACTTTACAGCTAATTATTTTCAAAGCACAACATAAACAACTTTTGTTTAAAAGTGACAGCAATCCCAAACTAGCCCTTAATCCAGACTTTCCATAAAATATTTTCCTTTCCTCCATTTTATAATCACCTAAACAAGAAAGAAATCCAAATATAAGCCATGTCAACAAGTGGGCCAATGAAGAATACATGAAATCTCTTCTACTAAGACAAAATTATGGCGAAGAAAGATTCGACGGTGGAAATTGGTAGTCACCGGCAACATCATGGCGAGTGTTGAGGGAGAGAGGGACAAAAATGAAGAGATAGGCAGATTAGGCAAAGAGGGAGAAAATGTATTTAAAAGATGTCGAGGTTACACAACATCCTACTTTTATTTGTTATTTTTGAAATTAAATGTAGGATGCCTAAGAATGCCTAGAGGGGGGGTGAATAGGCCAATTTAAAATTATAATCAATAAATAAAAATAAACTTCCGTAACATGATTGATATGGCTTATCAATCCTGAAATGTGCTGAGTATAAAATAAAGGAACACATAGAGAATTATTTTATGTGGTAAAACCCCATCTCTAGGGAAAATTCATAGGACTCCTCAGTCCAAAACAAATCTACTATAGAACAATGATTACAAGAAGTACTCACACACTTATCCTAGACACATTCTAGATGATGTTTACCAACTTCTTTGGAACTCAACTTCTGTCACGGGATGATTTTTCGACACTTTTTATGTTGAACGCAATACTGGCAATGATTGCTTCAAGCTTGCCGGAGACAAACCGCCACCACGGTTTTGGTGCCCTCAACCACCACGGTTTTAGTGTCCTCAACTGTATGAGTCACCGAACATGAAAATGAATGCAATATGAATGATGAAAGTATTTGATGAATCACCAAGTAAACATGGAACACTTGATGACTTATCTCCACTATAAGCACAGTAGCTTTTCTTAGGAAATTTAGATGATCAACCAAAATATGTGAAAGCTATGTTCAAAACCAAGAAGTTACGCCATGTCTTTAAACATACATATTCTCCTTTTTCCAAGGGAATTGCATAAATCCAAGATATCAAATATTGCCTAAAAAGATTTGATTCTTTATACAATTACGCCAACTTATGCATGCATTTCAATAACTTCCAATCCCGTCAATTTATATAAGGAAACAATATAAACCAAGATGAAAACAATGAAACCAAATAGGACGTGCTCTCCAAGTTAAAGATGAAAAAGGATATTTTAACTTTAAACCAAAGTAAGGTCCAAATAGGAAAATAATCTCAAGAGAAAAAATCTAATCCTATTAAAAAGATGTTTAATATAAAAGCATTTGAGTGAAAATAACTCCAGCTAGGAATCCTATAATGAATGCTTGAGTATGTCATGATTTATCTAAAATCAAGTTTCTCATATCGATCTAGTCATGCTTTGAAAATCTAGAATTCAATGTGTGTTGCGTAGATTCAGCTGCACCAAAATGGATTCAACTGCATCCTCAACTTGTGATACTCGCAAGTGCACGAACCGTTGGTAGTTTAGCGTATGTAAGTGCGAGGTCGATTCCACGGGGATTGGTGATTGAATGATCCAATTCAATTTTCCTACACAAAACCAAAATGAAAACAAAAGAAACAAAACAAGAAGAAAGAATGTACATTACTTGAGAACATGGAGAGTTTTTGGAGAGAAAGAGAGAGGTGTTTGAGAGCTTGAGAATTTGGAGGAAGGTGTTTGGGAAGCTTGAGGATTTTGGAAGGGAAAGGAAGGTGTTTGGGAAGCTTGAGGATTTTGTGAACTTGAAGAATTTGAGAACTTAGGGAAGGGAGAGAAAGGTGTTTGTGAAGTGTTTGAGACATGGAGACGTTTGGAAGAGAAGGGAAATGTGTTTGGGAAATTTGGAGAATTTGATGAAGGAATGGGAGAAGTGGTTGGGAACTTTGAGAATCTTGGAAGAGAGTGGGAATTGTATTTGGGGAAATGTTTTAGAGCATGGAGAACTTCCCTATTTATAGGCCTAGGGGAAGTGAAAATCTGAATTCAATAAGACTAATGCATACAACACTTGAATTATAAAATCTGAAATGGTTGATGCACTTGTAATAGAAAATCTGAAATGGGTGATGCACTTGTATTAGAAAATCTTGAATGGTTGATGCACTTCACCAATTAATCCCACTAGCAGCCCTAGCTCATCTTCATGTCACCATGACCAAGCTTCCAACCAGAAATGATAGCTCATGCCTAGCTCACCATGACCAAGCATCCAACCAGCACATGCTGAGGTCAGCATGACCAGCAACTTCAAGGGCTTACAACTTGGGCTTCTCTTAATCAAATTAGGACTTTAAGCACTGAAAATTGAAGTTCAGAATGTCTTCTTTCCAGCCATATGTTATTTGGGCCAATCCAAGGTCGGAGGAAGAAGTTAAGGCCGAAACAAATTGCTAACTCATTTTCCGCGCTGATAAGATCCATTCTGAGCATGGTTCAGTGTTTGCTGGGTAACGGACTCCAGATTTATCCAATGGGGCCGAATTGTGGATATGTTATAGTACACACCCATTGGAACAACTTTGATGAAGAATGCTGCCTCATTTGAGATGTGTAGGTTACTGAAACAAAGCTTGCAATATGACCTACGGAACTGGACTGGCAGGGGGCTGTAGCCATAATGAATTTGTATTTAAGCTCTTCATCAATTCATCCAAATTAGGCCTTAACATGCTTGAATTGCATGAATTATGCTCTCCAAAGCCATCATTGTTACCTAAAGCTCAATTAACTGAAAGATAAACACAAAAAGGATTAAAAGCACAAGTTTAACTCAAAAACATAACCAAATTATAAGCTAGAAGGGTTAGAAATAATATACAATTATGAACCGATCAATGTGTTGTGCCAAAACTTCCAGTAAAACATATTCACACCCTAATTCCCGACCTATGCTATAGTTTAGGAAATGCCAATATAATTTTCATACTAACAATTTCAAATCGTGTTCCAACTACACAAACACGCCCATCATAAAATTAAAATATGAGTTTGAATCCTATAACAAAATCCAATTTACTCTAAATCTTCGATTTTATGTAACACCTTAAAACATATAGAAAACTCTTGAAATTTTAATAAATGACTTGAATTTAAAAAACAAAAATCCAAAACTTGAATTAGAAATCAAGTAACATCAAAAGCAGGCAAAGAATTCAATAGTATTTACCAGGTTTCTTTTTCTCTCCTATTTAGGCGTGTGTTGCCCTTTGAATGCATGCATGCCTAGGGAAGTTCATCTAAAGCAAGTGATGAATTTTTTTTTTTTTTTACGTGATTGTTGTACAAAATTAAATATTTGAGGGTTAGTAAAACAAAATTGATAATTTTATCACTTGAAAAGTTGTGGAAGATAATGAATTGTCGTTTTTTTTAATGACTAATAAAGGTTGGGTCTATTAAAAAAATAATAATAAAGGTTGGGTGACTTGGAAGAGGGCCACAATCTTTCAATTTTTTCACATTGTTGTTCAAAGTTTACAATATTATCAATTTTAACCTTTCGCGTGTCTCATTGCTTGTTGCTCCATTAATTGCCTACATGGAAATTTGGGGGCCTTCTAAAAGACAATGACACCATCATCTCGTTAAGGGCATTTTCAGAAGAAATTTTTGCCCGGTCTAATTTTGGTCTTACACATGCTCACCTCATCCTAACCCTAAAAAAGACAACCTTACATCACTCTATCATATCAAAAGTACACTAAAAAATATTTCCTCCAAAGATTTCCTTAATGAGATGCTAGGGTGTGGTCTTATCATCGTTTTAAACTGGGAATTCCACTTGCCATGTAGGAAGTGAATGGAGAGATATACAGATACACACGAAATGTTGAAATTGATAACATTTTAAAATTGTAGGTGATAATGTGAAAAAAAAAAGGAAAGAAAGAAAGGTCGTCTCTGTTGAGAGTTAAGCTGCATACTAGCCTCGAATCAAGCTGCAAATGTTAATCATGCAGATTAATATGAAGAAATCGAAGGAGCTGAAGAACTTTTCTTTTATAGCAATAGCTGTTATAGGTTATGTCCAACGGCTAGTTTTCTTACTATTTTGGGAAACTCTACAGCTGTCATTCTTAGCTGTCTTAGTCCTATCTGCTGTAACGATTCCTAGCCTAGGTGTAAGAATCGTAGCCTCCAATGACCTTGAATGGTTGGAGATGAATCCTTGTGTCCTAGATTTTTAGGATCAGTTTTTGACAGAATGAGTCATGCATATAGTCAGGTTTTTTGGCTCTGATGCAATACAAGAAAATATACTGAAACTTTTATTCTCTCTGAGTTTTTCATTTCTTCTCTGCATACGTTTTGTGAAAGGTTTTTTGTTTTGCTTTCTGAAAATCAATCACTGGAACCAGAAAGTTATAGGCCAAATTCTAACATGGTATCAGAGCTCTTGGTCTAATTTCATAGAAGGGGCGTGAGCTGTGAGAAAGGGGGTTTTTCCTGAAATCTTTAAAAGGGATAAAGTTGCTCTTTTATTGTGTGGTTCACTGAGACTCACATAAAAATGGTGGGATCAGGTTATGCAGGTGGAGATTTACGAACTCCACAGTTTAATGGTGCAAACTATGATTTTTGGTCAGTAAAAATGGAGACTATTCTCATAGCATATGATCTATGGGATGCAGTGGAGCTTGGAGTATATCCACATCTGATTCTTGAGGAGGAAGAAGAACAAGGCTCTGAAGGAGAAGAAGGCTCTGGAAGAGAAGAAGATGAGGCTGTGCAAATCCCAGTGGAAGCACCTACTATATCCAAAGAAGATAAGATCAAAAATGCCAAGGCTTTGAGTCTTATTCAAGGAGCACTTACTGATGAACTCTTTCCTCGCATCAGAAATGAGAAGACTGCGAAAGGTGCTTGGGAAATTCTAAGAAGAGAGTTCAGAGGAGATAAAAAGGTTAGAGCTGTGAAATTACAAGCTATTAGAGCTGATTTTGAATATTTGAGAATGAATGATGCTGAATCTCTGGATGACTACTTTGCTCGATTTTTTGGAATTGTAAACAACTTGAAATCTCTAGGAGAAGATGTAACAGAGAAAAGGATTGTCCAAAAATTGTTGATGAGTATAAGTAGGAAGTACAAGTCCATAGTGTCAATCATTGAAGAAACCAGAGACGTTGAAACTATTAGAGTTGAAGAAATTAGTGCATCTGTCAAAGTCTATGATAAAAGAGAGGATTTGCATGATGAAAGGGATAAGTTGGCAGGAACTGAGAAAGCCTTTAGCAGTTTCAGAGTTGGAAATAATCAAGCTTCTGGAGCTAACAAAAGTTCTCAGGGAAAGCAAAATCAAAAATGACAAGGACAAAACAAAAAGGGCTCGAATTGGTCTCAAGGTGGAAACTCAAATTGGAATAATGGCTCTGGAGGGAATTGGAACAACAGCTTCAATTCACAAAACAAATCAGAAGGAAGTAGCAGTCAAGGTGGTGTGAAACCACAGTGCCAAGTGTGCCAGAAATACCATTTTGGTATTTGGAGATATAAAGGAAAACCCAAGTGTGGGAAGTGCAGTCGATTTGGCCATTTAACTAAGGATTGTGAAAATGGTAAACAAGTTGCAAACTGTGCAAAGGAAGAAGAGGTAACCACAGGTATGCTTGTCATGCAAGTTCAATTGCATCAAGCAAGTCTGTGTGGTTTGTTGACAGTGCATGCAGCAACCACATGACCTCTCAACAGTCTTTATTGATCAATCTTGATATGTCAGTGACCTACAAAGTGAAGATGGGCACTGGTGATCTTGTTCAAGCCACAGGAAAAGGGACACTTGTAGTTGAGACAAGAAAAGGGAGAAGATACATAAATGAAGTGCTGCTAGTCCATGGTCAGAATGAGAATCTGTTGAGTATAGGACAAATGCTGGAGCATGGGTACTACATTCTATTTGGAGGAAATCATTCATTAATATGTGATGACAGCAGCCTTCATAATGTTGTTGCCAAAGTTGAAATGACTGGAAATATATGTTTTCCATTATCTATGGAATCTATCTGCTCAATGACAATGAAAGGAGCAGTATAAGGAGCAGTATGTGGTCCAATGCAAAATGAGTCCATTGGAGGAAATAAATACTTCATCACATTCATTGATGACTATTCAAGAATGTGTTGGGTATATTTTCTTAGAAACAAGTCAAGTGTGATAAGTGTGTTCAAAAAGTTCAAACCATTTGTTGAGCTACAAAGTGGATTCAATTTAAAGAAACTAAGAAGTGATAGAGGTGGAGAGTACACTTCATGTTGAGCTCATAATTTCATACATATACATGCCATATTTACTTACTTCTTTTGCTTAGTTTCTTAGATTTCTAAGTTATTTGCCTCTCTTTGTGTGTTTTGTAGGCCAATAGAGCAAGAGAGCATAATTCATGCAATTCAAGCATGTTAAGGCCTAATTTGGATGAATTTATGAAGAGCTTAAAGACAAATTCATTATGGCTACAGCCCCATGCCAGTCCAGTTCCGTAGGTCATATTGCAAGCTTTGTTTCAGCAACCTACACAGCTCGAATGAGGCAGAATTCTTCATGAAAGTTGTTCCAATGGGTGTGTAATATAACATATCCAAAATTCATCCCCATTGGATAAATCTGGAGTCCGTTACCTAGCAAACACATAACCATGCTCAGGATGGATCTTATCAGCGCGGAAAATGAGTTAGAAATTTGTTTCGGCCTTAACTTCTTCCTCCGACCTTGGATTGGCCCAAATAACATATGGCTGGAAAGAAGACATTCTGAACTTCAATTTCGAGTGCTTAAAGTCCTAATTTGATTAAGAGAAGCCCAAGTTGTAAGCCCTTGAAGTTGCTGGTCATGCTGACCTCAGCATGTGCTGGTTGGATGCTTGGTCATGGTGAGCTAGGCATGAGCTATCATTTCTGGTTGGAAGCTTGGTCATGGTGACATGAAGATGAGCTAGGGCTGCTGGTGGGATTTATTGGGGAAGTGCATCAACCAATTCAAAATTTTCTAATACAAGTGCATCACCCATTTCATATTTTCTATTACAAGTGCATCAACCATTTCAGATTTTATAATTCAAGTGTTGTATGCATTAGCCATATTGAATTCAGATTTTTCACTTCTCCTAGGCCTATAAATAGGGAAGTTCTCTATGCTTGTAAAAACACCCCAAGGGGGGGAGCTCTCAAGCACTTCTCTAGAGCTCCCTTCCCTTCTCTCTCTCAAATTCTCTTAGTTTCCCTTTGTAGTTCTCAATTGTTGTAACAAGATCCTAGTACTATAAATCTAAAGCATTTTTCCTTTCTCTTCTTCTATAAATTCTCCAAACACTTCTCTATTCTCTTTCAAATTTCTCCATGCTCTAAAACATTTCCCAAACATAATTCCCATTATCTTCCAAAATCCTCAAGCTTCCCAAACACCTTCCTTTCTCTTCCAAATTCTCCATGTTCTCCAAATCTCTCAAACACTTCTCCCCTCTCTAAAGCTCTCAAACACTTACCTTCCTTCTCTAAAGTTCTCAAACACAATTCCCATTCCTTCACCAAATTCTCTAAGTTCTCAAACACTTCCCAAACACCTTTCTATTCTCCAAGTTCTCAAATACTTTCTTCTCCCTCCTCAAAGTTCTCAAATACTTCCTTTCTTCCTCAAAGTTCTCTTAGTTTCCTTAATGTTTTATTAGTTGTAATTTATTTTTCTTGTAATGTACATTCTTTCTTCTTGTTTTGTTTCTTTTGTTTTCATTTTTGTTTTGTGTAGGAAAATTGAATTGGATCATTCAATCACCAATCCCTGTGGAATCGACCTCGCACTTACATATGCTATACTACCGAACGGCTCGTACACTTGCGAGTATCACAAGTTGAGGATGCAGTTGAACCCATTTTGGTGCAGCTGAATCTACACAACAAGTTTTGGCGCCGTTGCCGGGGATTGGCAACATTGTTTGGTTCTATTTCTTTTCCCTACTTGTTTTATTTTTATTTTTCATTTTCATGTTTTTCTAGACAGTTTCATGTTTTAAAGTTAATGAGGTTAATTGACAAGTTGTGTTTGTAGTCCAACTGACAAGGACAATTGCCTGACAAGCAAGAGAACTGGGTTTGAGTCCCAGCTTACACAACACCCAAAAACAAAAAGGTTCAAGTAGCATGTTGATTATTTGTAGTTTATGGTTTCATTCACTTGCTCTTAATTAAATATCTTGTTCAAGTTTACATAAACACCATATGACTCTTGGGCTGATTAGTGAATGAATGGGTAGATATTGAAGACAAACACCATGTTTAAATTCTACTTGGTTCTTTATTGTTCTTCTTGTTCTTAATGGGTTCGGAATTTGTGTTTAGACTAAACACCATAGCTAAATGCTTTTTCTGAATACTTGATTAAAACCACACACCATATGGATAATCATATTTGAGAAAGAACGAACTTCATAAGCTAGTTTGATTACTTTGTTGCTTGTTACTTTGAAACATGAAATTGGACGTGTGTTGATTTTCCTTCCAATTTTAGTTTTTATTTCCTAATCCTTTAATTCTGTTTCAAGTTTTCTGTGTTCGTTTTAGCAAGTAATGTCAGCTTAATAAAAATGGAGAGAGATGGTAACCTCAATCATAAGAATGGGGAGTGTGGAGTAGTGGGAGAAGTCGCGACCTCCAAATGCATCACGCTCGACCTAATCGCTTCAAGGGGGAGTATTCCAAACCTTTCTCTTTAGTTGTTTTGTTATTATTTCAGTAATTTTAATTTTCTATTTCTTTTATTTAAAAAAAATTAAATTTTTTTTTTATATGAGCTGACTCGTGGTAACTCCAGTGAGCGTCTCCGTCAATATAGTGTCTAGGAGTTCTTTAGGCGACACCTTCGGTGTCTAAGAAGTTTGGGTTTTAAGTGGGACCTTTGTGACCCCTCCAACCTTCCCGGATCCCCTGGCTGTGTTTTTCTGAGGCCCTTAACTGGTCATCCATGAGTTGCTTGTATATTTGTGTGTTTAAAAAAATAAAAATTAAAATAAAAATAAAAAATAAAAAACATCCAAGTTTCCTTGTCTTTCTTTAAGCATTTCTGAAGTAGCTCAATAAGAAAGAGGGAGAGAGAGGAGACAACCCAATCCATAGAAACATGGAGTATGGAGCAGCGGAGAAGTCGACCTCCAGCTGCTATGGCCAACCACGCTCCAGCTATCACTTCAAAGGGAAGCATTCCGATCATATCTCTTTCATTTGTATAATAATTGCTACTCATGCATAGTTTTGTCTCATTTTCTGTTTTGTTTTTGTTAAGGTTTTCTTTTCCTTGATGTGGGAGAAACATGATGAGCAGCTGACCCAAATACTCAAAGAAGCACATGTGCTGCCATACTATGTGCATTTCCCTCTCATTGTCTTCAAGGGGAAGTTCTAAACTCTCTTTCTTTTATTTTTTTTCATTTCATTCCTTTACCCTGGATTTCATGTGCATTGTGTGCTTTACATGGATTCAAACACTGAGGGCAATGCTTCATTTAAGTTTGGGGGTGCTGGAAAGTTTTAGTTGCTGGAAATTTTTTTTTTAGTTTTTGTGTTTGTGTCTGAAAACGTAGGCTTCTTCATTGCTACAATTTGTTTTTTCTGCTGCTGTTTTGAAAGTTTGGTCCGCATTGTGTTCTTCATTTTTTCATGCTGAATCCAACGACATAAAGAACGTTAAATTTGACCAAGTGGTTTGAAAGTTACATGTCAAAACAGATTATATGTTGAAATTGAGCAAAACAGCAATTTGAAACCTCACGTTTTTCTTTTTCTGTTTCTTTTTTTTTGAGTCATTTTCAGTTTTCCTTCCCACACCAATGATAAATCATGAGTCTAACTTCTAATATGGCTCTTAGGAATTGGATAAGCATTGTGTTAGGTCTGAATCTTATTCTTGTGCTAGCTAAGTCTCACATAATTATGCTTGAACTTTCTATGCACTTTAGCCATGATTATACAACTCTTGCATGTCTTACCCAATTGTATGCATTTTTGCTTGTGTGATTCACTGGAATGTTAAGTTATAACTAAGATATGATTTAGGCCATCTTTGTTAAGCCTCTTTCTTTTTCCTCCATCAACCCATACAATACATATTCCATTGTAAACCCTTTTGTGCCCAAACACTTAGCCATTTCTTTCTATCACCTTATCATCCATTAAACATCCTACCATCTAGGGGACATGTAGAGTATGATTGTATTTGAGATTGTAATGTATTCAAGGCAATAAATGAGCTATAAAAAAAAATCAAAAGAAAAAGAGAAAAGAAGTGTGGCCAATGTAGTCACGACCCTAGGGTGATATAAGGAAAAATCAAGGTGATCTAGGGTAAAGAGCCGCAAAATTGGGCCAAATATTATACAAAGTGTGTAAATGTCAAATTCAAATTGTGAAGTGATTCAATTGCAAAATCTGGTGTTGTGAGCTCTTCAATTTTTGTGCCTTACATTTCAAATGTCAATGATCTTGTTTATATGACATGCTCTACTTTGTTTCTTAGACTTTGTGTTTCATTATCCATTCCTTTTCTAACCATTACATTACATCCATGAGTAAAGTCCTATTGATTTTGGTTTAGCTTGGCAAACTTGTGTTCATTCTTGCAGGAATTCATATCGTTGTTTGAGAAGCATGAGTTGTATCTTCATGGCTACTTCACACACACACCTTGAGCATGATTTTTGTGAGATTGTGGTAGCACTTGAATAATGTTTAGAACTTCCTTAGTGCTTGTTTTGTTCCTTGTTGAGCCATGTCTATGAAGTTTAAAATTTCTGTCTGATTGGAAGGTTAACGTTTTTGTATTTATGTTTTTTTTTGTTTTTTGTTTTGCTTAAGGACTAACAATCTTTTAAGTTTTCTAATTACTTTGTTTTACAGAGTCAGGAAAAACGTTTGTGGGTATTGTATCTGTTAAACCCTCAGGAGACACAACTCCTCCTACTAGGGATGCCTAGAGGTTTAAAGGCTTGTTGCATACGCTCAATGCAATCGAGTTACCGACGAAAGTGGTCTAGTTAACTTCTTGTTTTGTTTTTATCTTTGTTTTTCTTTTGTTTTGCTCGAGGACTAGCAAAATCTAAATTTGGGGGTGTGTTGAGCTCATAATTTCATACATATACATGCCATATTTACTAACTTCTTTTGCTTAGTTTCTTAGATTTCTAAGTTATTTGCCTCTCGTTGTGTGTTTTGTAGGCCAATAGAGCAAGAGAGCATAATTCATGCAATTCAAGCGTGTTAAGGCCTAATTTGGATGAATTGATGAAGAGCTTAAAGACAAATTCATTATGGCTACAGCCCCATGCCAGTCCAGTTCCGTAGGTCATATTGCAAGCTTTGTTTCAGCAACCTACACAGCTCGAATGAGGCAGCATTCTTCATGAAAGTTGTTCCAATGGGTGTGTACTATAACATATCCAAACTTCATCCCCATTGGATAAATATGGAGTCCGTTACCTAGCAAACACATAACCATGCTCAGGATGGATCTTATCAGCGCGGAAAATGAGTTATAAATTTGTTTCGGCCTTAACTTCTTCCTCCGACATTGGATTGGCCCAAATAACATATGGCTGGAAAGAAGACATTCTGAAATTCAATTTCGAGTGCTTAAAGTCCTAATTTGATTAAGAGAAGCCCAAGTTGTAAGCCCTTGAAGTTGCTGGTCATGCTGACCTCAGCATGTGCTGGTTGGATGCTTGGTCATGGTGAGCTAGGCATGAGCTATCATTTCTGGTTGGAAGCTTGGTCATGGTGACATGAAGATGAGCTAGGGCTGCTGGTGGGATTTATTGGGGAAGTGCATCAACCAATTCAAAATTTTCTAATACAAGTGCATCACCCATTTCATATTTTCTATTACAAGTGCATCAACCATTTCAGATTTTATAATTCAAGTGTTGTATGCATTAGCCATATTGAATTCAGATTTTTCACTTCCCCTAGGCCTATAAATAGGGAAGTTCTCTATGCTTGTAAAAACACCCCAAGGGGGGGAGCTCTCAAGCACTTCTCTAGAGCTCCCTTCCCTTCTCTCTCTCAAATTCTCTTAGTTTCCCTTTCTCAATTGTTGTAACAAGATCCTAGTACTATAAATCTCAAGCATTTTTCCTTTCTCTTCTTCTATAAATTCTCCAAACACTTCTCTATTCTCTTTCAAAGTTCTCCATGCTCTAAAACTTTTCCCAAACACAATTCCCATTCTCTTCCAAAATCCTCAAGCTTCCCAAACACCTTCCTTTCTCTTCGAAATTCTCCATGTTCTCCAAATCTCTCAAACACTTCTCCCCTCTCTAAAGCTCTCAAACACTTACCTTCCTTCTCTAAAGTTCTCAAACACAATTCCCATTCCTTCACCAAATTCTCTAAGTTCTCAAACACTTCCCAAACACCTTTCTATTCTCCAAGTTCTCAAATACTTTCTTCTCCCTCCTCAAAGTTCTCAAACACTTCCTTTCTTCCTCAAAGTTCTCTTAGTTTCCTTAATGTTTTCTTAGTTGTAATTTATTTTTCTTGTAATGTACATTCTTTCTTCTTGTTTTGTTTCTTTTGTTTTCATTTTTGTTTTGTGTAGGAAAATTGAATTGGATCATTCAATCACCAATCCCTGTGGAATCGACCTCGCACTTACATATGCTATACTACCGAACGGCTCGTGCACTTGCGAGTATCACAAGTTGAGGATGCAGTTGAACCCATTTTGGTGCAGCTGAATCTACACAACACTTCACATGAATTCCTTGACTATTGCAGTGATCTTGGCATGGAGAGGCAACTAACTATTGCCTACTCACCTCAGCAAAATGGGGTTGTTGAGAGAAGAAACAGAACCATCTGTGAAATGGCAAGATCAATGATGACTGAGAAGAAAATTCCTGTAAAGTTCTGGGCTGAAGCAGTTGGTACTGCTGTGTATCTACAAAATAGGTGCTATACCACTACAGTCACAGACAAAACACCATTTGAAGCTTTCACAGGAAGAAAACCTGGTGTAAAACACTTGAGAGTGTTTGGAAGCATCTGTTCCAGTCACATTCCATCAAATCTTAGACAGAAGTTTGATGACAAAGCAAGCAAAGGAATCTTTATGGGTTATGGCAGCTGTGAGAAGGGTTACAGGATTTATAATCTTCAACTGAGAAGATAATACTCTCAAGAAGTGTTGTTTTTTATGAGAACAAATCCTGGAATTGGGAAAGCAAGCAAGTTGAAACTGTCTCCATGCCCTTCAGTTTTGGAAATGAAAATTCCAGACATCTGAAACAGATGAACTTCTTCATGAAACTCATGGCATTGACTCTCCAAATCCCACTCAACAAACCACATATGAACATACCTATGGAAGCAATTCCAATGGTTCCAGCCAAGGTTCAACTCCAAGCAATACACCAGGAAGGCTGAGAAGCTTGGAGGACATCTATGCAAGATGTCATATGACTATTATTGAACCAGAAAATTATTATGAAGCTATTGAAGACAAAGCATGGAAGGAAGCAATGGAAGCTGAGATTGAAACTATTGAAAAGAATGGAACTTGGGAGCTGGTGGAAAGGCCTACACATAAACCAGTCATATGAGTCAAATGGGTGTTCAAAACCAAGCTTAATCTAGATGGAACAGTTCAAAAACACAAGGCTAGGCTTGTAGCTAAAGGGTATGCTCAGAAACCTGGTATTGACTATAATGAAACCTTTGCCCCAGTGGCAAGATTAGATACGATTAGAACTCTGATTGCACTTGCAGCACAAAAGGGTTGGAAGTTGTTTCAACTAGACGTGAAGTCAGCCTTCTTGAATGGAGTACTTGAGGAGGAGGTTTATACTGAGCAACCAGAGGGGTTTGAAGTGAAAAAGGCTAGTCATAAGGTTTATAAGCTAAGGAAGGCTCTCTATGGTTTGAAGCAGGCTCCCAGAGCCTGGTACAGTGAGATTGACACTTATCTCACTAGCTGCAAGTTTCAAAGAAGCATTAGTGAGGCCACCTTATATACCAGAACTGATGAATAGGGAAAATTGATCATTGTCTCTATATATGTTGATGATATAGTGTATACTGGAAATAGTAATGCATTGCTGAGTGAGTTTAAAAGGGACATGATGCAAAACTATGAAATGACTAATTTAGGACTCTTACATCATTTCTTAGGAATGGGAGTTCTACAATCTGATAAAGGGGTGTTTATTCATCAAAACAAGTATGCAAAGTCCTTGCTTGTGAAGTTTGGCGTCGAGGATTGTAAATCAGCAACAATTCCTCTACCCACTGGTGAAAGACTAAAGAAAGTTGATGGAAGTGAATTAGCCGATGAACGTCCTCTTAGAAAAATTGTTGGTAGCTTGTTATATTTAACTGCAACTAGGCCTGATATAATGTTTGCAGCCAGTCTGTTATCAAGGTTCATGCACAGCCCCACAAAGAAGCACATGGGAATTGCAAAAAGGGTTCTCAGATACATTCAAGGCACTCTCATCTATGGCATTGAATTTACAAGGGACAAGAATGCTGTTCTGATTGGTTTTTGTGACTCTGATTGGGCTGGCAGTGAGATGAAGGAGTAAAGCACATCTGGATATGCATTCAGTTTTGGTAGTGGAGTTTTTTCATGGGCTTCAGTCAAGCAAAACACAGTTGCATTGTCAACTGGAGAAGCTGAATACGTTTCAGCAGCTGAGGCAACAGCTCAGCTATCTGGCTAAGGTTTGTGTTGGATGATTTTGGTGAAATGCAATTGATGCAACGCCATTGTTTTGTGACAACATGTCAGCAATATCAATGGTCAAAAATCCTGTTTTCCATCAGAGAACAAGACACATAAACCAAAGGTATCATTTCATAAGGGAAGCTTTACAAGAAGGGGTGCTTGACATGAAGTTCTGCAGAAGTGAAGAACAATTGGCAGATATTTTTACAAAAGCTCTGCCCAAAGATCAATTCAATTACTTGAGGTTGAAACTTGGAGTGAAACCAGGAAGCAGCTTACGAGAGGCTATTGAGAGTTAAGCTGCATACTAGCGTCGAATCAAGCTGCAAATGTTAATCCTGGAGATTAACAGTGAAAAGGATGAAGAAATCGAAGGAGCTGAAGAACTTTCCTTTTATAGAAATAGCCGTTATAGGTTATGTCCAACAGCTAGTTTTCTTACTATTTTGGGAAACTCTACAGCTGTCATTCTTAGCTTTCTTAGTCCTATCTGCTGTAACGATTCCTAGCCTAGGTGTAAGAATCGTAGCCTCCAATGACCTTGAATGGCTGGAGATGAATCCTTGTGTCATAGATTTTTAGGATCAGTTTTTGACAGAATGAGTCATGCATATAGTCAGTTTTTTTTGGCTCTGATGCAATACAAGAAATATACTAAAACTTTTATTCTCTATGAGTTTTTCATTTCTTCTCTGCATACGTTTTGTGAAAGGTTTTTTGTTTTGCTTTCTGAAAATCAATCACTGTAACCAGAAAGTTATAGGCCAAATTCTAAGAGTCTCCATTTTCAAAAATCACCCCAAATTTCATGTTGTATTTTGTATTTATTCTTCCATATGATAGTCACATCGCAATGTAGTGTTACTAATCCACTAATATGATGCACACATATATTTATATATAAATACAATTCCTTAGTCATGTCGTCCACGATTATACAAGCCAAAGCTAAATACTGTTATAATTGTCAAACCAAGAGTGAAGTTTTGATAGGTCAGGAAGTGTTCTGAGAGTCCTTTTCTCTTTCTATCTGCTGGCAACAATCATGGATGAGGTTCTTAATTGTTTTGCCACTAAGTTTGCGCTATCTGAAGATGAAGAAATAGAATTGGATCTTGGTGGGAGTTTGTTTGATGGAGTGTCTTCTTATTTGTACTTTTTGGTCGGCAAACTGCTTACTGAGAATGTTAACAAGACAGCGTTTATTGGTACCATGAAGGACGGTGTATCCATCTCGTGTGTAGATGCCAATCGTTTCCTTCTTACTTTTTCATGTGAATTTGATAAACGATGAGTTCTCCATGGAAGTCCCTGGACTTTTGATAAGGCTTTATTGCTCCTAGCAGACTACGATGGCCTCTGCAATTCGGCAACGGTTCCTCTCACAACTCAGGACTTCTAGGTCCAAGCCCATGATTTACCTGTCCTCTACATGAATCCGGTTGTTGGAGAGCTGATTGGTCAATCATTATGTGGTCATATTGAAACTGAATAGGGTCATACTGAACTTTGCGTGGGTTTTTCTTTATGCATCAGAGTTCGTTTGGATGTCACCAAGGCTCTTTAAGACAGGTGTTAAAAATTAGACTTGCTGAGAAGGGCCTAACAGAAGTGAGACTAAAGTATGAACGTTCACCAATGTTTTGTTATATTTGGGGATTGCTTGATCATACAAAGAAAAACTGTGGGGTACGTGCAATGTTGGGGGAAGTTGAACTAAGACCATATGGCTCATGGCTAAGAGCAGAATTGGAAGGTCCCAATCTGCAAGGATGGAGAGGAAGGACTTTTTCACACAAAACCCTTTTGCTAAATGAAACTCACGACAAGGCTAAGTTAACACCACGTGTGGCTAAGACTGGGGTTGACGCGGAGGAAGCAGTGGCGATTAACGGAACTGGCAATTCTGTGAATGCAGCTAAAACGGTGACCGTTTCGGAAAACAGAAACCATGAAACACTCGACTTTGCCTCTTCCACACTAAAGAAGATTTTGAGAGTTAATGAGGGAATTATTAGGGACAGTGCGGACGTTACACATGTTCAGTTGCCTCATGATTCAATTTCCAACATCAATTCTGCTAGTATGATTGGAAAATTAAATGGTGAGTTTGCTGGCGCTTCCGTATCGCAATTGAACACAATTAATTCAGATGGAAGTTTTGTGGGCGGTAGTCATGGGCCGAATGATGGAGCAACACCTGTTGAGTTTGACTCCGTAGGCCCAATCTCAGTGACAAAATGGAAGAGACGGGCCCGTGATCTAGCTACAAAAGAGATTTCAAGTGGAGCTTCCTCATTCCAAGTCCAGGGAGCGCACGAGTCTTCAAAAAGAAGGGAAAAACATGGCAGTATGGCTCAATTTATTGGATCAAAGAAACAAAATTGGTCCAAAGTGGTTCCCGAAAAAATACGAATTCACAAAGTTCTCGATCCATGGTGGGCTCAGGTGGTCTAGCCTACCACGAGTCCTGATACTATTGAGTTGGAATGTTCAAGGGCTTGGGAACAACGAACATTCCGTGCTCTGCAGGAAATCCTCAGAGTAAAACGACCCAATTTGGTTTTCTTGTTGAAAACCAAAATGAATGTGTATCAGATGGAAAGGGTATGAAAGAGACTTGGTATGGATTATTGCTTTAGTGTGAACAGGCGTGGGTTAGGTGGAGGTTTAGCCCTTCTCTAGAATAAAAATTGGACAGTAACTATCTTATCTCACTCTTTGGCTCATATCTATGCTATTGTGAAGGCTAAAGGGAATTGTGATTCTCATTAATTAATTGAGAAAAGATTTACACAAGAGTATTTAACACCTGTCTACTCTATACAATAGATAAAGCCACATGTACAAGCTGTTACAACAGCTGTAACTAATTACTGACAAGAGTAACTAATGACTAATTAAACTAATCAACTAACTACTCTCTTTATCCCCCCGCAAGCTGAAGTGGGGATTGCACACTGTAAGCTTGGAACGAAGATAAGCATGTCGGGCAGAAGGAAGAGATTTTGTAAAGATATCTGCGAGCTGATTAGTAGTGTCAACAAACTTTAAATGAAGAACATCATGCTGAACCAACTCCCTGATGAAGTGATAATCAACCTCAACATGTTTTGTGCGAGCACTAAAAACAGGATTAGAAGCCAAATGAAGGGCAGATTGATTATCACCAAAGTAACGGAGCAGAAGGAAGCCGAAAACCAATATCTTTAAACAGCTTAGCAATGTAAAGAAGTTCAGCAGCAGTCATGGCAATACCTCTATACTCAAATTCAGTAGAACTGCGAGAAACTGTTGGTTGCTTCTTGGCAGACCAAGAAATAAAAATTTGAACCGAGAAAAACACACCAACCACTAGTAGATCGACGATCCAAGGGGCATTTTGCCCAATCTGCATCAGAATAGGCCAGCATAACAAGAGGGCCTTTGCGAAAATAGATACCCAAATCAAGAGAACCTTTAAGATATCGAAGAATTCTCTTTACAGCACCTAAATGATTAGTGCGAGGTTAGTGAAGATGTTGACAGACCAAATTAACAGCAAAGGACAAATCAGGCCGTGTCCATGTCAAGTATTGAAGAGCACCAACGGTAGATCTATAGAAAGTAGGATCAGAAAGCAACAGTCCAGAATTGTCTAATTTGTAGGACCCCAAGGGAGTGGCACATGGTTTGGCACCAAGAAAATCAGTTCGTTGGAGAAGATCACAAGCATATTTAGTTTGAGACAAGAATAAACCACCAGCAGTGCGTTTAACCTCTAACCCAAGAAAATAATGCAAAGGTCCTAAGTCTTTGACAGGAAATTTCGCACTGAGTTGCTGAATAAGAGCTTGACACGCGGCATTATTGTTCCTAGTCACAATAATGTCATCGACATAAACCAAAACTAGGACTAAAGAATAGCCACTCTTGATAAACAAGGAGGAATCAGCTTGTGATGATCTGAAACCCAAAGAAATAAGGGCTTTAAAGAGCTCCTCATACCAAGCCCGGGGAGCCTGCTTAAGACCATACAAACTCCTATTCAACTTGCAAACAAAATCAGGCTTGGAGGGATCATGAAAACCTGGTGGTTGGCTCATATACACATTCTCCTTCAAGAACCCATGCAGAAAAGCATTACTGACATCAAGTTGATTGAGGAACCAATCATATTGCACAGCTAAGGATAACAGAAGGCAAATAGTAACAGGTTTTGCCACGGGGCTAAAAGTTTCATGAAAATCAATACCTTCTTGTTGATTGTACCCTTTAGCAACCAATCGAGCTTTGAACTTATCAACAGAACCATCAGATTTAAATTTGGTCCAAAAACCCACTTACAACCCACTAAATTATAAGAGGGATTGGGAGGTACCAGGGTCCATGTCTGAGTCTTTTGAAGAGCAGCAATTTCAGAGGCCATGGCATCAATCCAAACTTTGTGAGTTGCTGCTTGCTTATAAGTCTGAGGAGTAGGAGGAACTAAAGCAGTAGACTGAACAGAAGTAGGAATAGGGTGCTTAGTGGCAGAGAGAGCCTTGGGCTTAAAAATTCCATTTTTTGATCAAGTAACCATAGGATGACGATTAGGAGAAGAAGGAACTACAGAATCCTGAGAAATGAGAGAAGGAAGGATTGATTCTTGAGGAGGTAAGGAATTAACAGATTCAGAAGAAGGGGAAATGGAACTAGGAGATTGTGAAGATGAAGGAGAAGGATGAGAAATCGGGAAGGAAAAGAGTAAGAGAAATAGGAGCTGAAGAAGCAGAGACAAGAGAAGATGAAACAGGGGAAGCTAGGGTTGCAAAAGGAAAATATGTTTCATTAAAAAGAACATGCCTGGAAATAAAAAGCTTGCCAGTAGAAATATCCAGACATCTATAACCGGAATGATTTAAGCTATAGCCAAGAAAAGACACAAGGCTTGCTTTTAGGATCTAACTTTGAGGAACTATATGGTTTTAACCAAGGAAAACAGAGACAACCAAACACCTTCAAAGTAGTATAATTTGGAGTGTGTTTAAACAACAATTCCCAAGGAGACTGTGCAGAAGAAGTAAAGGGTAACCGATTGATAAGATACAAGGCAGTTTGAAAAGCATCCACCCAAAAGCGATGTGGAACGAAAGATGAAGCAAGCAGTGTCCTAGCAAGCTCAACAATATGCATGTGCTTTCGTTCGGCACTACCATTCTGTTTCAGGGGTGTGTGGACAACTAAGCTGATGCACAATACCCTCTGTGTTTAAAAAATCTTGGAAAGCAGTACTTAAGTATTCACCACCCGAATCACTCCTCAAGATCTTGATCCTAGAGTTCAACAAGTTTTCTAACTTGGCTTTAAACACTTTAAAAGTAGCAAGCACATCTGATTTATATTTCAAAGGATACAACCAGCCATATTTAGTGTAATCATCCAGAAACAAAACATAGTACTTATAACCAAGAGCTGAAACAGTGGGACTGGGACCCCAGACATCCGAATGAACAAGCTCCAAAGGCTTTGTGGACTTATGTGCAGAACTAACAAAAGGAAGCTTATGAGCTTTCCCAACCATACAATCAGAACATATTAAGGACTTAGACAAGTCACCATGAACAAGCAGATGATTGCCACTAAAAATCTTGCTAAAAAGAGAAAAGTGAGGATGACCCAACCTTCTGTGCCAAGTGAGGATATCACATTTATTAACCAGAAAACCAGTTGAAGTGCCTGAGGAAAGAGAAGCAGCAGGACCAGCAGGAAGTCGATAGACACCATCCTCACTGAGACCTTGGAAGAGCATCCTCTTCGTAGCTAAGTCCTTAATTGTGAAGGAATCAGGATAGAGCGTTAGTGAACAAGAGTTGTCACGAAGAAACTTATTTGCCGATAACAAATTGTGTTTAATAGAGGGAACATGTAACACATCTTTTAAAGTAAAAACAGCAGAAGGAGTGTGTATGCGGGTAAAACCAGTGTGAGAAATTGGTAAGCAATTACCATTACCAACTTGCAAAGAGTCAGAGCCAGTGTATGGAGAAGAATTATGCAGGTGCTGATTGGCAGCAGTCACATGAGCAGTAGCTCCAGAGTCAACAATCCAAGAAGATGAAGCATCAGATTGTGGATTAGCATAGTATCCAGTAAATGGTCCAGAAGAGGAAGAATCGCCGGAAGCATTGAGCAGACGACCCAATTTCCGACAAGTGTTAGCGGCATGACCTTTTTTGTTGCAGAACTGACACACAAGAACAGGGCCAGAAGAAAAACCAGCATAATTGAACGAAGAAGAACCTCCTGGATTGGAATTACCACCCCTAGGGCTCGAATTCCGAGAAAAATTGGGGCTGTGAAACCCTTGCGCACCAAATTGTGGAGGAGAAGAAAAATTTGGGGCAAAATTGGAAGGCGGTGACGAAAGTAGACCACGAGTGGGAGGAAAACCTCAATGCTGAGAGTTAGAGTTATTGGAACCATGGGAGCGAGAAAAATGCAATGAAGAACGAGGAGTGGCGGCATAAGCATGAAACGGTTCGGCAGGTCCAGAGGAATTGGACAGGAGTTTGGGCTTCAAAAGAGCAGCTTCACGACCAAGAAGGTAACCGTGAAGTTCATCAGAGGAAACTTTCTCCTGATGAGCTTCAATAGAAGTGACGAAGGAATCGTACTCTTCAGAGAGACCGGCAAGAATGTAAGCCACCAAATCATCATCAGTTAGAGGGTGACCAGCATCGCCCAATCCATCGGCAATTTCCTTCATCTGTTGCAGATAGGAAACCATAGACAGATCCCCCTTGACAAGATTCTGAAGACGCTGACGAAGATGATGAATGTTTGCACGAGAGACTCCAGCAAAACGCTTTTCCAACATCTCCCAAAGATCACGAGAATACTCAATGCCGACCGTATGAGATAGCAAATCGGTCGAGAGAGTGGAGATGATCCAAATCATGACCGATTGATCCTTATCATACCACAGATCGAAGGCGGGATTATCAACAGTGCAACCAGCAGCGGTAACAATTTTCCTCAACGGTCGCGAATCAGCACCGGTGAGAAGGCCAAGGAGCTTGTATTTGCGAAGAACAGGAAGAAAAAGATTCTTCCACAACAAATAATTGCCAGCCTAAAGCTTGATCGGAACCATGCCTGCGATGTTTTGAACAGTAACAGTCGCAAAAGCAGGAAGTGAAGGCGATGAGAGAAAGAGAGAGGGTGTAGAAGAAGAAGAATTTGTCTCAGAAGCCATGGAAATCAGAGAACTGGAGCGGAAGAAACTGTTTGGTAGATGAGAAAATCACTGTTTGGTTGGTGGGAAAATCACGGTTTGGAAGAAAAGGCAGAGAGGATCGAAAAGGCATATGATACCATAAAGGGAATTGTGATTCTCATTAATTAATTGAGAAAAGATTTACACAAGAGTATTTAACACCTGTCTACTCTATATAATAGATAAAGCCACCTGTGCAAGCTGTTACAACAGCTGTAACTAATTACTGACAAGAGTAACTAATGACTAATTAAACTAATCAGCTAACTACTCTCTTTAAAGGCTCCGTATGGTTTTTCTTGTAGAATGACAGGTTTTTATGGAAATCCTATGACGAATCAGTCGCATCATTCTTTGTAAAAAAAGGAAGAGAGATATTTGCCTGAATGATTTTCATTGAGTCTGAGATTGTAACTTTATACAAGAGACTTCCCTTAATGATGCTAAGCTATTCTAGGAATCTAAATTACAATAGGAAAAGAAATATTCTACAGCACATAATTACATATTTGTTTCCTAATCCATCCTGTGAACATTAGGAAATCATTGACCTTCTTAACACTCCCCCTCAAGTTGGAGAGTGAATGTCGAGAACTCCCAACTTGCGAATCATGGTAGAGAAAGGTTCCTTTCCCAATGGTTTAGTGAATACATCCGCAAGCTGATTTGCCGAAGTAACGAACTTGGTAACAACCGAACCATCCTGTATTTTGTCCCGAATAAAGTGGCAATCCATTTCTATATGCCTGGTTCTCTCATGGAAAACGGGATTGGCTGCTATATGTAAGGCTGCTTTGTTATCACAATGTAGCAACGCCTTTTCGAATGCAATATTCGTAAATCCTTCAATAATGAACGTAACCAAGATAACTCACAGCATGTACCTGTCATGGCTCTATATTCGGCTTCCGTTGAAGAGAGCGACACTGTTTTCTGCCTCTTTGTTCGCCAAGAAACAAGTGAAGATCCTAAAAAAAACACAATAACCCGTAGTGGATCTGCAAGTCATTGGACAACCAGCCCAATCCGAGTCACAAAAGGCTCGCAAAGACAAATCATTTTGAGAAGAGAAAAACAAACCCTGTCCTAGAGCACCTTTCAAATAACGCAACACACGCAAGGCAGCTTCCATATGTGGTTTGCGTGGTGCATGCATGAATCGGCTTAATACATGTACCGAATACATAATATCCGGCCGAGTAATAGTTAAATAAATTAGGCGTCCCACAAGTCGCCTATATTGAGATGGATCTCTAAGAAATTCGCCTGTATCAGAGAGCTTTATGTTTTGCTCCATGGGAAAGTTCAGAGGTTTAGCACCCAAAATTCCACCATCCTTCAGAATTTCCAAAGTGTATTTCCGTTGTGAAATAGAAATACCTCTCTTTGATCGAGAGACTTCAATGCCCAGAAAATATTTCAAATCACCCAAATCTTTAATTCGGAAACGACTATGCAAAAATTGCTTAAGAGTGGATATAGCCTTGAGATCATTACCCGTAATAAGAATATCGTCAACATATATCAACAGAGCGGTAAAGGACTTTCCATTCCGACATGTGAATAACGAGTAGTCTGCTTTGGACTGAACATATCCGGCAGCTTGAATTGTTGTTGAGAACTTGGCAAACCATTGACAAGAAGCTTGCTTTAAACCATACAACGACTTGTTGAGGCGACACACCAAGTTCTCCCCCTGTCGTTGAAGACCAGGAGGTGGAGACATATAAATTTCTTCATGGAGATCACCATGAAGGAAAGCGTTGTTGACATCTAATTGGTGAAGGGACCAATCCTGAGGGCAGCCAGAGCCAATAAACAACGAACAGTAATCATTTTAGCAGTGGGAGAAAAAGTGTCATGATAATCGATACCTTCCAACTGTGTGTAACCCTTGGCCACCAATCGAGCTTTATAACGCTCTATGGTGCCATCTGAGTGGCGCTTGATTTTATAAACCCAGCGACATCCAATGGGTGTTTTGCCATGAGGGAGGGGAGTGAGAGACCAAGTGTGATTGGCCTCTAAAGCTGCCAATTCATATTGCATCGCGTCCTTCCAGTGTGAATGGGAAGCAGCCTCTATATAAGAGTTGGGCTCGACATCCTGACTAATGGTAGCAACAAAAGAATGATGCTGTGGTAAGTAACGATGGTAAGAGAGAAAGTTACAAAAAGGATACCTCGTACCTTTGGTGGAACCAGACGACGAAGGCGGGGACGGTTTGGGAGACGTCACTTGGTTGCAAACGTAATCACCTAAAGCACGTGGAGGACTGTGATGTCGTGAAGAACGTCGTAAAACCGGTACGGGAGGGGGCTGAACGACGCGCTGGCAGGAATGGGCTGATCAAAGGTGGAGGTGGCTGGATCCTAGAGACGCAGAAGGAGAATCCGGCTCGGCCATTTCAAATGGGGTGACGGGATGGACCGGTTCTAATGGTGCTGTGGAGGGTGTGGGGAATGAGTTTGGAAGATGGGGGTCAGATATAAAATGCGGAAGGACGGGGGCTGGAGGTGTTGGAATGGATGGAGGAGACGCATAAGGAAAAATATTTTCATGAAAAACAATGTCACGACTTGGTGAAAAATTTATGGGTGGTAAGGTCGTAGAGCTTGTAAGCTTTTTGACTGGCTAGGTAACCAAGGAAAATACAACGTTTGGCTCTAGGAGCGAATTTATGAGGAACATACACATCAGGAGCATATGCAAGACACCCGAAAACCTTAAGATGGGAATAGGAAGGGGCCTTGCCATAAAGGCGTTCAAAAGGAGTCTGTTGGGAAAGAAGTGGTGTGGGCAAACGATTAATCAAATGCACAGCAGTGAGAACACATTCTGCCCAAAAACGCAAAGGGAGATGGGCTTGAAAGCGAAGGGCGCGGGCTGACTCAAGGATATGACGATGTTTGCGCTCTACAACCCCATTTTGTTGGGGTGTATAGACACAAGAGTGTTGATAAGTGGTGCCATTTTGTTGAAAAAAATCTTTCATAGAAGAGAATTCCCCTCCATTATCAACTCGAATGTTAGCAATGGATGCAACAAATTGAGTTTTGACAAAGGAGAAAAAATTTGTAAGTAAATGTTGTGTTTCACTTTTGTGTTGCATAAAGAATACCCATGTGAAACGAGAATAATCATCCACAATTGTCAAAAAATATTTAGCACCAGAAAAAGAAGGAATTTTGTAGGGGCCCCAGATATCACAATGAATTAACTCAAACGGTCTAACAGACAAAATTGAACTAGCAGAAAAAGGAAGTCGACATTGTTTTGCAAGTGCACAAACATTACAAGCATTGTTGGTTTTGAAAGGGAAATTGAGCAAATTTTTTGCCATAAAATCTAATCTAGAGAAAGATAGATGCCCTAATCGGCGATGCCACAAGTCGGTGGAGGAGGTGACATGAGAACAGGATGGATGGCTAGCAATGGCAGCGGAGGATCTGAATTTAGGGCTCGGTGTTGTTGATGCCAATGCGACCAAGTAATATAGTCCGCCTCGTTGTTTACCCAAACCAATCGTCGTCTTCGTCGTCGTAAGTCCTGCAAAATACACCAATAGGGAAAAAAGGTTACAGAACAATTGAGACCTCTTGTAACTTGACTCACATACATCAAATCCAACTTAAAAGATGGCACACCAAGCACATTTTTCAGAGAAATAACAGAGTTCAAAGGTAAAGTTCCAGGAGATGTGATTGGAGCCTGTTCTCCACTTGGCATAATAACTGGCGGTAAAACAGTGTTCTGACGGCAGTTGACAAGCAAATTTGGAGAAGAGGTAATATGATCAGTTGCACCACTATCGAGGATTAATCGATGGAGGCGCAACGGTGCTTGTGACAAACCTGAAGAAGTACCAGCAGCATTGGCCTTAGGATTGGAGGATTGATTTGCCCCTTTATTGTTCATAATAGATAATATCTGTTGAAATTGCAGATCAGCGAGTCCATTCATCACCGACTGCATCTCCTGCATTGTTGGACCTTCCTTGACATGATTGACTGAAGACTGAGCAGAATTGTCGGAATTGTCGAATTGAGAACGATTGCCTCCGCGATTGGACCGGTTTGATTTATGTTTCGGATGCCCTGGTGGATACCCATGCAACTTCCAACATGTGTCTCGTACATGATGATCCCTATCACAGTAGGAGCAATGCAACGGCTTGCGGTTAGAGGAGTTGGAAGGAGAAGAAGAACCTTGTCCCGGTCGAACTGCTAGAGCTACAGGTTCATCTCGTCGAACGGCCATGGTTGCAATCTCAGTTGTCTCACGTGCATCACCTAAGCTGCGCTGTTTTTCTTCTTGAACAATGGAGGAGTAGGCCTGGCGAACATCAGGTAGCGGATTCATCAATAAGATCTGCCCTCGGATTGCTTTGTAGGACTCATTTAGGCCCATGAGAAATTGCATCAATTGACGTCACTTATGATCTGCCCCACAAGAGCAAACGGTGTCATTGTAAGAACCCAGTTCATCCCATAAGCCTTTCAACTTCGTATAGTACGCTGCGCAACAGTCATCTGAGCTTGGGAAAGACAAGCGATGTCTCTCTCAATCTGAAAAATACGAGGGGCGTTGCTCTGAGAAAAACGATTCCGAAGGTCTTCCCAAACCTCCTGGGCTGTAGTTGAATATATGACACTATCTACAAGATCAGGTGTGATTGAATTGAGAATCCACGAGAGAATCATATCGTTGCATCTTATCCATGAAGCATGATCATCCGGACGGCTCTTGGCAGACGGCATTTTATTGTACCATCTATAAAACCCAACTTGGATTTGGCGTTTAAAGAGATGGTCATGGCTCGGCACCTGGTCGAATAATTATCGCCATTGAGAGGCTTGGAAACAAGGACCAAACCTGGATTATCGAATGGTAGAGAAAAAGGGATCGACGGCATTGTTCTTGCCTTCATTGTTCTTGTCTTCCTTTGAAGATTGCTCGCGCTCCATGATGAGGAGCAATAGCAGAGGAAAGAAAAATTGAGACAGAAAAAAAGCAAAGAGCTAGGGTATGTCTTCCTGCTCTTATACCATGTAAAAAAAGGAAGAGAGATATTTGCCTGAATGATTTTCATTGAGTCTGAGATTGTAACTTTATACAAGAGATTTCCCGTAATAATGCTAAGCTATTCTAGGAATCTAAATTACAATAGGAAAAGAAATATTCTACAGCACATAATTACATATTTGTGTCCTAATTTCTTGGGAGCTTCTTCGACGTCTATCTCAGGTGGGGTCGGGCCCCTGGATTTGCTATGGTGATTTTAATAAATTTTGGAAGATAAATAGTAGTTGGTCGTCATTTCAAAGCTTTGTCTCAAATGGTGGACTTTCGACATGCTTTGGAGCACTGTGATTTGCGAGCTATTCCATTCAAGGGTTACAAGTTCACTTGGGATAATGGATGAGCTGGAGTTGAGAACGTTAAAGCCCAGCTTGATCGTGCTATGGAAAATAAGGGATTATGGCAAGCTTGTGCCAATATGATCACTTATCATTTGGATTACTTGGAGTCTGATCATTTTCCTTTGTCAGTTGTGACTGACAACAACTCTCAAAGGAGATGGGTTCGGAAGAAACGTTTCTTTTTTTAGGAGATGTGGATAGAAGAAGAAGGTTGCGCATAAACAATTTCAAATGTGTGGAGTGATGATCATACTAGAGGTGATGTTTGTAAGAAATTGAATGAATGTGCTCAATGTCTATTGGATTGGAATAAATCCAATTTTGGGCATTTACCAGAAAAATTGCGAAGGCTTTGAAGTCAACTCGTTGAACTACATCATGTGTTTCCTTCTGAACATATCATCCAACAAAAGGCTTTGTTGCAACCTGATATTGATTGCCTTTTATTGAAGGAGGAAACTCTTTGGTGGCAACGATCTCGAGTGTCTTGGTTGCAGAAAGGTGATTGTAACACGTGTTAATTCCACAATTATGCAAGGCAACGAGGTAGACGAAATCAGATTAATGGTGTTTTTTATGTCAATAGGGTTTGGAGGCAGAATGAAGAGGAGATTGGGGATACTTTCAACAATTATTTTACGGATCTTTTCTCCTCATAAGGAGAAGCTCATTTTGCTGAGTTAATTGAAGCTATTCCTTCTTCTGTTAATGATACAATGAATGATATGCTTATTAGTGAATTTACACATGCAGAGTTAGAAGCTACTCTTGCTCAAATGTTTCCTACAAAAGCACCATGCCCTGATGGTATGCCATCACTTTTTTTCCATAAGGAGTGGCTATAGCTAGCGGAGCACCTTCTATAACTCATTTGCTTTTTGCTGAAGATAGTTTATTATTTTGTAGTGCTAACATGTCTGAATGTCAGAATTTGAAACGCATTTTTGACTTATATGAGAAGTCCTCATGGCAAAAAATTAATTTTGCTAAATCTGCAGTCTCATTTAGCCCTTCTGTAGATGTCATTAACCAACAAGCTATCTCATCTCTACTTGGAGTTCCTGCAGTGATTTGTCATGAGCGTTATTTGGGACTCCCTACCATAGATGGAAGGAGTAGGAGGGCGTTGTTTCGTGGTATAAGGGATAAGGTCTGGAAGTGTCTTCAATCTTGGCAAGGAAAATTGCTTTCTACTGTGGACAAGGAAATTCTTCTTAAGGTCGTTGCTCAAGCTGTTCCAACTTACTCGATGAGTGTTTTTCGTTTTCTTTTCAGTGTTTGGAAAGATCTTAATTCTTTTGTTGCAAAATATTGGTGGAGTAAAGGAAATAAAAAAGGGATCTATTGGAAAAAATGGCAAAGCATCTGTAGGCACAAGGTGGATGGTGGCCTTGGTTTCAAGGATTTTGAATGCTTCAATCAAGCTATGGTTTGTAAATGGGCTTGGCGACTACTCCAAACCCAAGATTCCATTGTTTTTCATATGCTTAAGGCGCGTTACTTCCCTAACTCAGATTTCATGCGTGCTACTCTTGGTTCAGCTCCTTCTTTTGTTTGGAGTTCTATTTTCTGCGAAGAGATTTATTAGATGCAGGCCTTTATTGGCGTGTGGGTGATGGTAAGATGATTAATGTTTACAATGATAAATGGATCAGCAAATTTGGTTCTTTACCAAAAATGGAAAATATTATGTTTGATTTGGTTATCAAGTTGCTGTGCAGAAGAAAACCAGTAATCTTAATAGTGGTCTTGGTGGTTCCAATGGCTCTCAAATGGCATTGTATTGGAAATTGATTTGGTGCCTCCATATTCCAAATAAAATTAAGCATTTCTTGTGGCGTACCTCTCATGATATCCTCCCCACTTGCGTTAATTTGGTGAGTAGGAAAGTAATCCCAAAAGGTATTCATTTCCGTTGTGGCAAGTCCAATGAATCTCTTATCCATGCTTTATGGGAGTGCAAACTAATCAAAAAACTGTGGAGGCTTTCTATGTTGGGATTTGCTGTTGAGCAGTGGCATAAGTTAAGCTTCATTGATTTCTTTGAGAAAGCTAAAACAGTTTTGTCTTCTATTGAGTTGGAGCAAATTGCTTATATTTGTTGGATGTTGTGGAAAGCTAGAAATGATAATCTTCATGGTCAAGGTGTACATAATCATACCCATCTTCTTGAGAGGAGTTTTGAGCTCTTTGAAGAATTTCATAAATCTCAAAACGGGTTATTCGTAGCAATGGTCCCTCAACTATACTCGAATTTATATTTTGGTTACTCAACTCAAATATTAGTTGCAGAGGTCACTCAATTGGGTGTTGTGTTGTACCATTAGTCCCTACCGTCAAGTCTGTGACTTTTTCTGTTTAAAATCATAACATGACAAGCATCTCTTAGATTATTGATGGACAAATGTGACTTTTCAATTAGGATTATTTGTAGCAATGATCCCTCAACTATACTTTGAAGTTACATTTTGGTCACTCAACTCCAAAAATAGTTCCAGAGGTCACTCAATTAGGTGTTGTGTTGCACCATTAGTCCCTACCGTTAGAGAGACTTGACGGTAGGGACTAATGGTGCAACACAACACCCAAATTGAGTGATTTTTGCAGCTAATATTTGAGTGAGTGACCAAAATATAACTCCAGAGTATAGTTGAAGGACCATTGCTACCAATAACCCATCTCAAAACCAACCACGTGGTTGTGGGGTTAATTAGAATGAGATTTGGAGTTGTCCCCCTGAAGGTTTCTTTATGCTCAATGTTGATGGAGCTATTGACAATGCAACAGGCTTGCATAGTATTGGTGCAGTTGTTCATAATGATTCTGGAGTTTTTATGGGTGCCCTAGCCATACAAAGCCCTCACGGGGTTTCCATTCTAACTCCAGAAATTGCAAGCGATTTATAGAGGAGTTTTATTTGCTACAGCTTTGGTTTCTTCCCTTTCCTCATTGAAACTGACTCTTCTGAGGCTGTTATGATGATAATTCATGAGAGACTATTTGGGCTACTATCGGCAACATTGTGGATGATGTGTGAGAATTGTTCGTGCAATTTTTTTTAAAAGGAAGTCCAATTTCAACCTAGGGAGTGTAACAAATTGGCTCATGCTATTGTTTATTTTGCTTTACACGAACAAAGTCCTTATTATTGGTTAGAAGAAGGTCATGTGTGGCTAATGAATTGTATTCTTAATGACCTTATTCTAACCAATCCTTCTAGTTAATGAAATTTACTTTTTTTTAATAATAAAATAAAATAAAATTTCAAACTAATGTTGTAATTCGATTAAAAGTACTATACTATGCAATTCGATTTAATTATCATCATCATTAGTCCCATAAAGAAAATGTCCCTAAATGCTGCACCCGCAATTTCCTCCCAAGAAACTGGTAGACTTGGACAGAGTCCAACCAATTAGCCTAAGCCGTTGTCGTTTTTATTGAATTAACCTCGCTTTCTGTTTTAGAATTTAGACCAGGATTAATCAAAAGTCGTCCCTCTTTCTTCTAGAAAAGGCAGGAAGGAACAACAGCCTCGGAACTCGAAGATTCCTTTTCCCTACCGTTGCACCAGATCATCACCCACCCCCCCCCACCTCCCCAATTCGATTAAAAAAAAAAAAAGTGTTGCAACCGTGTGCGTATGTCTGTCGCGATCTTCAGGGCACAGAATCGCAGGTCCCATAAACGAGTTTCGAAAAATAAAGTTGACCCAGACGTCGGGACAGCCAATCAAATAACTTTGTATAAAACGCGAGACCAAATCAGAAAGCGACGTCGTCACGTGTAGGGTGGGGGCAACAACCACATGAGTTGTTCCTCTCCCAGCCCTGGGGTCCCGCGCAAGACGTGTGGGGCCACGGACGCTCGGATCTGAGATGAATTGGAACGGAAGCTTTGTTCTCACGTAATGGCCGTACACGTGGATTGATCATGACATGATGGTTAGTTGCGAGTGGACTTGTGGGGCCCATTGGACAAAGTGACGTTTCGAATAGAGTGAAGGTACACTGTGTCAGATGCATGCAAAAAGCTGTGTTCTTTTTTTCTTCGTTCTCTGTGCATTGCACCCGACAAACATCTCATCCTAAATGCTCCTCTTTTTTAACAAACAAAGTTAAATTGGATTTTTTTATAAAAAAAGATAATAAAAAATATGTTTAATTAACAGAAAATGTATTTATATTGTTGTGAAAAGAAACAACAAAATAAATACATTTTCTGTTAATTAAACGTATTTTTATTAATATGATCATTTTTTATCAATTTATTTAAAATTTGATCATGTTCCTCTGTTTTCTTTTCTAATCATTTAATAAATATATTGTTATGGACAAAAGAAAAAACAAAATCTTATGAATTGTTACATCATGACCACACTAAGAGATGAGAATATGACAAGTGTTGGTAAGGAAGAAAACATGTGTGTGGATAGGAAAAGAGGTTTTCACCAAACTTTTTTCGTGATAAATATAAGTTTATAAATGTTTTGTTATTACCATAATATCTTTGCTGTAATTTACTTTATATAATAAATTTAGCTTAACCCCTTCAACTAATTTTTTCTCAACTAAAATCTATCTCTTTATTTTTGTTTGAATAAATTCCTGTTTTTTTTCTGAATAAAACTCGATGACTAGGATTCAACTCAGCAAGTTATTTAATCAAACACAAAATTGAATTTTTTGTACTTTTTTATTCCTAAAATACTCTCAACTGAGCCATTATTGTATTTTTTATATTAATATAAGAATTCATATAGAACCAATTTTTAATTGGATTGTAACTAATGACACAAGTTGAATTTGGAAAGATCTCCAAATGGATGTAGGAATTAATTTGAAAACGTTTTTAAATTTAATAATAAATTCATATTTAACATAATTAATCGGTTTATTTAATAAAAAAATTTATTTATTTATTTATTTATGAAGTATATGTGATTAATTATCTATTATATTATTGTTTTATAAATATAATAGTGTACATATAATTTTATGTTGAAGAAAAAAAGGTACCTATGACTTTTTTTACGATAAATAACGTACCTATTACGTATTCTATGAAAAATAATGTACCAAGTAGGTAACTTACTTATTATTCAAATAATATACCCAACTATTATAGATGCATTTCGGATATAATTTACCTAATAATTTCCTATTATGCAATAATATAACTTGTAATTTACCTATTATGGGTATATTGTAGGTATATTAGAGCCAATACATTCATAGGTATATTGTGAAAATAATTTACCTACCCGTATTGGATATATACAAGATATATAGGTAAATTTATAGGTACATTATATTTATATTCTATTGATAATAATTTACCTATTATATTTTATTGTGACAAAATTTGAGGGATTTTTTATTGGTTTCGAAAATTTAAGGTTTTTTTTTGTTGGTCGAAATTTTAGGGATTAGAGGGATGTCAAAAAAAAAAAATTAAGGAAAGATAAGGGTTGAGGATGGCATGGGTAAGGCACCACTCATATCAGCAATCAGCGGTGGTGGGGCGACATACCCAGTCACCATGGCTGCCTTGCCATCCTTCTTTGCGCTGCGCTCCCAAGCCTCACCATCACATGTTTTCTTCTCTTAGAAAGCTTCCCACCAGTCATGATAGCCATACTTCTTAAAACACTGTTTCACAACATGTTTAAAACCTGTGACAGTAATTGCAACCACCGTCGGTAGGAGGTCGAGTGACAAAGCTTGGCTTTGGGGGTGTCCTATTCTGAGTTAAATTAGACGACCCAGGAGTAAATGACGCTATAGCCATGCTGGCATTAGAGCCCAAACTAAGCATAATGTGTCGGAGTTGCTCCTCACGGCGAACAGTTGCAAAAGCGGATTCAGGATTGGGGAATGGCTCGATTCGAAGGATTTCACTGCGAATGCTATCATAGATCTCATCAAGCCCAGGTAAAAACATGTAGACACGCTCCTCTGCAATCTCCTATTGTCTGGCTAGAATCACATCTGCTTGGGTAAAATGAATAGGCTTCCTATAATCCAACTCTTGCCAGAGAGCACTAAGATTAGCATAATAGGCAACAAGCGCTCGTCCGGCTTGTCTCATCTGCATGGCCCTTCAAGACAAGTCATACACAAGAGATCTAACGGCACTCTCAAAATAAGGCTTCAGGACTTGCATCCCAGATACGTTTAGTAGTAGGCGGACAGATAAATAAATTCATCACATCAGGTTCCATGGCAGAAATCAACCATCCTTTAACAATAGCATTATCCGCCACCCACTTGTCATAACTGGGGTATCCACAAGCGGGTTGTTTAGTATTCCTTGTCAGATAGCCATATTTTCCACGACCAGCAACAAACTCTTCCACAAGCTGAGACCTCAGGGAGTAGTTGATGCCATTAAGCATGACACCAACAGGTATAGCAGAAGGTCCAGATGGAAGATTGATTGGTGGAGTCAATAGAGATGGTGTTGCCGTATTTCGAGAGGCACCGCTAACCAAAAATTCATCACCCATGATAACTGTAGGTGAGAGAGAGAGAGGAGAAAAATAAGACCGCAAAAAGCTAGCAGTAAGAGGAAATGTCGGAATCGGCGCGACATTGTTGGGATCAGCGAGGGCTATCGGGATCAGCGTAGTGCTGGAGTGGTGGTTGTTAGGGTCGGCGCTTCATTATGGTTGCAATGCTGTGGAGATGCATTGGGGTCGGCGGCACTGCAATATTGCAGCAGCGCTGTGGTGGTCATCGGGTTGTGAGAAAGCTGCCACAATCCTAAGATTGCAGCTCTGATACCAACTTAAAGTATGCGTATTATGGTAGAATAATTCAGAGTAGTTTATTCTTCTCTCTAGGGGGTATTGAAAGTAATTGCAATCTCATCTAAGATGGGAATCCTGTAATTATACGAGATTACAATTCCTAATGTAAATCAATTACATGATTGGCGCCAACAGTTTCAATTGTAAATAGGGGTGGCAATTTGGCAATTTCCGACTCTAACCCGTTACACGACTCGAAACCCGCACGGGAAAAAACACGACCCAAACACGACCAATTAATAAATGGGTAATTTTCGGGTCAACCCACCACTGACCCATTTATAAACGGGTGGGTTTCGGGTCAAACCCGCCAACCCGTTTAAATACCCTTTTAACCCGTTTATTAAACGGGTCGTGTCATGGGTTGTGTCAACCCGTTTACTACCTGCCAACCCGCGAAAAAAATTAAGGAAATTGAACCTTTAGCACACCCACTGGGTTTCGAACCCCAGCCAATTTCACCCCTCTCCTTGCTCCTTATCCATCTTGGTGTTGATCACTTTGTGATTATGTGTTACAACATTTGATATTTATAATGTCTTTACAAACTGATGAACACTTAATTATTACATTTTTATCCATAAATTATATTTGTTAGTAATTATTCCTTATTATTTGAATTAGTTATGTATCTAGGGTTTAGGGTTTAACGTTTTAATCCCTAAACCCTAAACCCTAAACTCTAAAATCTAAACCCTAATCTCTAAACTCTAAACCCTAAACCCTAAACCCTAAACACTAAACTCTAAACTCTAAACACTAAACTCTAATCCCTAAACCCTAACCCTAAACCCTAACCCTAAACCCTAAACTCTAATCCATAAACCCTAACCCTAAACCCTAAACCCTAAACTCTAAACCCTAATCCCTAAACTCTAATCCCTAAACCCTAAACCCTAAAACCCTAATCCCAAAAGAAATTTCGTATAACTTATAAAATTTGTATCATGTCACTTTTTTAGCGGAGGTGCAATATTGACTAAGTATGAAAAATGGTTTTTCGGAATAATCATTTTTCTCAAGATAATTTTTGGCGGTTTTTATTCCTTACACATAAAATAAGAAAACTTGATTTATGAGATTTTAGTATGAAGTATATATTGCACTAAAACAGATTTTTCATATTTTGATTTGGTGAGAATTTGATTTTCTAGTATTTTTACTTGAATCCAAATGGGGGGTACTTCCTTATTTACATTGTACACTTAAGTAAATTGAGTAATATAAAAATAAATGAAAGTAAAAGGACAAAGACATTTACTTAAATGTTGGAGATGGAAATAAGGTAATTTATTATTTGTTAAATATATTTTACATGTGGCAAATAAGGTAAATATATTTGTTAAATAAGGTAATTAACAAATATAATTTATGGATAAAAATGTAATAATTAAGTGCTCATCAGTTTGTAAAGACATTATAAAAATCAAATGTTGTAACATATAATCACAAAGTTATCAACACCAAGATGGATAAGGAGCAAGGAGAGAGGTGGAATTGGCTGGGTTCGAAACTCATTGGGTGTGCTGAAGGTTCAATTTCTTTAATTTTTTTCGCTGGTTGGCAGGTAGTAAACGGGTTGACACGACCCATGACACGACCTGTTTAATAAACGGGTTATAAATGGGTCGTGTCGTGTCAACCTGTTTATAAACAGGTTGGGTTTGGGTTTGCATTTCCTGACACGATTAATAAATGGGTCGTGTTTGGGTTGGGGTTTCTTGACACGTTTAAAAGTTTGACACGACACCGAACCTCAACACTACACGACCCATTGACAGCCCTAATTGTAAAGCTATTAATTATAAGTCTAGTTAATTGTAGGAAAGATTTGAACAATAGATCATCTTCCAGGATTTTGAGTCTTTGCATTTAGACTCCACACATTTATTTGCATTTCGCCTCATCTAAACTGTTAGAATAATCGAACGGCTTGAACATAACATGTCAATTAGTATAAAATTTAATTTTTATTATCCTTTCTTTTTCTAAACTAACAGTATCTCATCTCTCTGTCTTTCTCCCTTCCCCTCACCTCCCTTTCCTCGATTCCCTCTCTCCCATTTCCCACTTCACAACAATCTCTACTACCAATGGCAGACCCACAGTGGGGTCACTGGGGTTGAACGACCCCACATAAGCCATGAAAATAGGCTTGGAGGTCCACCTAAGCTAGTTGAATGACCACACGGAATGCGCTCCAACTGCTCACTGGTTTGCCTGAGAGAAAGAAGAAGAAGTGCACGCTTCTTGTGTTCCTTCACTCTTACTTTTCGTTTCAAACTCTGTCAAGAAAGACAGAGACATAGAGAAGAAAGAAAGAAATAAGGAGCCATGAAGAAGAAGAAGAAAGTTGAGAGAGAGAGAGAGAGAGAGAGAGAAGAGAGAGATTTTTTTTTTTTTTTTTTAATTTTATAAAAAAGATGGGAGGCAGCTGAAACAAAGGAGGCATGAGAGAAGAATGATAGGATTGAGTGGGAGAGAGGTAGGGTTATTATTTGGGCTTTAGCTTAATTAGATGAGAAGTTGGGCTTTAGACTTAATGGTAAAGTTGGGTTTAATGGGATTTGAATATCAATTGGGCTATTAAAACATTGGATTTAAAATATAAAAAGTAAACAAATTAATCTATCAATATATATTAATATAAAAATTAAATAAATACTATATTATATCAAAACGGATTGGATTATTATCGGATCTGGATATAGCCAAATCCAGATTTGTTATGTTAACTTAACGGGTTAACAGATTCGGAAACATAATTGGATTATCTGATAAAATCATGAGATCCACATACTCCAAACCCCGTTTCTATTTCTCCTCGACCTTAAACCCCCCAATCTCCCCCCCCCCCCCCCCCCAAAACCCTTAACCCCCATCTCTTCCATTGCGGCCGCTGCTAAAATCTTGCCGCCGCATCACCACCTTTTACACTATGACCCTACGAGGTAAGATTCCTATATACGTCCCTGTCTACTACTCAACTTCAAAACCTAAATCAAAATCCCAAATAATATCTGAAATTTGATGAATCTTTTTTAACTTGGAATTTTATGCAACAATTTCAAAATTTAATTCATGGGCGCTTTTATCCCATCTTCCAATATCGTAAAGAGAAATATCATTAAACTTCTACCAACTTAAGGCTCATATTTTGCAACCTATTTGCAATAAAAGTTAGACATTAGCCTAAATTAACATGAGATAATAATCTTATTATATACAAAGGTTTTGCTAGTCTAGTTTGTCTTTGAATGCAAAACAAGACAATTTTATTGAACTTGAGGAAGGTTACAATTTAATGTGTATGCATTAAAAAATAAAACGCATATTTTTTCATTTCTTTAAGAAGTCTGTGAAAAACAAAAGTATTAATGAAAAATAGTCGCGTATAATACGCAAATTAACTAACTAGGCTTATTTCATTGTCTTTTTTAAAATAAATAAATAAATTGGCATTGTCATTGTCTTCTATTTTTTTTTACACATTTTCACTTTAAAGATAAAGCAACGTTTGTATTTTGTATGTGAACCCGGGTGGCGGGTTGACTGTTGAACTAAAGGTGGCTTCGATAGTGATTTTCTCTTACTTTACAGAAAGCCCGTCATTGTATTATTAATTAAGTGGTCAACACACAAACTCTCTCTGGTCTGTGAACGCTTTCTTGGACTAACTCTATATCAATGGTGTGCCGTATTGTCAACCCTCCTAGAAGCTATGCACCTGCAATTTCTTTTATTTTATTAGGAACAAACATGGTAGCTTCTGTACTTGCATTAGAATGTTATGTGGCAACCACAATTACCATAGCTTCCCTAAATCTATACTTAAAAGTCTACACAAATTACCCCAAAAAAAAAAAAAAAAAAAAAACCTCCACAAATTATAAAAAGCCAACTTTTTTTATGCATTATGTCGACGTGAGCTTTTCATAATTAATCAAGGAGATTTATTTCCTTGATTAATTAAGGGATTTACTTTCCTATTTTATATAATTGATAAATCATTGTATAATCAGGAGACACTTTCCTAATCTGTTCCTGTATCTAATTCCTTGTAAAAGCACTCATGTAAACTCTTATATATATCACCTTATGGAGAAGAATAAAATTAACCTAATACATTCAAACCATATTCATATTTTAGCAATTAGGTCGTTGCTTTAAGTGTAAGATGAATGCCATTTGGCATGAGGAGAAACAAGAAGGTCTAAATTAGAAAAGTTGAAGGGTATGTACACTAATTGCTGCTACCTAAATATGACCTAACAATTTGACAATATATATATTAGATGCTTGTCTTGCTTCCGCACTCCAAATGTGGACCATGGATTATATTAATTCTTCGTATGTGGGGAGTCCTCAACATCATACCACACCCAGAATGAGCAACCATCACTTCTATACAAACAGAGTTCGACTTACTCCCTTTGACCCAAAAACATATAAGACCTAGATCAATTTTACATGAAAAATAGTTCAAATTACCTTTGTGCACATATCAAACCTTCTACCAAGAATTAGTCCAAGAAGTCAAGCTCTTCGCCTTCAACTCACAATAGCAGTTCACTAGCATTTTCCTTTTCGACTCAGATATCCCAGACATGGACGTCATTGCTAAGATATGTAGGGAATTCTTCTCTCACCTTGAATCAACATTCGTCGTCCTCAATTCCAATGTTCTTCTCTCTTATTTGGGCATTTAGGGTTAGATTGGGATAAATAGCTGATGGCCATGGCTTTTTCTCGATAATTTCTATAGTGGCTAGGGGGTTGGCAACGGCAACGTGGTAGCTAAGAGGCGGGGTAAGTAGCCATGTCAGCTTTTTTTTCGGGATTTCATTTAGTATGGGGCCCACTTGGGACACGTAATGCAAAGCTGGTGGTTCGACTTCAGCTTTTAACAGAGGTCTTGATGGACTGACTAACGGATGTATTAAATTGGTACATAATTAAAGATTATGTATGCGAATGAGATGAAAAAAACTTAATGAATTGAAGGCCGCAACAAGGACAACTTCATAGTAGTAAAATGAAAATTACCATAATTCCTATTTAGCTGTGTGGTTCATATTAACAGTCTCACGATGTAAATATCTTATATATGCTATAAAATTAAAGTTGGGTGTTTGATTGAATTTTGATTTTAGTCATTTGATGAAGGACATTATTTTGAATATATATATATATATATATGAAAAATTGAAGGTACATTGATACTTGTAAGAACATTAATAATGTACCTTAAAATTTTTGTTTTACCTACGCATATAATATTCATATTGATGTGCCTAATAAAAATGCAAGGGAGTTATAGCCCACAGATAATGCATGAGGTTGAGGAATGAGGACATACACATGGAGACTAAGGCTGTACCTGCCATCAGCTGACCGCAGCAAAAGCTAAAGTTGTGGCTGCCTTACATGGCGTCTGCTTATCTACAATTAATCCCATGCACTGGTTTGGTTTGGCTGTTTCTTCAGAAGCTAGCTATAATTGGCACTGCACAAATGCGTCGGTATGTGATCGAATTCTGTCAAACTATTTTTATGACTTTTTCTGGATTTGAATTGTAGCCACTAACTGACTCACTCATGTCGGAACCTAAGATTCTCTTCCAAAACCATACAAGTTTTCCTCTCCACTTACACATATCATCATGTGCCCTAAATACAGAACCCCGCCCCCCCCCCCAAAAAAAAAACCCAAGAGAAAGTGCCATTTATCTCCTAGAGTGCACGTAACTTCCATGTGGGGGACCCTATTGGAATCAAAATTGTCTTTATTATGATATCTCACTATTATCAAACAGTCAAAAATAGCTGTACGGTATTGTTTTAAAAGACGTGACATTATTATTACGTGAGTTAAGCTAATTCATCATAGTATTTCCGCCGCCTTGCACTCAAGGTTGATCTCGTATCGTTTTATAGTGACACTATGATTCTAATTGTGTACATATTGCAATCTTAGATATTAATAAAGTTTCAGAAGTTTCACCAAAATTCATAAAAAAATTTAAAAAAACATTAGTGGCTTGCATCAACTGATATAATCTGATGTAACAATTAGGACATAGAATCTACCACAATATCTTTTGGTGGGGTTTTTGCCACAATATCTTGTTTGTTGCCATAGAAATCTGGCACTCTATTTTATTTTTGTAGTTCATTGAATTTTGTATTTGTAGGACAGGGATGAAGAACTTTATAGATTTTCTATCCATGTCGCATTCGCTAAAGTAACACAATTTCCAGAAGCCTTTTGAATTGATGTATTATTCTAATTAGCCACAAAGGATTTGTCAACAAATTCTGTTCAAATCTTTTCTTTATTTATAGAACTTGATGTTTAAAACATCAACTCTTTTAGACTTTTACTTGGTCCAAAAACACTGGCACTGTGATAGCTAGGACCACAATCACAATCGCTTTACTGCTGAGCGCCGACCAGCGGCGTATTAAAAAAATAATAAGCAATGCTTTAAGTTGATGGGAAGAAGATTTTACAGTTGTTCTAACCATTTCAGAATCTTTGATTCTTAATTTCTTAATGATTTAATTAGCAAAAGGACCAAGTCAAGCTAGGCCAAGTCCCACTCACTCACCAACAACACCACAACTCACTTAGTCAAAATCAAGACGCTAATCCGCCTCTTCAACCAGAATTAGAATGGTAGAGAGGAGTTTTTTAATTTGCAATATTTTATTACTTTTTTTTTGTCCAGCGTGTTTGATTGGTTTATATTGTTAGTTTGCTAGTCAGAGAAATGCTGTTTCATTCTTGTCTGAATGTGTGGTACATATTTATAGGGCAAATAATTTGAGGATATTTAATTATGTTGAGAGATATTATATAGTATTCACAACTCTAAATTGGAAATACTTTGTTTATTAAATTTGATCAACTACGATACATGTGATAAGGTTCGCAGGGCTCAATAGAAAATTAGTGCTGTTTTTGTCGATCCAATGGTTCGAATGAGCTTGCAGATTCTCAAATCCAAATTAATATTGCAAACACGTGGTTAAGGTTACATGAAGGATTTATGTATTTGCCTTGGAGACTTGCCGTAAAATCTTGGGTTCTTCCCAGATGAAAACATCTGGTTACACTAATCGAGACGCAATGATTAACATTTGAAGATACATGAAACTTGTAGTGAATATGACATGCTGGTCTCAAGTCATTAGTATTTATTGCTCAAGACCATTTGGTCCTAATTGTTGTGGAATATTAGGTGGCTGAAAGGATTGAAGAGCAATTTGACGACAATCGCAAGTCCAAAAACATAAAAAATCAACATTTGCAGATTTGGGTTCAGAGCTCTAATTTGGACTCATTATAGGTAAGTTTTTGAAAAAAGATGACGAGACAAGCGCAACTTGCCGCTTTTCTGTAACACATGGGCTTATTATGCCGAATTCTAGCATTTACTAGGTCAAAACTGTGTTTTAAGTTTGATGGTATTTTTGAAATTTTGTTATTTTCATATTTTGCTTCCAAGGTTGCCAAGTAATGCCAGAGTTTGAAGTAATATTCACTACTATAAAAAAATGTCAATGAGTATGATTGTTGGTGTCCACATGAGTAATCTTCATTTCGTTGTTGGACAATCAGTTCGCAAGGAGAGAGAAAGAGGGGGAGGGAGGGAGAGAGAGAGAGAGAGAGAGAGGAGGGAAGTTGATTATTTTTATTTTTTAAAATTTATTTAAGGTGAACATTGTTATATTGAGAGTTATATCACGAGAAGAAAAATATACACTCTGAATTATTTAAATTGCTGTATTGTTCTTTGTACTTTACAATATACATGAATAACTTAAACTAATTGTAATTAATTGTAACTTGTGGCTCATCATTTGCTTCAAAATTGTCTCACCCTTTATAGGAATCTAAAGAAATAATTAGAAATGGTTCCAAAGATTAATCAAATGTCACATTGGCCATTTGTGCGGACCTACCAAACTTTTCTAATCACTCACAGACAGTAAGCCGCACAATCAATATCCTGCATTCACGAGAACAGATATGTCACATTATTTTCAAGTTTATATATGTAAGTTGCTGTTGTTGGATGTTGAATATTGTTGATGATGATTCTATTATTACTAAACTTTCACACCACTTTCAAACGTCCTTTCACAAAATTTCTTTGAATTATTTGAGGTCTCTTGACATGATGATGACCCGATGAGCCAATAATACCATGCACTACTTTATACTTTTGGTGTTCTTCTTTTTAGCATCGATACAAAGTTACTTTAAACACTTTATTTCAGTACAAGGTGGTGTTTTGTAATTTAAGTGGTTAAGAGTATATTTAAGAGCATTTATTTATGCACATAAAGTCCTAGGTTCGATCCCCTCTTTTTCAATATTGGTTGTATCAAACACTTTATTTCAATTGAATAAAAAAACACATGGGATAATGAAGGATTCCCCCGTCTTTCAAAGAAAACCCCTATATTTCAGTTTTTCGTACTAAACTTTATTCTAGGATTCGTTGGTTCATTGTTAAAAAAAATTCTCGAATAATGAAGGATTTATGAGATAAAATGATATTTTTATGAATCTCTCTTTATTCTCCTCCGTTCTTTTTGGTAGGATATTATTTAAATTTTGATAGAATTATACGATTTTATTCTTGGTTTGGTTTATGTAGATAACGTGTATTTTTATTCTAGAAGGTGAAATATATATTCTTTAGAAATAATTAAGGGTTGAGGTCCTATTCTTAATTATCTAGTTTAGAATATTATTTTCGAATTGATCCAAAAATGACATAATTAATAAATTAATACGATTTTTGGTGGGATTAGTTTCCATTCCCATGACACAATTAATTAAAAAAAATCAAGTTAAGAGTTGACATTAGTCATAAAATAAGGTTAGGATCAATTAAAATCGACGGCAAATCCATGACACAATTAGATTCCCCTCCAAATTAGGGTTTAACCATTTATTACCGTTATAAATCACATCCACCCAAAAGATACATTCTATTCTATCTTTGTTTGTTTGTTTTTTAAAGCCCTTCCAAGATCTAGGAAATCGACAGCCTCACATTTTCACCCTCTAAAATCATAATGTGCCCTAAACCACTGAATTAAGAAGAGACATAAGTCACATAACACCTATATATGCCGGCCCTACCTTCATCCAAATCCTACCTTCCGGCCCCTTACCCAAATTATTATTTTTGCTGAAATTCCCTAACTAGACATATCAACTAACAAAGTACACAACTATTATCGTTTTGGAAAGAAAGTACACTACAGATGCAAATATTCTTTTTGGACACCTTTACTTTTAATAATTAAAATTTGGTACTCCTTTTAATTAGGGGCGGTAACGACCAACTGCCATCGACCGACACTGATACCGCTGGTAACCAATGACCGGCGGTTCGGTGACGGTTCCAATTTATCCCATACCGAAGCCTCTCGGTCAGTTGTCGGTTATGTGAGTTCAATTCGGTTCGGTTCCTCTAGTTTTAATTACCTTCAGTTAACTCAAGATTCCCATGCTGATATTTATTTTCCAATATCCACATACCTGCCTCGTGTACCAAAGTAGCTCCAATTTTGACTGTTCCCATAATTCAGTCAAGGCTTGCAACGAGGCTGGAAGTAGTCAACAAAATCCAACCCACTCAGCAGCCTCGTCATGCGCCAAAACCGCTTCCCACGTTTTTCTTCAATTAGTTTAATTTATGGTAAAAAATAAAGATCATAAGTAAATCAAACTAAGTAAATGTAGGCTAGGGCTGCCCTTTTGCCTCCGAGCTCGATAATTTTATAAATAAATAAACAAACCCAGAAATTTAGCATACAAATTTAATGGATGCACATATTGATCACAAATCACTGAATTTGCCAACTTTGCAATACATAATCCCAAGTTACATTCGAATTATTACCATTGCAAGATCAAAATTTCTCATCGGGTCTTTCAAATTTCAAAAATTAAAAAAAGGAAAAAATTAAAATTATTAGGTTTTTTTTTCAGTGTTAATTTAATTATTTTTTGTTTTACAAGAGAAATATAATTAACCTCTGTACACAGGCGACCGCTCGGAAACAATCTTCGAAATTTTGGAATGCCGGAAGGCCTTGATCGGACTCGGAAAATACCAGCCCCTACTCTTCGCCGGCGGTCTCTCGCCTGGGGCAGCGCCGGAATTCGACGACATCATCGGTACGGCCACCGACCTCGATTTCCTCATCATATTCCTCCTCATCGCAGCATCTGCGTCTTCTACTTCCTCTATTTCTCCCACTACTTTCTTCTCCGGTGTCGTTTCGTGTTCTCCATTTGCCTCGCTTCTCTTGCTCCTCTGAGATGACCGAAACATCGACGACCAAAACGACGGCGTTTTCGCGTTCCGGTCGAAATCCACATGGCCGATTCCGCCGCCGCCGACGAACCTCGACCTCGAACGCAGAAACGGGATCGCCACCGATCGGGACCGCCGGAATGACGGCTCGCTCTCGAGAAGCTTCGCGACGCGGACACCGTCGCCGCCGGTAAACCGGGAGGAGGACGACGACGAGGAAGAAGACGACGTCGTCGCCGCAGCGCAGCATCCGCAGGGGCGCACGTTAGCGCAGTCGGGGCAGAGGATGACAAGGCGCTCGCGGAGGCAGACGGGGCAGATTCCGCTCTTGCGGCGCTTGGAGGGGTGTTTTAGACATTTCCACACCTCCTCTTCGTCCACGTAAACCGCCGCCATTTCTGGTTGTGAGATTCTTGCTTTGGTCTCTCTCTCTCGGTTTGGGTTGTTTTGCTTCTTCTTCTGTGTGCCTCTCTCTGTGGCTTCGTTTTGGCTGAGGTTTATAAAAGGTGGGGTTTGATTGAGGGAGACAACTTAACCGCGGTTAATATTTTAACCCGGGTTAAGGTAAGTCCGTGTTATGGCGTCGATTAGTAAACCTTGGTGGACGGAACGCCCGCGTTTTGAGCTATAAATGGAACCGGTAGACATAGAGGTAGAGGTCTTGAATGGGAGTCTCTATGTTGTCAAAGCTGCCCTCCACTCTTGACTTATTTACGGAAACGCCATGTGGCAGTTCACACGTGCAATATGGGGAGTGAAATGTAAAATGGGACTGGTCGTAGGCCGACAACCGCATTGTGGGTCCCATTGGGTAGAAAAGATGAATTGATTATTTGCAAAGTAAGTATCTTTGTAGTAGGTGTGTATTGACCTTTTGAGTTGAGCAATTCTTTTCCTCATAAAGTATGTGTTACTAGAATTTTTGACCAAAGGGGGATTGTTAATTGACTTTGTAAAACGAACTAAGTCAAAATTATCCCATCATTTCTGCTTTAATCTATGAATATATCATCGTGTAGAGAGTAGAAGGGCTTTAGCAAAAAGATCACTATGATCTTTCTTTTGATTTGAATTGGGGAGAGAATTGATAAATAAAATAAAGATCTCACTAACCCAAACACATCTCTAAGGGAGATGTCAAATTCAATGTTGATGCCAAATCAGCTAAAAACAAACGATTTAAATGTCGTCCACCTCTGCAACGTCAAAATTGATGCCACAAAATTGAGGTGTTATTTCTTTCATTATGACTTTTTAAACCAAATGACCCACCAAACCATCTTTGGGCTTTGTTACTGTCACTGCTTTTTATTTTTAAATGGTTAAAAAGTCACTTTCAATCATTTATTATTATTATTTTATTATGATTTGCTCTTTCTTTAGTTACTATCACTTTATTTACTGCTTATTTTATTAAATAAAAAATACATGTGGGTTGTAATGAAGCATCTTCAAGGAAAGAGGCAAAAGAGTAGATAAACTTCAGTTGCTTTGTCACATCATCATTTTCATGCTTCAAGAGAAAAGGGAAATGGATAGGCAAAATATATACACTCTCCCCTTTCCCCGACAAGGTAAAATTGCATATTTCAAAGTGAAGAGGTATATTGGGTCCCACTTATTTTTTTATAATAAAATATAATCTCCACTCTCTTACTTATTTTCTATAAAAATAAATAATATAATGATGATTTGTACACTTGCATTGCCTATGCCCTTGGAGTGACCAACTTTTTTTATTAGGCAAATTGGTAGGCAACATGCTACCTAGGTTGTTATAGTACAATTTTTCCTACTTCATTAGCCTACTTCCTTGGAGATGGTCATGTCAAAATACCACATAAGCCATCAAATTTCAATTTGATATTTTACATTTGACATATCCTTTTTTTGTTGTTGGAACATTTGACATATCCTTGGAGATGCTCTAAAAGGGAGATGTCAAATACCAAACATTAAATTTGAATTTAATGGCTTATGTGGCAATTTGACATATAATTGAATTTACATTCCACCCGACATATCAAATTAAAATATTATTTTATTATATAGTGTTTATTGGTTTATTACTTTATAGGCACAATAATTGGGAAATAATAATAAAATACTAAAATAATCACAAAGTCAAACAACCAAAATAACAGGAGTAGAGAGAAATGTTATTCCACGCATTTAACATTTAAGGTTGGAGTGAGTCTCAACTATTTTTTTCTACATGCTAAAAGTGCCACGTTGCATTTAACATCTCCCTTGGAGATGCTATTAGTTCTTATAAAGTTCTTGCCATATATTTAAGCATTAAAAAAATTAGTTCTTATAATGTTTTTATATATTTAAGAACTAATAACTACTCTTGCAAACTATTAGTCTCTACTAGGGTTGCGACAGAAACCCTCCCTCTTTCTTCTTGCCGACAACCAACCTTTCCTAAGCTAAGGGAGGTGGCCAGTGCCTCTCCTCCCCTCCGCCCATCTTCTCCCTTCCTATCCTCTTCTCCAATCAATTTCCCTCCCTCTCATCCTCTCTACCATCTCTTTCCACTTTGTTAGGGGTTTTTGCTTGCCCCTTTCTCCCATTCCTCTTCTCCTCCCCATACATACTTAAATCTTGGGTTTTTAGCCTCGGTCTATTTAGATATAGGTCTGTTTGTGCGTTTGTTTTGTTTTGTTGTTTTTGCAGTGTTCTAGGTGGCTAGTGTTGTCTCTATCTTGGTGTCGGTGACAGGAGTGATGCTAGATTGGGTCTCTCTTTAAGGGAGTTGTGATACATAGTGGCTGATGTTTTGTCTCTATTTCAACGGCGACGACAACAACGACGCTAGTGGTAGTTGTTAGGATGTGGTGGTGTGCCCTGAGGGTTTTGTCTTCAGTTTTAGCGCCTGTTTTATTGTCCTTTTCCATTGTTATGTTGCTCCTTTGCAACTCATCTCTGCTATACGCCGCTTGAAGACCTATGTTTGGTCATAGGAGTTTTCTTTGTCATGTTCTAAGTTGAGTTAGGGTGCTTTCAAGGGCCATTCTTGTTATTATTTTTGTGCTCTTCCTCCGTGTGGTCTCCTAGGTTTCTATCCTTAGTGTGTTTTTGTAGTTCGGGGGCTGTCAAAGGACTATGAGTTTTTCTCATAGAAGGCTTCTTTTGATAGTTGGGATGCGATGCGGTTCTCTTTATGGGTCTATTGTGTTGGTGCTTAGTTGGTTTTTTTTTATATGTTCTTGTAACGGTCTTTTGTGGCATGGGGTTTGTCCCAAGTGGTTTTCCTAGGAATGTTTTAATGAGGCTACTGTATTCATGCCAGTCTTTGTATACCGCTTTGGCTTATTATTGAAATCTTCTTCTCAAAAAAAGAACTAATAACTTCTTAGTTCTTATAATGTTCTTGCGATATATTTAAGCATAAAAAAAAATGGGTTAAATACTCTTTTGGTCACTAGGTTTTATACAAAAATTCAATTTAGTGACTGAGAAAAAAATTTAGCCAAATTGGTCACTATGTTTCCCAAAGTTTACAATTTATAGACATTATGTTATCTCCGTTAAGTGCAGTTCTTATTTTTATTTTTTTAGGAAGCACCTTTAGTCTTCTTCCTCTAACTCAAAGAGTTAAGGTATATTGCGTTATTAGGGTGTAAACACGAAAATCCTACGACAAATGAGACTAGAACACATGTACAAAGTAGTATTATATTAATGAAATTTAGGGTTACAATCTCTGTATAAAATCCTTTGATTCGATCTCCAAAGTGTTTAGAGAAACTTTGTGATTGGATTTTCTAGGGTGGAGGAACAAGCACCTATTTGTTGTGCTTGGTGGCTCTTCCAAAGTGGGGTGAAGTAGGGGTGGGCACGGTTCGGATTGGACCAGTTTTTGCCTCAAATTAGAACCGATCTGATACTATTCATCCAATTTGGATCGGTTCGGTTTTAATTTAAAAATTTTCAAAAATTATCCGATTTCGGGTTGAACCGGATTATAAAAATTATTTTTTAATACAATTTTCAACTGAAAATTTATTTATTTATACTTGAAAATTAACAAAGTATTCAATTTCATATAAAAATAAATATTAAAGTTAGAAAAGATAGATATTTTGAAATTGAACTTGAATAAATATTAATTATTAGATTAAAAATATAGCATTAAATATAAATAAATATTTAAAATATATATTTTTAATTTGACCAGTGCGGTTCGGCCTAGTCCGATTTTTGATGACATTAAACTGGATCCAAAAACTGGTCCAAACCGGTACGGTTCGGTTTTTGACCGATTGTTGACTTTTTGGTCAACTCGATTTTTTTCCGGTTTGGTTCGGTGTGGTTCGGCTTGGATTTTCGGTTCGCTGGTTTGAGTGCCCACCCCTAGGGTGAAGAATGCAGAGAGTTTTCTGATTCTTCTAGCGTTTATTCTGTCTAAGCCCCTTTCCTTTGTCTTGAGGCCTCCTATTTGTAGGCTCATGCGGGATTCTTGATCTAAATGGCTTTCCTTCTTTAGGACCTTGCTTTGTGGGATTTTGATTTGATTTAAATCAAGTCCAATAATTTGGAAATTTAACCAAATTATCTTCAATTGATTGACTTGATTAATATTTCATTTAAATCAAAGTCAATCACAGAAGATTCTACCCTTTAATTTTGTCTTCAATTTGAACCATTTGATGCACTTCACTGGATGTCGACATGTGTCACTTTTGACAACTAATTCAATTTTGATGAGTCGTGAATCATGAGGCCCAAAATTTAATGCACAAAACCTTATTTATTTTCTTATTTATTGGAATTTTAATTCACCAAAATTTCTTTGTCTACAAATTAGCCCACTTCACAATGGACTGTAGATATGTGCTTGTCACATGTAGGAGGTGTAGCTTAAACCATGTATCCTTCAAGATATTATTCATCTTTTGGGTATGTAGATTCCCCAATCAGATTTGCAAGATCCAACATTCTCCTGCCTTCATGCATAAGCAATTCATACTTGTGCGGCTTCGTATAGGCAAGTAACTTGATATTGCCTTGAATATCTATGAGACTCAATAAATATCCGGTTAAAATCTCTGAGTGAAAGTTACACAATCTTTCCTAAACTGAAATCTTCGAGGCATGCAAGGAATAGGAAATCCTAGCACCACCAGAAGCTTTGATGGCCTTTGGCATCTTTAAATTGCGCTGCACTTAGAGATTAACCAAATTGAACAGCAAAGACTTCTCCTCTTGTCAACAAGAAGGTCCCACGAATTTGAGTTACTTGCACCATTTGAATTCATTTGGCAATCAAAGTGGTGAGACTTGGCCTTTTTTTTTTTTTTCAATCAAAGACGTCTGTACTTCTTAATATATATATATATTTATTTATTTGCATGGCATGAATGCTCATGTTGCATACACCTATTTTGTTTTGTTTTTTGTTTTTTGTTTTTTTTCTTTCTTTTTGGGCCTGCGTATGTTTCGCTCTAGCCACATATCCCCAAATACATATTGAACCCACTTTTGTTTATGTTGTTGCTATGTATGCAGGGGCGGAGCTAGAATTGTAAAGTTGGGGGCGGGCGAAGTAGAAAATACAAGTATATAAAACATCTAAGTATTCAATAATTACTTATTTAGAATTAAATATTTCTAATTGAGTCATGTCTAATTTGTTTTAGAAGAAATTTAAACTTAATTTATAAGTTGTTTATTACAAATTCTACTTATTATATATAGTATAATAGAAGAGGGATAAAAATCTTAGGGGGCCAGGGCCACTCCAGGTCTTGGAGTGGCTCCGCCACTGTATGTATGTGTGATGATATCACCTAGCTTTGACTTTGTCATATATGATATTAAGTTTATGACATCGACTTTTTTTTGTCTCTTTTTATTTTTTAATTTTTTTTTAAGGCAATGTGAAAATAAATGAAGAACGTAGATGTACTATAACGCTGGGGTTTGATCAATCTCTCGATTTGGTTATAACCCGCTCAAGCACTTAGACTTTACGTAGTGGAGAACGAGCGAAGAATGTAGACGGCCTATACCACTTGGGTTTGACCCATCTCTTCGATTTGGTGATAACCCATTCAAGCGCTTAGGCTTTACGTAGTGGAGAACAAGTGAAGAATGCAGACGTCTTATACCACTTGGGTTTGATCCATCTCTCCGACTTGGTGATAACCTGCTCAAGCGCTTAGGCTTTACATAGTGGAGGACGAGTGAAGATTGCTTCTTGTGGCATTCCATCTTTATCAGGATCCTTAAGTTTGTACAAGTAAGCACTTCTCCTTGACTGTTCTAGTTTCTTTTCCATTGTCCAAGTATGAACTCATTAGCCTGATCCTGAATATCGTTTCATGTCGTTCACCTTATAAAGATGGCATTCTTCAAATGTTTCAAGAAAGGCATCGTCACTATTCTTGTGGATGAAATGATACCAGGGACGAAGGTACCACATTGCTTGTATGTGCACCCATCCTAGCTTCGGAGGTATCTGAGGTGGACAATTCTCTCTATATCCCGTCTTGGTCTCAAGAGGTGTTTTGTCAACTGAGCTACTTCAAAAAATCCAAGTCTACGAATAGGGACCTTCACTCCACTGTTTTACAATTAAAGTCCTTGCATCATGCAAAGACCGCTTCGTTAAGGGCATTCGAACTTCTTATCGACTGAGTCCACAATGGAGCAGTGAGTTGGAGTTCTGTTCTCTTTACAACCGGTGAATCTACATTTACCGAGTATTACTGGGAATGGCTTGAAGATGTGCTAAGAAGAATTACTCAGGTTCTTACGAGTGTCGGTCTGTATAATGCTATATTCACCTCATTATTTAGCTACGATCGGCATGCTCCAGTCATCCGAGTCTTTTGTGAGTGCTGGTGTCCGACGACAAGTACTCTTCACACATTGCAAGGGGAAATGTCTATTTCCCTTTGAGATCTTCATGAAATCGGCGGTCTTCCTATTACAGACTGATTTTATGATGAGGTTATTCTTAGTGCTGAGTCTTAACAGAAAAGACCAGAGAGGCTTGCCTTATATCCCACACATTTGCTGCTATTTTTTTTAGCATACTACAAAATTTTACGGGATGCTAAAAGAAAATCTGGAGTAAGGATGACTGCTTGGATAAAATACTGGTATCAGGGGCCATTCAAATACAAAAGGCCTTCGACGAAAAACATATGGAACAAGTTGCAAAAGCCAAAGGAAGCTCTGATCGTCTGGCATTATTGCGGTGACACCGAAACGCAATCAGGGGGAGGAAGGGGTTTTTGAAGATTTGGGTATAACTGATGAAGATATGGAAAGATCATACTTGGTTGCCTTCCTTACTTGCTGGTTATGCAAATTTGTATTTCCCAAGGATGATGTTACTTTGATTAGACCGGGGGTTTTCAAAGTTGCCAGTCAAATGGCGCAAGGTGTACCATTTGGCCTAGCAATTCCAGTATTGGCTAGCATTTACAAGGGGCTGAATGATATTTCTAGTGCAGATGATCCAGGGAATTGTGCAATTGTTCTTCCTTTCCATTATGTATATGGGTGGTTTGTCGAATACTGCGACACACACTTTTCGTCTTCATCTTCTAAGAAGTCTACTCCTATCATGGCAAGGTTCTCAAGAAGACTTTCGGAGAAATATTTTGAAGATTCAACAACTCGAGCTTTGTTCCAGACTTGTGCTAAAGTGGAGATGAGCCGCCTAGCAAGAGTGTTTTCAGAAATACAAATGACTGGCTGATGAAGACCATATCCCCAAAGAAGACTTTGCGTATTTGATATGCCTTCATTTAGGATATGTTTCTCTAAAACTGGAAAACTATCGAGTCATCCAACCTTATAGCATGCACCGGTTCAGGATATACAGTTCTACTATGTGCAATATACGCCGGGAAAACTTAAAGATGACATCTAGAACGAGACTGTGCTATCAGTGTATTCACATTGTGTTGTGAATTTTAGACAACCTAAAAAATGCAGATTATAAAGATTATTCTAAACACAAATTGTATTTGCAAGTGCACAAGGTCAATCATAATATAGTATGGCAAATACGAGGTCATTCCCACGAGGATTGAGTTCAACTTCCAATTAGTCTAACCTATTTACTTCACAAAATACTTTAACTACTCTAATTATATAAACAAGAAATTAAACACGTAAACACAAAAGGGATTTTTGAAAGAATGATTTAATTAACAATGAAATTAAAAGACAAAACAAGTAGAAAGTCACAAAACACAAGGATGAGAAATTCAAATTGATAAAAGCATTAGGACAATGAATTCACCACTAGTAATCTGATCTAGCCTCTTATTAACTTACCTATTAACAAACCATTTGATGTCGCCGCTTAGTTTTCCTTTTTCATGAATTACCTATGGTATTTAGGCTAACTTGTATATTCCTACATGCAATTCGCCTATGGTATTAAGTCAAATATCAACACATAGAAACATATTAAGATTAGTGAAAACCTCCAACAAGCATGTAAACCCTAGGAGTATGGTATTTACCCTAAATGAATTACAAATCCTAATCACAAGAAGCAAGCCTCAAATTAAGTACGGTATTTACTCTAATTTGCATCCAATTAACTCAATTAAAAGTCTAAATGGTGATCAAGCATCAAGATAATCAACCAAGTTATTAAGCACAGTGATTAAGAATCCAATATCAAACGGCAATCAATAGATAGGTAAAATAAGAAAACTAGATTATCATACGAGGGCTACATCATGCCCTAGCAAAAGAAAATTAGTTACACATAATCATAGAATTTGACATAAGCAAAAGGTAAAGTGCCGAATACCCCCTTGAACTATCATGCTTGTTGAAATCTACACCTTGAATTAATTTTTCAACCAATTTAGCCATCGTACTAAATTTTAACGCCAATTTACCCCCCATCGTTAATTTTTGACAATTTCCATCCAAATCTCTGTTAAAAAGGTCACATGTCAGGCACATGATTCACTATTGAATTAAAAATTGATTTTTTAACCTCTCTTATTCTGTCTCTCTCTGCTAGTCTTCGAACCCATATGGGTTTTTGGCTTTGAACACAATTCCAACAAGCTACCTGGAGACCAGCAAATTTTTTTTTTCTGCTTCGTCGAAGAGCTCGAATGAGAGAAATCAATCGAAGATAGAAGCGGTTAAAATCAATCGCCGGAAAATCCAAATTGGGGGCTGGGTAATATGGATTTTGGAGGGGCTGGGTAATCTGGGTTTTCGATTGTGTAGGTTCTGGGCACATATATACTTAAGTAGGTTGTGGAGTAGAAGAACGAAAAATTGAATTCACTTCCTACAAAATTTTATTAAGATGTTGCATACAAATTAAACCTTACTTTAAAGACAAAATTTCTAGGGTAGAAGATTGCCAAAAGCAAGCTAATACATCTGAGCAAGGCGACATCAGGTGGCTAAAAATAATTACATCCTCATCCTATTTCAACATACCAGATTAGAGAGCCATGATATCTACCTTCCCTTGACACACTTAAGAATTGAGGTACTTCGCCGAGATATCTGTTCACAAATATCTCCAGGAACTGCTTCTCTGCAAGTTTCAGCAGAGAGACCCAGACTCAAGTTCTCATTTATGAGACCTTTCAACGGCATAACATTAACAATAGAGCACCTTGGGATAAGTCAAATTGAACCAAATTGGGGGTTGGGGGTTTTGGAAGAGATTTTTCGACGGTTGTCCTGGCTTGGTATTGTTGGCTTGGGGTAGGGTGGGCTGAGGCATAGGAGTAAGAAACAAGGAGAGAGAAGAAGAGACGAGGAGATAGAGAGAGGGTTCGCAAAGGGGAACTGGGTAATCTGGGTTGCAGGGAATCGCTTGCCTAACATGTGACATCTAGACAGAAAATTGGATGAAATTGCATGAAAACTAACGGTCAGGGCTAAATTGACCATTTAAAATAATCTGAGGGCTAAATTGGCTAAAAAAATAATTCAGGGTGGAGATTTCAATAGTCGATATTGTTCAAGGGGTATTCGGCAGTTTACCCTAAGCAAAAACATAAGGAAAAAATAATAAAACTTAGCCAATTGCGGTACTCTTCTGGCGTGTCCAATTTCTCCTAGTCTTTGCATGACTCCAAAGGAGTTGTTCCTCATGTTAAATAAAACACCACACATATATTCCTACCCTAGTTGGGCTTTTACAACAGCCCAAAAATAAAGAAAAACCTAATTAAAACATAAATTCAAAATGGGTAAGTAATTGACTCATTTTCCTACTTTGACTGGGATAACACGTCAGTTACTTTGCACGCATGTTTGGGGTCGTTCCTCCTCTAAGAAAATTCAGAAAAAATATGTAAACTGTAGGTATTTGTCTTATCTTTCCAGCCATATATTCCACGCCTTGAGGAAAAATCAGGAAAGTCTTCAAATAATCATTCTTCCACAGCAGTACAATTTTGACTGGATTGCACCTTATGCTGACTTAACTTCAAAGACTGCTCTTATTCGCTACTCTGAAAATTCTAGCAAAATTCCACAATCATCTTCAAGATCTTAGCTTTCATCTCCAACTGGTCTTGTACTAAAAATCCACCAAAAAGTCGTATTTCCATTGAAAACCAATTACTTGCTCCATAAAGCTGAAAATTGAGAAAAATAAAGTAATAAGTCCTTTTTAAATCAAATTCTCCAACAAAAACTAAGTATAAAGAGTAAATTTATGAACTTATCACATTGGAAGTCATGATTAAATGTTGGCACTGCATCTATAATAACACTACTTGCTAAGGACAATATCCAGGAATTTGAAGTCACCTATGATTATGTTGTTTGGTGGTCAAAGGTGCATCGCTTTGAATCAACGAAGTTAAAGACAGTTTCAACTGTAGGAAAGTCGTCGTTGTTATCTCAGCCAAAATCTTTTAAGTCTCAAGACAACGAAACTTTATTTCATAATAAACCCATATGTGGTAAAGTGCACATAGCTCATCCAGAAGTTGAAGGTAGTTATACTACTCCTGTGCCTCAAGTTAAATACTCACCTTCAGTTGATGTTCCTCTAACTCGGGTCCCTAATGATTTAGGAGAAACATAAAGTGTAGCAAATTCACATGAAGATTTCATTCCCCTCGATCAACGAATTCGCAATTTGAAGCGAGGACATATAAGTAGCAATGAAGACGGTGAAGTCAACTTCAAGCATAAGAAGACAAGTGTCAGATCTCTCTATTGTGACCTGGACACGGCATACTCACTCGATGACACATTTTTTTGTGATGTGCTTGCTGTTTCCCAACCAGTTCTAATAGATGTGGTATGTAATTTATTTCACTTTGATCCCTTTTTTTATATTTATTTATTTTTTATCTTATTTTTTTAATAGGGAGAAATCGTGCATCATGTTCCTACTTGTGTCCAGCTTGTACCATTTAATCCTTTGCCTATTAAAAGGGTAAATGATACTTTGCACCCGATAAGTGGTTCTGGTGTTAGCCTAAGCGGTATATTCAAATCTTTGTCACAACCCATGTTTAGAAATCTTGGATTCTACTTGCTTAACCATTATTCATCAATCAATGTAGGCTTGCTTGAGCAACAACATTTATCAAAGTCGGCTAATCAAGCATCTACCTTTGAAATGTCATGTGAGGAACCCAAATTAGGTGTTGCAGACAAAACCCTTCACAAAGTAGTTTATGTGTTAGGAAACCAAATAAAAAGCATAATCTTGAAGGCTTCATTGAAAGATGAGCTTAGCAAGTTGTTGACTACCCTTGACAATGTAGGGCGGATGTCTCATCTCTACGAGCTATAATCGATGCACTTATGGTGACTACAATTGACTATTATACTCCCAAAAGCTATCTCCAGAGGTTCAAAGCGATCGTTTAACTGCTGTTGACTCTTCACTTTCTATCGCTTTGGCTCTACAACAAGATGTAGAGGTGCATCAGTTTTTCGTACTTGAGTCTATTAATTCTATCAACAATTGGAGGAGTTGAAGAGAGAATAAGAACAATTGGAGTTAAGATTGCGTCAACTAAACGAATCACTTTCAAAGAGTGATGCACAATTTTCACATCATCATGGTGAGGTTACTAGCTCGAGAGAGGATAAGATTGCAGTTGAAGGAACTCCTGTATTGTCAACTGCCGATGCTGAGGCTTTAGATGCATTACGAGTTTCTTTTGAGACATTATGTAACGGCTTTAGAGACTTGTCTTGGGAATAGCAAATTTTTTGTTGTTGCAAACTTTTTTTGCTTCGTTCATATTTCCTTTTGAACTTATCAAAGCATTGATGTATACTAGTTAACTTTCATAATGAAATAAAAGCATTTTCTTATTTCATTATTTCTTTCAAATGGTTCGAACTGATAGAGAAACCCTTGTTTTTATTTTGATGTGACTGAACTTGGAGTTATTTGTCCAAGCTGCCTACATACACTTGATGAAAAGGGATCAAGTCATCACGTAGTTCAAAGGGATTTTCTTTTTGTGCCCTATCTTTTCCTTGAGCCGCCCTTTTGGGTTTTCAACTCAATGGACATTAATATGCTCTAACTTTGGCTTGAATTTCCCTTTCGGGTTTTCAATCCAATGAGCCCTTTTTTGTTTTTGTTTTTTTTTAAAATGTTGGTGTCGTACACAGTTTAGGCTCATGCGGGCTAGGAGCTTGGTATTCACTTTATGCAAAGTGTCGTTTCAAGAACTTTCCATTGATGGGGCCGACTCTTAAGCCATCTTGGGCCACGATCTTGTAAGCGCCACTTGTGTATACTTCTTGTACTGCATAGGGCCCATCCCATTTCGAAGTAAACTTACTTTCGGTTTTGTGTGTTGTGATGATAGGTCTACGTAATGCAAGGACAAGATCTCCTACCTGAAAAGATCTAGGGTGTACTTTCTTATTAAAAGCATTCGAAAGCCGAGCTTGATAACACTCTAAGCGTTGTTGCGCTTCAAGTCTATTTTTCGTCTTTCATCTAATGCTTCTAGCTCTTGGAGACGCAGCTTCACATTTTTTTCATTAGTTAATCCCTCTTATATGGCCATCCTTACTGATGGAATTTGACTTTCTAAAGGCAAGACTGCTTCCACGCCATACACAAGCGAGTATGGTGTAGCATGAGTAGAGGTCCGATATGTCTTCCCTTAAGCCCATAATGCTTCATTGATTCTTTCATGCTAGTCTTTCTTGGTTCTCCCGACAACTTTCTTCAACAAGTTGCAAAGAGTTTTGTTGAACGCTTCTACAAGACCGTTGGCCGGGGCATTGTACATTAAAGAGTTGTGTTGCTTGAAACCAAAATCTTCACATAGTTTATCCATCAAACAGTTTCGAGAATGGCTTTCCATTGTTTGTGATGATGTAACGTGGCTCACCGTACCGATGAATAATGTTTACTTTGATAAAGCTCACTACGTTTTCTTTCTTCACTTCCTTTAAAGGCACAGCTTCTGTCCATTTTGAAAACTAGTCTGTGGCTGTAATGATGTAAGAATGACCGTCAGAAGATTTGGGTGCTATCGATCCCACCACATCAAGACCCCATGCATCAAATGTGGCCCATAATGGCCCATCCTCTTTATTTGGAAATGTAGCTTTGGCCCTGATTGATGTGCTCTACAAATACATGAGTGAGCCTCATCCATTGCTTTGGATACATCTTCTTCCCCCAAACATCTTAGAAATACGCCTTCAAATGAGGGATGATAAAGAATTTATTTGTAATAAATGAAAGGTGGTGCTCGACGTCGTACCTCTGATCAATGTCTCGAATCATCTAGTAGTTTCCCATGCTCAAGATAATCAATTAAAGGTTGTCTCCAGTCATCAACGTTAATGGACAACAATGTGATAACATTGACTCCTTCTTGAGATACTCCAAGTGCTAATGGCACGACCTAACGGTGGCAAATTGGAAGATTCACTGCTCTATCTTTTGTCAACGCCAACGTGGTAGCAAGATTGGCTAAGGCATCTGCCATTTGCTTAGCCTTTCTTGGCACATGTTCCAGCGTCACTAAGTCAAACTTTTCAAGTAAATGCGTGGCCATTTGGTGGTATGGAATCAAATCATCCTTTCTAACCTCGTCATGGGTCAATAGCTGGTTGATCACTAACATGGAGTCACCATACACTTCTAAGCTTGATATCTTCATCTATATGGCCATTTGCAAGCCCATGATCAAAGCTTGGTATTTTGCAATATTGTTTGAGCAAAGCTCACTTAAGCAGAATGAATAGGGCAATACATGCCTCTCGGGTGATACAAAGACTACGTGAGCCCCTGCCCCATCTATACAAGCTGATCTGTCAAAGAACATCATCCAAGCATGAAAAAATGTCAGCGAAGAAGACTTGTTCATCGGGTAAGTCATCTTAAATTTCCCAGTTTGCTGGAATTGGATGATCGGCAAGGAAGTCTACAACAGCTTGACCTTTAACCACCTTTGTTGGAGTGTAAATGATTCCCACTATCAAATGTTGAAGGATCTTTATCTATCTCTTCATCTTCATCCAAAAGCATCGTCCTTATGGACTTGCTTTTGACTTTCTTCTTACATGTACATATGAACAATGAATTAAAAATATGAAATTTAAGGGTAATGAATTAAACACTAATTGTAACTTTCATTCCATGATTTACTTTCCACACTTACTTGAGCTTTCACTATCTTTTCTCTTTTTTGAAGCTAACGAGGAAAGAAGAACATCATCGTCAAGAATAAGATCATCATCAATAATAGGATCTTGAGTTCTAGAATGGACAATAAGCTCTTGAGTCCTAACATGAATATTCCCTCACTCTTGAGTCCTAGCATCAACAATAAGCTCCACAGAAATAGGCACTCGAGTATGTAGATCTGTTTCATAAGGTTCAGTGGGCAGATTTCTGATGACATCAACATCATATAATTCTTGAGAATTAAGCCAAGTAAGATCAGTTGGTAGAATTGGCTCTTCAACCTCAGCTATCCATTCTTCATCAGACTCAATTTCATTCACCAATATTGGATCAATCTTTGACCTCCTTCTAATACTTCTCTCTCTTATCACCATATTATACTTCACATACACTATAGCATTAAGCTTTTGATGTTCAAATCTAATTCTTTTCTTTGTATGAATCTTAAATGAACATAAACATACAAAATTAGATTTAGAAGCATCAAAATTTGAACAATAAGTTAACCGAAGAACTTTACCTACTCAAATGTGCTCCAATTCCTCTCACACAAAGATGCACTACAAGTAAGGCTAAGAACCCGAATAGCAAACTTCGTCAACTCAGGTGAGTCCCTTCCAAAACCCTTCCACCAATTTGCTAAAAAAAAAAAAAAATCCATCTAATTAAGTTTAACATTTATTTCAAGTGTTCATTATACTCAAATTAAAATGAAAAAGTAAAGATTATAACGTGTAGTTCGTAGTTTCCTTGAATTCATAGCAAGACGACCTCCAAACTCACTTCATCAGCATTAGAAAATGTTTCTTCATAACGCATTTGAAGGTTCAAATAATAACCAGCAGCATGTAAAGGTTGATGAAGTTGTGGGCCCCGTCTTTCGTCTATTCTTCTCCAAATTGGTTTATACTTTCTTTCAAATCTTCCACAATTAAAAGCAATCTTCTCTTTTGCAGCATCCATTAACTCATAAATGAATCCCATGGCGGGTCTCTCCTCTGAATCAACTTCTCTCAAAATAGATACTAATGGAATAACACTTTTGGTGCAAAAAGCAACATGGGACCCAAAATTGACATCATAAAGTATAGTTGAGTGAGCCCTAATACCTTCATTATGTTGGACAAATGGTCCATTGTGCCATTCTCTAGAAGAAAACATAGCCTGAAGAGGTTGCTTTTACTTATAGATGCTTTGAAGAGTAAGATAAGAAGTGGCAAACCATGTGATTGTAGGGCAAAGTGTCTCTTAGTGTTTTGAGAAAGATCTCGTCACAGCAAGAACCCATGTATGCTCATAAATAAACTTCACTACTTGCTTGGCTAGTCTAATTGTATCTTCAAAAACTTTCATTTTGATAATATCTTCTAGCATCAAATCAATGCAATGGGCAACATGGAGTCCACCATAACTTTTTCCTCTTCTCCATAAGCTTCACTCCAACATTCTTATAATTGAACGCATTATCTGTTATTACTTGAATCACACGCTCCTCCCAACTTCTTTGACAACATCATCTAAATATTTGAATAGTAATGTTTCATTTTTTTTTTTATGGAATCAGATGCATCAATAGATTTCAAAAACTAAGTACCTGCAGGGCTATTCACAAGGAATTTTATTAGCACTCTACTTTTACCATCAGTCCAACCATCAGACATAATGGTACATCCATACTCTGCCCAAGCTTTCTTATGTTCTTCCATCATCATATTAATGTCGCCAACTTCTTCCTTAAGGATCCAAGTCATCAGCTCATGCATTGATGGAGGCTTAAATCATACACCATATGCGGCAATCCCTTCTACCATAGGTAGCCAAAATGGATCGTTTACAATATTAAATTGGAGTGCTCTAAAGAAGAAAAAATGACCAATCTTCTGACAAATTTCCTTTCTTTTTTCTTGTTTGTATGCTAAATTTAATGTAATTTGCTAAGCTTCTAAAGTGACAAATCTATCCATTAGTCCTTTTGATTTAGGTTGACCTCTACGAGCCTCATCAACTAGGGCACTCCCAGGACCAGAGATTCCATATTCTTCATCCAGTGGAGATTCCATACTTTGAATCCTCCATATTCTGCATTTCATTTTACTTTTTTTTTTCAAGCTGAAATTTTTTCAAAGTTGAGGTACACTCTTTTTTCACATGCTCAGGAACTTTCTTACATGGTTGCATACCATGATGACTTTGACCCAAATGATGCTTAAGTCTAAAAATTCCTCCACTACATCTTTGATCACAAAATGCGCATCTCAATTATTTTTCCCCCTCTATTTCTTTTGCATACTTCCATGCAAGATCTTTTTTATTCATAGCTATAAAACAACACCATTAATATTTCTAAGATACAAGTATGATGCACGTACATCAAATTTCTACTATATCACATAAACGAATAAGATAAGTAATATTTTGAAAAAAAAGAAAAAAAATGAACACCTAACATGCATGTATTATGGCTTCAACTTATAAGAAAACTACATTTGCGAAGAATTAGAGAGAAAAATAGAATGGCTTACTTGAAGTCTAAAGATGAAAAAATTCTTGAAATTGATGAGGATTATCTGGTAATGGTAGAAATTAGGGTTGTACTATATATATATATGTGTGTGTGTCTATGTGTTAATATATTAATTTAGAAAAAAAGAAGTAAAAGGGAAGAAAAGAGGCAACAACTGCATGGAGTTAGAAAAAAGGCAAGAAATATATTAATATGCATACCCTTAATTTTATCATAAAAAAGGCAAGGAATAAAAACTGAACCTGCATTTCATTTGAAGTTTTTAAAATGCTGAAAGTGAAACGACGTCGTTTCATTACAGTAACCCTAAAAAAAATTTCACACAAACTCTTCTTCCTCACGCAACCGCTTGGAGAACGCATAGCGACGCCTCGTCTGCCTGGCCACGCCTTGCAACGCCTCGTCATGCCTTACACGCCTCATCGCACTAAACATGCAACTTGCGAAACGGTCAACCGCTGCCTTGCTCCAACACGGGCGAAGACATGCCTTTGAAAACACTAGTTATGACTTCATGCTCTAAGGTAGTGTGGACGTGGTTCCTTTTTTTGTGGCACCTCCGTTTGGTGATGGTTGGCAGGTTTCCCCATTGCTCTCTATCCATTCTTGGCCCAGGACCAACCTCATCTTCTGATTCTCTTGCTAGCCGGCCTTCAATTTTTTCTTGTGGTTTTTCCTTCACAGATCAACGCTACATTGTGGTTCTTCCTTTATCAACTGTAACAATCGTATGAACTTGTCCTTTGAGGTACATCTTACTGCTCATAAGCTCTCGGTTGCTCAAGCATCTTTGTGCTCTGATCATCATGCCTGGTTGTTGGATAGGGGTCTAATACTCATATTACTTCTGATCCGGGTAATCTCAATCTCTCTCGTGACTATCATGGTGATAATGATGGTGGTCTTGATTCGGGTATAGTTTTGCAAATTCTAAGAATTGGTTCGTCTATCCTTAATCATTCTTCCCAACATTTTACTATGAATAATATTCTGTACTCCCATAATGCCTCAACCAACATCTTATTTGCTCATCAGTTTAGTAAGGATAATCATTGCTATTGTCTCATATTTCCAACTTTTTGTGTGTGAAGGATCTAAATACAGGAAGACTCTTTTCCAAGGATCACAAGAAGGGGAAGACCCTATTAATTTTTCGCATTCTTCCTTTCAATGTCCACTTGCTTTTCATGTTGTCAAGATTGATGATCCTATTTGGCCTCCTCGGTTAGGACATCCATCTCCTTCTATTTTCCAATGTTTATTTACTAGTTCACAATCTTCAAGTTCTCATGTGATGAAGTTTGTCCGTCTTGCCCCTTGGGCAATGCTACAAAACTTCCCTTTCATTTGTCAATCTTCATCACAAGTCTTCAAATATTTTATCTTTTCGAGGGTTTAAGTATTGTGGGAAGAAATATTTCGGCAACCAATCATGAGGTGCCATGTGGACAATGAGAATATTCCTTAGGTCAACAATTGTGCTCCATTTAATTGGTCAATTGTTTAGACTTAAAATAAGGATAATACCATAAATTAGGGATTTGATATTTATTAAATCTCTAATTGATCCAATCTCTCCATTTAACGGAGAGAATAATTCCCTTCCATATGGGAATTGTTCTTTGAAAACCCCTAGAAGGCAAGAGCACTATAAATACATGGCTACATCGCACATACGAGGTAATTCCGAAAACCCTACAAACTCTCTCTCTCTCTCTCTCTCTCTCTCTCTCTCTCACGACTCAGGCCACACAAAGAGCTCGTGCCACCCGGTATCTCGTACCTGTAGAGAAAACTCCTACCTTCTTTGTTATTTTCATATCTTTCTCAAAATTATCTAACTGACTTAGGCATCAGAAGGCCTCTGGCCAACACCCCCGAGTGTGGTCTATTTACTCCGGTCTATTTTGCACGGATCAAGGAGGAAGATATGAGGGTGAAGAATCAACCCGCCCCTCGTGTGGAAATTTGCACAAAGATTTGGTGTTTTCATTGAAAGCATCAAGTTATATTCAATGTGTTGCTTTCGAATCAAAGGAATCTATATCCTTTCTTTCCTCATATTCATCACTCAATCAAAGCCTTCTAAACAACCATGGTGGAAGCAAGCGGAGGAGAAGCAAGACCACTGCGATGACACAATCGGTGATGAGCTTGAGCCACCACCACGAGGCGGCGTGAGAATCAACCGCTGCAATCCGTCCTCAAAACCGCAGCGCTGAACCTCGGCTTTGCAACCATCACAGCTCCAGCCAATGGAGTTACGCCAACTCACGACTAGGGGGGCCGAGGGTCAAAACCTAGGCCGTGCTACTGTACCACCGCTGGGTCCAATGGTCATAACCCTTGGGCGGCATGGCCTTGTGGTCGGTTCCAACCTCACAGTCCCATGACCTTCGTAGCCTTTCAACCGCACGACATTGTGGTATGTTCAAGTAGGCACCATCCATACGGCCTTATGGTCGAATCCGAAGTTCACCACCACGACGGCCCCACTATCCGTCCTGACCCCACTGCTCAAGGTCGTCTTAGTGTCGTCGCCGATTACGGTCCGATTTTGGAACAAGATCGTCCATTCCCTCCTTTGCCACCACGTACGATGTTTGCAGCTCCCTGGCACACCTCCAACGAAACCCTAGCCCCAATGCAATTGGGCTCAACGAAATTCTTACCTCTTCATCCACACAGTCAAGTGAACCTTAGTCTCATAGTCGACCAACTGACTTAAAGAGTTGACGACCAAAACAACTTGGTTGGACAGCTCCTCAAACAGATTGACTTGGTTCGAGACCTTAGCCTTAGATCCCAAGGCGAAGAGAGAATGATGGATGAACACACCGGCAGGCGTTCGAGAGGACCCGAACAGGTCAGGCAGGTAGATCACTGGCATGTGAGAAGAATCCTCGAGCTCCAACCGAAGTAGATCAAATCTCCGTTCAAGGATAGGTCCCAGGACTAATGTGCACAAGAGGTTGGCCTGTGATCCGATGTTCATGACCAACTAGGCCCGCAAGGAAGTATTCATGTGAGGCTAGGCCCACGAGGAGATCAGCCTCACGATCCTCCTGAAGATGTACGTGAAGAAAGATGCTCACCGGCCCGCTCCGGAAGAGCCGATTCATGGCGACAAGCCACAGAGAATCCCTTGCAAGCTTAATCCACCAATATGCCGCGCAGGGCAGGATAGCTGAGGAGATCAACCCCCGAGAGTGAATGAGGTTGGAGGAGACTTGTGAATGACTGACTTCGAGATCTTAAGGTCGGAGGAGACTTGGAAGCTGCGCTGCACAAGGGGGCAAACCAAGTAAACTCCTCTTCATTCACTAATGAGATCAAGCAAGCAGCCCGCCAAGGCGATTCACAACGCCATCTTTCATGCAATTCAAAGGAGATTCCAATCCCAAGAGCCATCTCAAGTATTTCAAAAGTGTTATAATACTCTACAAGTCCGAAGATGTGCTAATGTGTAAGGTGTTTGCAATGAACTTGCGGGGAGCAACTGAAGACTAGTTCCATAATCTACCGTCCAGGTCGATTAGCAGCTTCAAGGAGCTGGACTTTGTCTTCACAAAAAAGTACACCTCTTACCGGACGATCAAGAAATAAGCTGACCACCTGTTTAACCGGCGAAGAAGTCTGATGAGTCCCTTCTGGGACTACATCAAAAGATTCAAGGCAGAAAGGCAGACATCATTGGATACGATGACCGAATCGTGTCCTCTGCTTTCAAGGAGAGCTTACCAAATGAGCACGACCTGTACTGGAGCTGACTATCGCTCCCAGCCAAACACTAGTAGAGGTTTTCGCAACCGAGGAATGCTAAGCATTCTAGGACGATGATCAATTCACCACGAAAAAGGTTGCAAGCAAGTCGATCAACCCTCTAAGTAGGCAGGTCAGAAAAATGACAAATTCAATAACAAGAACAATGGCAAGCGCAAGGTGCACCCCTAAGGGGGCACCTCGACAGATGAGAGCTACACAAAGTTCACTGTCCCGATACATCATACCTAGTCGTGATGAAAGATAAACTTTGGTTGATGAGGCCGCTGTCTTTTGAAAAAAGATCCTGGTAAGAGGAATACCAACAAATACCTGCTTGGAACTCAAGGACATGAAACGGTCAACCGCCGAGCTTGGAAAATGCATCTCGAAGAGCTGCTTAGAGAAGGCCACTACACAAAATTCAAGGCAACGAAGGTCATCCAGCAAATTGAGGACCGTGATGTATCTAAGGAACCCCCGAGAAGGTCATAATGATTAACACGATCCTGGCTGACTCCAAGGAATCCGGGCTGACCAGGAAGGAAAAGAATAGGAAGATTAAATAGGCTACTGTTATCTCCCAAGTCTTAACTAGCTGCCTAACAATCAAAGACAATCTCGTGATCGGCTTCCAGAAGAAAGACCTTATCGAACTTCATCAGCATTCAGATTACCCAAGTCGTGATCGAATGAATCCACATAGATGAGGGCAGCGTAGCTAACATCCTGCAACTGAACGTAGTCTAGCAGATGGGCTTGGAGATAAAAGGAACAAGTTAGCCAGGTCACTGACCGGCTTTAATGGGCGACCTCAGTTATCATGGGCATAATAGACCTAGACTTCTACTCTCCACCAATGATCAGCTCGTAAACTTTTATGATCATTGACGAAGTCTCCCCTATAATGGCATATAGGGCAAACCATGTATTGGTAAGATTGACACCATTACTTCCGCCACACCAGAAAATCAGTTACCCAATTACTTAGGGCGGTGTCGAGTAGATCAACAGCGACCAAGTAATTGTGAGAAGATGCTTAGCCCAAGGGTTGAAGAAACGCAAGCAAGCACAGTTCATACCGGAAGCCGACATAACAAGCATGGGAGGAAGTAAATCTCGTTCTTGGCAATCTAGCAGACCTAAAAGGATAGGGGATAGCCATCTCCCAACAGCAATCAAAGACTTAGGACCAATAGCAATCAAGCCAAAGAGAGAAGCACAGATCGGCTCACGCCTAAACCAAAAGAGAAGGTGGAGCTAACCGCTTTCCTTCATAACAACAAACACGTGTTTGCATGATCATCGTTTGACATGCCTGAAATAGACCCGCAAATCATCTGTCACCGGCTGCATGTAAACCTAGCCAACAAGCCAGGACTGAAGAGATGCAACTTCGCTCTCAAGTGAGTTGCAACCATTGAAGCCGAAATTGACAACCTTCTAGCTGCCGACTTCATTGAAGAAGTCTCCAACGTAGAGTGGCTGGCCAACATTGTTCTAGTGGCAAAGAAAGACCAAGGCAAGTGAAGAGTTTGCGCGGACTACACTGACCTCAACAAGGCATGCCCAAAGGACAACTTTCCAATGCCCAGAATTGATCAACTCGTAGATTCAACTTCCAGGAATCAACTGCTCAGCTTCATGGATGCCTACTCTATTTACAATCAAATCATGATGCACGAAAACGACAAAGCAAAAACCTCCTTCATCTTCGAAATGGTACCAAGTTATGCCCTTTGGGTTGAAGAACGCTAGAGCAACCTACCAGAAGCTTGTGAACAAAATATTCAAGGAGCAGATTGGCAAAACCATAGAAGTCTATGTTGATGACATGTTGGTCAAAGCTCCCGAGTGAGCAAATCACATCAAGAACTAGAGCTGGCAAACGGGTCATTTTAATGGGTTCCGGGTCGTTAACGGGTCAACCCGTTTTCTTAACGGGTTAACACGAACACGACCCGTTAGGCTAACGGGTCAGAAATATTAGACCCAAACACGACTCGCACAAATTCGCGAATAACACGACAAGACCCGTTATGGCTAATGGGTCGTTTTTCACCCGCTTCACCCGCTTAACTCATTTCACCCATTTAAAAAATAAACAATATTTTTGCGGGAATTATTAAATGAAAACACCTCAAATTAGAGATATAATACAAATAAATTGAAATCCTTAAATAAGTCTTGCACATTACACATTGGCAAACAAAAAAACTCTTAGACAACATGAGTTTCAAATTAATCTCAACTGAAACAACTTTTGAACAAAATGTCAAAGAGAAAAGGAATAAGTCTAGAGCCTTCTCCATGAACCTAATCTCAAAACTTCAATCCTCCATGAACATAATCTCAAAATTGCAATTTTCACCAATTATGCAATCTTTGTGAGGAAAAAAAACATAACGGACAGAAATGAGAAAATAACATAAAATTATGGAGGGATACAATATGAATAAAATATCAATTATTTATAGTTACCTTTCATCAATCATCAAGGGAAATACTATTGGAACATTGTCCTGATCTAGTCTCTTCACAAGTAAGATTGAAGATATCTTCAGGAAGGCTTTCCACTTCTGTACTTCCTTCATCTATTGCTAAGCATAAAAAAAACAAAACTTACAAAGAATTCAAAAAAAATAAAACTTACAAAGAATTCATATGATGGAAAAACATAAATAAATAAAAAACAGCTACTAGTATTAAGTTATATAAATATACCTCCATTTCCAAAAAGTCAATCTCGAGTGCACAACAAAGCTTGAACAGTTTCTGGCAATAATGAACTACGATATTGACCTAATACTCTACCGCCAATACTAAAAGCTGATTCTGATGCAACGGTAGAAATGGGAATTGTTAACACATCCCGAGCTAACTGTGAAAGTATCGGATAATGAAAATGCTCCATTGGCCACCAAGAAAGAACATCTATATCTTGCTTTCTATCTAGTCTTTCCTCATCTAAATACTTATGCATTTCATTTTTCTTACATGAACTTGAACCATTTTTGTAACTGTTATCAAAATCCTACACCATAGAAAATAAAAAACACAACTATTAGTTACATGCAAATGCAAATATACAATATGAAACAATACATAAATAAAATAATAAGAAATATTTGAATTTACCTCAAGAATGGTGTCTCCACCTTCATTATGAGTAGTTGTCTCATTCGTTGGATAACTTGCATGAAGAAAAGGAGATAAAGTATCCGTGTACACATGAAAAAGACAAGTCAATGTGTCTGTAACACACTTGAATTCTCGAGAATCCTTACCATGAAGCTTAGTATAAGCCCACTCTACAAAATGCAACTTATAGCGAGGATCCAAAATAATTGCAATTGCAAGAACTAAACTATACTTTGACCAATACTTCTCAAACTTCATGTTCATATTAGTTCCTATCTTGTTCATGAAACTATCATTATCTTCCATGGCTGCCTTGATTTGGTGTTGGATTATGAAGATCTTAGGGGAAGAATAAATTTGATGTGGGGTACTTTGTCCAAGAAAATAAGCATGTAACTTCATAAAAATACCCCAAAAACTTGGAAATCTTCTCCACTGTTGTTAAGCTCATAATTTCATACATATACATGCTCTATTTACTTAGTTCTTTTGCTTAGTTTCCTATAATTCTGAGTTATTTGCCTCCCTTTGTGTGTTTTGTAGGCCAAGAGAGCAAAAGAGCATAATTCATGCAATTCAAGCATGTTAAGGCCTCATTTGGATGCATGGAATACACTTGAGGCATTTGAAGCAAAATGGTGCAAAAAGTGCAAAAACTGGAGCCTGAGTTAGAAGTTGATTTCGGACTTATCTTCTTCATCCGAACTTGGATTGGGCCAATACTTGTGTGGTTGGATCAATGACATTCTGAACTTCAAAATGGACATCTTAAAGTCATCATTTGATTCAGCCCAACCCAATTCGTGAGCCCATGGAAATACACATCATGCTGAACAGGAAGATGAGCTCATTGCATGCTTGGTCATGATGAGCTAGGCATGAGCTATTGGTTTCTGAATGGAAGCTTGGTCATGCTGACATGAGGATGAGCTAGGGCTGCTAGTGGGATTTAGTGGAGCAACCATTTCTGATTTTCTAATGCAAGTGTTGAGTCCATTAGCCATATTCAATTCAGATTTCCCACTCCCCTCTCCCTATAAATACCACTTCCATTCCACATTCAATTGAGATCCTGAGATCCATCATTTACACTTCCATTGTACACAAAGAGAGAGAAAGTTGAGAGTCACAAAGGGAGAGAAGGGAGAAGGCAGCAGCTGGGAGGCTTTGGCCTCCTGGCAGCCATGGAGATGATTCTTTTCCATCTCTAGCATGTTGTCCTTATCTTCTTCTCCTCCCTTTGTCTTTTATTTTCTTCTTGTATTCTCTTTGTTTTACTTTGTTTTTCTGTTATTAGTTGTAATAAACATCTTGCTAGTCTTGTATCATGGTTTGAGTTTATAAAGTTTGATTTCATTCATGAATTCTTCTTCACTATTTTAATGGAGCTGTTTTGCATCCTTTGATTGATCACCTAAGGTTTTATGCGTTATGCTCTTGTTGGGAAGGTTTGGGGATCATCTTCATTCCATCCATTAGCAACTCACGTGATTTGGTTTCTAGGTCTCCTAATGTAAACACCATGCTTGGGGTCCTTGTGATGTTCAATGCAATTTGATCCAAACATCATGGACTTATTGTGAGCATCTTCATGAGTGAATCAATTTGTTTACTTGCTGCCATAACATGATTAGAACAATTAGGGTGGATTCTAAAACAACACCATCTTGTCCTAGTTATTTTCTTTCTTCTTGTTTTGTTTCTTTTGTTTTCATTTTTGTTTTGTGTAGGAAAACTGAGTTGGATCATTCAATCACCAATCCCTGTGGAATCGACCTCGCACTTACATACGCTAAACTATCAACGGCTCGTGCACTTGCGAGTATCACAAGTTGAGGATGCAGCTGAATCCATTTTGGTGCAGCTGAATCTACGCAACAAGTTTTTGCGCCGTTGCCGGGGATTGGTAACATCGCTTGATTCTATTTGGTTTTCCTACTTTTTTTTAGTTTTATTTTTTATAACTGGACAGTTTCATGTTTTAAAGTTAATGAGGTTAATTGATAAGTTGTGTTTGTAGTCCAACGGACAAGGACAATTGCCTGACAAGCAAGAGAACTGGGTTTGAGTCCCAGCTTACACAACACCAAAAAAAAGAGGTTCAAGTAGCATGTTGATTATTTCTAGTTTCCGGTTTCATTCACTTGCTCTTAATTAAATATCTTGTTCAAGTTTACATAAACACCATATGACTCTTGGACTGATTAGTGAATGGATGGGTAGATATTGAAGACAAACACCATGTTTAAATTCTACTTGGTTCTTTATTGTTCTTCTTGTTCTTAATGGGTTTGGGATTTGTGTTTAGACTAAACACCATAGCTAAATGCTTTTTCTGAATACTTGATTACAACCACACACCAAATGGATAATCATATTTGAGAAAGAACGAACTCCATAAGCTAGTTTGATTTACTTTGATACTTGTTACTTTGAAGCATGGAATTAGATGTTTGTAGTGAAGTTGAATCCCTAATCTTGATGTTTTAGTTTAGTTTATCCTTTTCATTTATGTTCTGGTTCCTAATCCAACAAATCTAAAAATCTGTTTCAAGTTTCCTTGTCTTTCTTTAAGCATTTCTGAAGTAGCTCAATAAGAAAGAGGGAAGGAAAGGAGACAACCCAATCCATAGAAACATGGAGTATGGAGCAGCGGAGAAGTCGACCTCCAGCTGCTATGGCCAACCACTCTCCAGCTAATCACTTCAAAGGGAGCATTCCGATCATATCTCTTTCATTTGTATAATAATTGCTACTCATGCTTAGTTTTTTCTCATTTTCTGTTTTGTTTTTGTTAGGGTTTTCTTTTCCTTGATGTGGGAGAAACATGATGAGCAGCTGACCCAAATACTCAAAGAAGAACATGTGCTACCATACTATATGAATTACCCTCTCATTGTCTTCAATGGAAAGTTCTAAACTCTCTTTCTTTTATTTCTTTCATTTCATTTCTTTACCCTGGATTTCATGTGCATTGCATGCTTTTCATGGATTCAAATATTGAGGGCAATGCTTCATTTAAGTTTGGGGGTGCAGGAAGTTTTGTTTTAGTTTTTTTTAGTTTTTGTGTTTGTGTCTAAAAACGTAGGCTTCTTCATTGCCTCAATTTTTATTTTCTGCTTCTGTTTTGAAAGTTTGGTCCGCCTATGTTCTTCATTTTTTCATGCTGAATCCAAGGGCATAAAGAGAGTTAAATTTGACCAAGTGGTTTGAAAGTTACATGTCAAAACAGATTATATGTTGAAATTGAGCAAAACAGCAATTTGAAACCTCACGTTTTTCTTTTCTGTTCCTTTTTCTTTGAGTCATTTTCAGTTTTCCTTCCCACACCAATGATAAATCTTGAGTCTAACTTCTAATATGGCTCTTAGGAATTTGATAAGCATTGTGTTAGGTCTGAATCTTATTCTTTTGCTAGCTAAGTCTCACATAATTATTCTTGAGCTTTCTATGCACTTTAGCCATGATTATACACCTCTTGCATGTCTTACCCAATTGTATGCCTTTTTGCTTGTGTGATTCACTGGAATGTTAAGTTATAACTAAGATATGATTTAGGCCATCTTTGTTAAACCTATTTCTTTTTCCTCCATCAACCCCTACAATACATATTCCATTGTAAACCCTTTTGTGCCCAAACACTTAGCCATTTCTTTCTATCCCCTTATCATCCCTTAAACATCCTACCATCTAAGGGACTTGTAGAGCGTGTTTGTATTTCAGATTGTAATGCATTCAAGGCAACAAATGAGCTAAAAAAAAAACCAAAACAAAAAGAGAAAAGAAGTGTGGCCAATGTAGTCACGACCCTAGGGTGATATAAGGAGAAATCAAGGTGATCTAGGGTAAAGAGCCGCAAAATTGGGCCAAATATTATACAAAGTGTGTAAATGTCAAAATCAAATTGTGAAGTGATTCAATTGCAAAATCTGGTGTTGTGAGCTCTTCAATTTTTGTGCCTTACATGTCAAATGTCAATGATCTTGTTTACAAGATATGCTCTACTTTGTTCCTTAGACTTTGTGTTTCAATATCCATTACTTTTCTAACCATTACATTACATCCATGAGTAAAGTCCTATTGATTTTGGTTTAGCTTGGCAAACTTGTGTTCATTCTTGCAGGAATTCATATCGTTGTTTGAGAAGCATGAGTTGTATCTTCATGGCTATTTCACACACACACCTTGAGCATGATTTTTGTGAGATTGTGGTAGCACTTGAATAATGTTTAGAACTTCCTTAGTGCTTGTTTTGTTCCTTGTTGAGACATCTCTATGAAGTTTAAAATTTCTGTTCGGTTGGAAGGTTAACGTTTTTGTTTTTGTTTTGTTTTTGTTTTTTGTTTTGTTTAGACTAACAAATCTATTAAGTTTTTGACTACTTTGTTTTGTAGAGTCAGTAAAACGTTTGTGGGTATTTTGATATTGTTAAAACCCTCAGGAGACACAACTCCTCCTACTAGGGATGCCTAGAGGTTTAAAGGCTTGTTGCATACACTCAATGCAATCGAGTTACCTACGAGAGTGGTCTAGTTAACTTCTTATTTTGTTTTGTTTTTCTTCGTTTTCCTTTTGTTTTGCTCGAGGCCTAGCAAAATCTAAGTTTGGGGGTGTGTTAAGCTCATAATTTCATACATATACATGCTCTATTTACTTAGTTCTTTTGCTTAGTTTCCTATAATTCTGAGTTATTTGCCTCCCTTTGTGTGTTTTGTAGGCCAAGAGAGCAAAAGAGCATAATTCATGCAATTCAAGCATGTTAAGGCCTCATTTGGATGCATGGAATACACTTGAGGCATTTGAAGCAAAATGGTGCAAAAAGTGCAAAAACTGGAGCCTGAGTTAGAAGTTGATTTCGGACTTATCTTCTTCATCCGAACTTGGATTGGGCCAATACTTGTGTGGTTGGATCAATGACATTTTGAACTTCAAAATGGACATCTTAAAGTCATCATTTGATTCAGCCCAACCCAATTCGTGAGCCCATGGAAATACACATCATGCTGACAGGAAGATGAGCTCATTGCATGCTTGGTCATGATGAGCTAGGCATGAGCTATTGGTTTCTGAATGAAAGCTTGGTCATGCTGACATGAGGATGAGCTAGGGCTGCTAGTGGGATTTAGTGGAGCAACCATTTCTGATTTTCTAATGCAAGTGTTGAGTCCATTAGCCATATTCAATTCAGATTTCCCACTCCCCTCTCCCCTATAAATACCACTTCCATTCCACATTCAATTGAGATCCTGAGATCCATCATTTACACTTCCATTGTACACAAAGAGAGGGAAAGTTGAGAGTCACAAAGGGAGAGAAGGGAGAAGGCAGCAGCTGGGAGGCTTTGGCCTCCTGGCAGCCATGGAGATGATTCTTTTCCATCTCTAGCATGCTGTCCTTATCTTCTTCTCCTCCCTTTGTCTTTTATTTTCTTCTTGTATTTTCTTTGTTTTACTTTGTTTTTCTGTTATTAGTTGTAATAAACATCTTGCTAGTCTTGTATCATGGTTTGAGTTTATAAAGTTTGATTTCATTCATGAATTCTTCTTCACTATTTTAATGGAGCTGTTTTGCATCCTTTGATTGATCACCTAAGGTTTTATGCGTTATGCTCTTGTTGGGAAGGTTTGGGGATCATCTTCATTCCATCCATTAGCAACTCATGTGATTTGGTTTCTAGGTCTCCTAATGTAAACACCATGCTTGGGGTCCTTGTGATGTTCAATGCAATTTGATCCAAACATCATGGACTTATTGTGAGCATCTTCATGAGTGAATCAATTTGTTTACTTGCTGCCATAACATGATTAGAACAATTAGGGTGGATTCTAAAACAACACCATCTTGTCCTAGTTATTTTCTTTCTTCTTGTTTTGTTTCTTTTGTTTTCATTTTTGTTTTGTGTAGGAAAACTGAGTTGGATCATTCAATCACCAATCCCTGTGGAATCGACCTCGCACTTACATACGCTAAACTATCAACGGCTCGTGCACTTGCGAGTATCACAAGTTGAGGATGCAGCTGAATCCATTTTGGTGCAGCTGAATCTACGCAACAACTGTAATCCACTCTTGGGGAGAAGGACAATTACTAAAATTGGAATCAATCAACCCTAAATTAATAAATGCACGATGATAGAAAAGTGCACTATCAAGCATGGTATAAGTTGAGTTCCATCTAGTAGGGACATCTTGTCTCAATCCTCTCTTACTACCCACAATCCCTACTTGTGCGACACAATCATAGAATTTTTGTTTCCTCGCCTCGGATCTCTTTATATACTTGACACATTCCCGAATCTTTGTCACTGAAGAATCAATTTCTTTAAGTCCATCTTGGACTATCAAGTTTAAAATACGGGCACAACAACGCACATGAAAAAACTAACCACCCATCAACAAAAGAGATCTAAAGTTCAATTGATTCTTCAAAATATCAACAAAAGCAGTATTTGCAGAACCATTATCAAGAGTAATAGAAAACAACTTCTTCTCAATCCCCCACTCATTTAACAATGCATTGATTTTTTTAGATAATGCAACACTAGAATATGGATGAGGCATATGACAAAAGTTGATAATTCTTTTCTCTAATCTCCAATCTTTGTCAACAAAGTGGGCAGTAAGAGCAAGATAGCCATCAGGACATACAGAGGTCCATAAATCTGATGTTAAACAAATTCTTCCCTAAACTGAGCTTAACAAACTCTGAAGTTTTTGTCTTTCACTTTTAAACATCCTCAACACACATGCTTTAACAGTATTTCTACAAGGCAACTTAATATCCGGCGAGACATAAGCAAACAAAGCCCTAATTCCCTCATATTCAACAAAGCTAAAAGGCAAGTTATGTTTTATGATTCTCTATTAACAAGTTCCGAAATTTGATAGGATCAAATTTAGGGGAACGCAATCCAGATGATGACATAAGTAACTGTTTGACATCACCATGTGGTTTCTTAAGGCAGTTTTTAGCGTGATTCAACAAATTTCCAGTCCCACACCTACTATCACACACATATATTACCTCACAAATTTTACATTTACCACGCCTTTTTTTATCTTTTCCAGGAGGCAACAAATCAAATGTTTCCCAAGCAGGAGATCTCAATTTTTTCTTACCAATATTGATGCCTCTAGGCTTTTTGCTTCTAGGGCTTAACTCTTTATCTTCTACATTTGCAGTACTTGTATCCCCATCCATTGAAACATCAATAGACTCCACATCTGTGAGTCTCATAGCTTCGCTATTCTCTGCAGCCTCCATAAGCTTCAAAAAATAAAAAAGACATAAATTCAATAATGGCTAAAGAACCATTGTTGAGTGAGAGATGGTGGGTGATATGGAGCATTGTGCATAGATGATTGAATAAAAACATTAGTGGGTTATGACAACAGGTATACGAGACAACACATGCATTTTACTTTGTGGGCTGCTATGCTAAATAGACTTAGTATTAATTTAACCTTATATTTTTAGTGCTGTGTTCATTGCCAGGATTGCCGAATCTGAACCCATGCCCTTAAACCAATGTTCAGTATCACATTCATTTTCAAATGCCCTAATCCCCAAAATTGGCCTTTGTGGTTGTTTCTCTTTAACGATATCTATCTCTTGTCTACCGCGCAAATCTCACGGCCTGGAGTTCCGGGCCGAGGGGGATGCGTTGACACGCGGCTTCCTGCTTTTGGATGCGGTGCGGTTGTGCGGGGCGTGCCAGCACGGTCTCCGTGCGTCGAAATGTTGATGTGGATGGAAGTGGTTAAGTGGTGCGCCTGTTTGGATTTGTCTTCTAATCAAACGATTGTAGCCGAAAGAGGAACTAATCTCAGCTGTGTCAGGTTCACGGCCTGAGCTACAAGGCCGTTTAGTGGTGGTGTTGGTGGTGGATTTCGGGCGGTGCTCCGGTGCGCTGCTCAGTGAGCGACAGTCGTATGATATATGGGGTGAATGAGCGAATAACAAAGATGGTGCTCCGACGCCTTGAAAATCAAGGGTCGTATGATATATTGATGAATGGATTTTCCTTACAATCTAACACTACTCCTAGGAAAGCAAGTAAAGATATTGAAAGTGCATTACAGGAAAATATAAGTTGCTCCGTGGGAGGCTTTGGTTTGGTGTTTGAACCCTTTGAACGTAGTCTTGAGCCTTGTATTTATAGGAAAATTTCCTGGAGGGGTAATCGATGCTGAAATCCTGCATAGTGGAGTCTGATTAGGGCAAGTGGGTAGTCCAATCGACATTTGGGATCGTGAAGTATGGTGGTGTGACCCCATAAATCCTGGTGAATCTCCCGCCGCCCTGATCGTGGGTTCTGCACTTCTGGCCGTGGGACGCATTTATTGCTCTGATAGTTAGTCACCCAATCTCTCAAGCTGTAAGAATCCTTGTGAGAATGTCTGCGTCTAATCATTCTGATTCCTATCCCCAAATCCTGACTCCAGTCACTTCCCACCTCCCTCGTGCATTAAATACTTTTTTTGTGGCCAGTGGGTTTGCTGCAATAAACAGAGGCATTACTTCATTAAATGAAGCATGGGGCCCTGCTATCACGTGATGATGTGACCTTTAATACCTTTGGCCGTGATTTTGTTCGGCCTCGACCTCGGCCTATAATCTAGGCCGAGATGATCATGCCTTAGCAATTTTTCTTTTGCTTTCAGGAAGGCCAAGCATCTTGGCAAAACGCTGCGTTTTAGTCCTTCGAGCGAATGCCAGGGCCGGGGAAAAGGGGCTTCTTCCGTCAGTTCATGGTCGTGATTTATTAGGCATAAACATCTCTATTGTATGTCTACTTAATTCTTTGCCCACATGTTTGGAGATTAGCCGGAAAAAATTGACAAAAACATAACAAAATTATAATCACACACCCATTGTATCATAATAAGCTCTGAAACTAGGAGAGCAACGGATCAAATGGAAAAATAGGAATAGATGAGATTCACAGAAAACCATGATAGAAATTATCAAACACAATTAATTTATGGTAAAATATTATGAAATTGCAGATTCATACCTTTTCATTTCGTTGGAGAAGAGGAAAGATATAGTTGATCTTGATGGTTTGGTTTGGTCTGGATGTAGAGTCTCTAAGACAAAGACAGGAGAGAGAAGAGAGAGAGCTTTTGTAAGTTTTGTTGCTCTTAACACAAAGACAGAGAGAGAGTGGCGGCTGGCTGAGGAGGACAACGAAGTGAAGAGGGACAGAAGCTTCAATTGAAGCTAGGTTATTTTACAACAAAAATTACAAAAATACCCTTACTCTTAACGGGTTAACGGGTGATTCGCGAAAAATACTTACACGACCCATTAGCTTAACGGGTGACTAACGGGTCCACCCGTTTTCAACCCGACCCATTAAGCTCAACCCAAATACTTTTATTTTTGTGCGAATTCGTGTCGTGTTAACGGGTCATGTCCGATATTGCCGGGTCTATCAAGAACCTTGCCGAACCTTCGACTTACGCCGAAAGTACCATATGAAGTTGAATCCGAGCAAATGCACATTTGGAGTCTCATCTGGCAGATTTTTGGGATACTTGGTCACCCAAAAAGGCATCGAGGCTCATCCAAATCAAATCAAGGTCATCCTCATCCAAATCAAATCAAGGTCATCCTCAACATGAAGTCACATGCCACCATGAAGGAGATCCAAAGTCTACTGGTCGAGCAGCCGCTCTCAGCTGATTCCTTTCGAGATCTACCTGACAAGTGCATGCCATTTTCCAAGGCCTTGAGGAAAGGACAGAATGACAAATGGGACGATGAGTGTGAAGTAGCCTTTCAAAACTTGAAGGCGTACCTCACTTCACCTCCCCTACTTTCGAAGACTTTGTCAAGAGAAAACCTGTTTGGCTACTTGGCAGTGTCCTACTCAGCCATTAGCTCAGCTCCCACCTGAGAAGAGCTAGGGTCCCAACATCCCGTATTCTACACATCAAAAACTCTTCTCGATGCAAAGACTCGCTATCTGAAAATGGAGAAGCTCATTTTGGCACTTGTAGTTTTCGCAAGAAAGTTAAGACCCTACTACCAAGCTCACCGAATCATTGTCATGACCAACTTTCCTTTCAAATCGATTCTACACAGCTCTACGCTTCTCGTGACTCATAAAATGAGCTATAGAATTGAGTCAGGACGACTTTCTTTACCGGCCGAAGGCTGCTATAAAAGCCCAGGCTTTAGCAGATTTCGTTGCATAGTTCACTTTATCAGCCGAAGAAGAAAAGCGGGTCAACAAAAACAAGGAAAGTCTGAAAGTAAGCAAGACCTCCCTCGACAATTCTGACCTACCCAAAAACATGTGGCAGTTAAGCGTAGACGAAGCGTCAAATCACAAGGGAGCTAGAGCAGGCATCGTCATAATCACCCCGGACGAAACAATGTTGGAGTAAGCTATCACACTCGGCTTTTCATCTTCCAGGAATGAAATGGAATACGAGGCATTGCTCGCTGGACTGCGCAACAACAATAGAACTGCGAATCAGAAGACTGGTCATGTATTCAGACTCCTAGCTAATCACTAATCAAGCCTCAAGCGAGTACATGGAAAAACACCTGAGAATGATCCAATACCTCAACAAAGTCTAAGATCTTTTGAAAACATTTCCTACCTTCACCATCCAACAAGTTTGTGAGGTAGAGAACACTCATGCAGATGTGTTGGCCAATCTAGGATCAGCGCTGGACCTCTAATTCAGACGCTTCATCCAAATTGAGCATCTTGATCAGCAAAGCATCGATGAGGCAAAACAGACAGATTCAATGCAAATGCAACTTCTGCCCCAGAAAGCTCTAAGCATATGCAACTTCTGGCCTACCATACACCATGACTTTACGAAGTGTGTCAAAAGGTGTAATCGATGCCAATGGTACAAGTCGGTTCCTAGCCTACCTGCGAAATGTATCATCCGCAGAATAATCCATGGCCATTCATGCAATGGGCATTTGACTTAGGGGGCCTTATGCCACTGACACCTGCCAAGAAAGACATGATAATCGTCGTCACCAACTACTTTACTAAATGTGTAAGATCCTACATCGACCAACGGATAGGGGGGTGATGTGCCTTAAGCGAGTTGGGGGCTAGAGCAATCCCAGGATGGGTAACCCACTGGGAAGTTGGTCGTGAGCTCCCAGAAAACAAAACTGTGAGGGCCAGAAGGGGGGGCCCAAAGCGGACAATATCGTGCTACAGCGGAGCCGGTCCCGGGATGTGACAAAATAGATCGAGTTCGAAGCTATATTCTCTACTAAAGAATTCGATGTGGATGTGGTACAATTTCTAGAAGAACATCATCTGTCTATTTGGCTGCCCACAATTGCTAGTCACCGACAATGGGTTGCAGTTCATAGGCAAGCAGATCACGGGATTCTTTGCGAAGTATGGCATCAAGCATCACTTGTCTACTCTAAGATATCCACAAGGCAATGACCAGGCAAAAGCATCTAATAAAATTATGCTAGACTACCTAAAGAAAAGACTAGAAGGCGTCGAAGGGAAATGGGTAGATGAGCTCCCTGGAGTTCTATGGGCCTATTGGACCCAAAAGGAGATCAACCGATGAAACCCCATTTTCCTTGGCATATGGAACAGAGGCGATGATTCCCCTTCACATCATTGTCCCCTCCATAAGTATTGATGTAGGCAGGATTGGCCAGAATTCCTTGAAGGAAACATGCATATAATGCTTAGGAAATAAACTTTAGCCATAACCTATACAACAAAAACATTCTAAATGGCAGATTCATTTTGTTTATGCTAGTTGAGCTAAACCTAGTTCATTTTAAACCAAGTATCTTAACCTAGTCTCTTTGAACAGGAGTAGAAAAAGAGAATAGGGAATAGATCTTTACCCTTGATGACATTTTCTTGATTTCTCAAGAATGAACACCTTGTTGGAAAGGCCTTTTGTTTCTCTTGATTTTGACACCTTCACCTTAAGGCTCCAAGATTGGAGTCGTCTACCTCACCACACCAAATGCTCCTAGAGATGAAGAGAGGGAAATCAAGAAGTATGGATGCTAGTCTACTTCTTGATTGGACCAATTTTTGGTTTATGGAAAATGAGATACGAAGATGATCACTCATCAACCAAAGTAGGAAACCAAAAACCCTAGCTAAGTTTTCTCCAAAGTTTAGCTTATATAGGACAACACAAAAAGGCAAGGGGAGAGCTTCCCCTTAGTTTCCAAAATTTGGGTGGGTATTTGGGGCTCCATTTGGTCCATGGGTCATGTCATCTTATGCCACTTATCCCTTGGGCCCAATAGCCTTTTAGGTTATTTTGTCCCTTTCCTTTTAAATCATATTTAAAGGCCCAATCCAATATTTCTATATGTCAATATTAATTCCATAATTAATCTTTTAATTATAATTTAACTATTAAATTATAATTATAGTCTTACTTAATTGACCCGGTCGATCTATTTGACTTTGGTCAATTACTCCGATCAACATGTTACCTTTTGACCGTTGACTTTGACATTTGATTATCAACCATTGACTTGTGTCTCCTCATTTCATTTCTCTTCATTTGTACCTCTAATCACATTATTTAGGTGTGCAGTTCCGTAGGTTCCCTTTAGCAAGGTAGTGGGTTGACTCAACTCCTTAGAGATGATATACGAATTAAATTCCACAATTTAATTCTTTTTATTAATAAAGGTTAATTGAAACCTTTTAGGACATCCACAAACCATGGTTGTCGCCTAACAGCAAGTCACGGTTATCCAAGCTAAATGAGATGTTGTGAAAGAACCTATTCAAATTAGAATAACCGTGCAATTGAATCATTCTCTTATGTCAATACTCCTTATTCACATTATTAGATCATGGAATCCAATTGTCAATATCCTAATGTGAATCTTCATTTTATATGATTATCCTGGTAAGATTTGAAAACTTCTTCTTTCAAGTCTTATCCACTACTCCGCGTAGAGATTTGACCAATCATATCTTGGAGTATTCTCTCTTCTTTACCTGAGAGTAGAGATTCCGTGTTGTACATTTATTTGCTTCCATGACTCTATTGAGAATCCTGATGAGCACCTTTAAGCTATGCCTAATTCAGCATGACCGTATAGTGCCCTCAAATATTAACAGTATGGCCACAAAACATCTATGATGTCTCATGTCTAAGGATTAGTTTGCACCATTGCAATTTATAAATTCCAACTTGACACGTGAGTAAAGACTTCCATGCTACTCATGTGTTGGATCACATTCAGTGTACTTGTTCTTCTATAAGCACCTACACACATATGGATGTGTCTCCACACTTAATGACTTGAGACCTTGTCATTCCCTACATATAGAGACGATACTGTGTGTACTAGTCTTCGCGGAATATTGACGCCCAATCAATATTCCTATGACCATGAGCATATTCAGGATTTAAGGATGATAAAAAGTCTCCATGTATGCAATCTCATAACATAGCTCTCATACCCACTTGTGTATTCCTTAGACTATGGTTGTTCTACATATTGAAAAGTAATATAGGATTATTTAATGTATAATACAACATTTCTTGCCCATTGATAACATAATATGTCTTTTATCAAAGATGTCCTTAACTCTAACTATTACATAATTAGTTGGCTTTAAGGGCATATTTCTAACATTCCGAGCAAATGAAGGTCAGCCATGAACTACTCAAAGAAGAGCGCAAAGAGGACATTGTTCGAGTTGCAACTTATAAACACTAATTGAAGTCTTACTACAACAAGAGAGCCAAGGTCAGACAATTCCAACCTGGCGACCTTGTGCTTAAAAAGGCCTTCATCACCGTGCAAAGACAAAGATCAAAGAAGATGAAACCCAATTGGGAAAGCCCCTAAATGATCAGCCGATCCGGGAGCAAAGGAAGCTATACACTTGATAGCCCGAAGGGAAAGGAAATTCCAAGACAATGGAATGCTTATCACCTTCGAATGTACTACCGATGAAGCTTCTGCCTCTGGCTCAATTCCAAGTAGGCGACTAAGCCTTCTCCGCTTCAAACGAAGAAAAGTTACTTTTGATGTTTTGTAAGTAGTTTCCATTCAATAAAGCGATGTAATTACACAAACATCAATGCAAGTCCAATTTTCCATTCAATGAAGTGTTTGAGAGAAAGCTAGTCCAAAACGTCCTAAGGGAGACGTAAGACCTCATCCTAAACATCCTAAGGGAGACATAGGATATTATCCAAAATGTCCTAAGGGAGAGGTAGGACCCCAACCAAACGTCCTAAGGGAGACGTAGGATGCTGTCCAAAATGGCCTAAGGGAGACATAGGACCTCATCCAAAATGTCCTAAGCTCACGTAGGATACTATCCAAAATGTCCTAAGCTCATATAGGATACAGTCTAAAAAGTCTAAAGGAGACATAGTACCATATCCAAAATGTCCTAACGAAGAATTAGGACACCACCCAAAGCGTCATAAGGAAGACGTAGGGCACTGTCCAAAGCATCTTAAGGGAGACGTGGGTCACCATCCAAAACGTCATAAGAGAGACGTACGACAACATCCAAAGCTTCCTAAGGGAGAAGCAGAAGAGCACCTCCCAAGCCGGCGGTGGGTAAACATTCAAGCATTCAAAGAAAAAACTCACTTAGTTGCCTAGCCAAGACGCCAACAAGCTATTCAAGCAATTCACAAGATTTAGTACAAATTGAAATGAAAGAAATTATTAAAATTTTCATAGCAAAGTCACCAATTGGCTGAGTCCAACAAAAAAAAGGTCAACCAAGACCAATTATTGCAAAGTGATTTAGGATCAGCTACCTCCTTAGCTTTGGCGTAATCAGCTACAACCTATGCGGCTCCATCCTGCTCGACCACCTGCTCATCAAATGCAGCCACTTGCTCACCGGCCGCAACTACTAGCTCATCAACCTCAGCGCGCAAGCTCAATTGCCTCGACCAACTCATCAGCTACGTCCTCCTCAACTTGAACCACATTGGTTGCCTGCTCATCATCAATTGCAGTCACTTGTTCACCTTAAGTAGGGGCACTTCTGGGCAGAACAACTCCATATCTCCATATTCAATGGGGGTGATATGAAGCAACTTCTCTCTTGCAGTCTAAGCAACACGGCTTATAAGCATTAACAACGGCTTCAACATGGGCACTTTAGTAGCTTCTTGGTGGGACTTGAACTTGTCTAGAAACTAGTCATAGCTATGGATCATGTTAGTAAACTCATGATCAAGACAATCATAAGCCTCATTTTTATCACGAAGGGCAACAGTAGTAAAGGTAAATTCCCTATCCTTTAGTGCGAGGGAATTCTCCAGCATGAACAAGTTTCTCTTCAAGTTCGAAATTTTAGTCTCAAAGTACTTTCGCTCATTGAGAGTAGGTCAGTCAAGGAAACATTCTTCTTCTCTAGCTTTTCAAGTTCCGAAGAATGAGTAACAGGAGATGAGCTCCAGATGACCTCAGTGGCGTAAGTCACTCATTTTTTAAGTAGAGCAAGAGCTTCATTATTCCGCTCTTTCGAAGAAAGACTTTAAAGGCGCTGAGATCATTAGCACAAGTAGATGAACCTCTCAGAAGGTTACTCTTAAGTAAATCAAGTAGACACATATCCCCAGCATGGCTAGATTTGGTTTTCCTGGGTAGATTATCACAACCTTTAGCTCGAGAAGATCACTATTTTGCTGCATGCACCGTCGCCATCCTCGCTTTAAAGGGAGTCAATGAGGCTAGACCAGCTCCACCCTTGGTCTCTTGTATTTCAGAAAATGGCACGCGCTTGCCAAGCGAAGAAACAACTTTCTCAGTTCGGTCCTCCTCCTTAGATTAGTGTAGACAATTCAAACTCTTACGAGGAAGATTAGTTGCTCTCCGCTGCTCGGCAAGAGAATCAAGCTTGGCACCAGCATCCTTCAGAGTATATCACGTCTTTGACTTTTCAGCCGAAGACTTAGGCATGGGATCCCTAATATCTCGCATGTCATACGCCTTCTTGCTATCAACGCCCACAACATGGTTAACTCTAGTAGACGACGAAAGAGCAGCTTTCACTTGAGACTTCTGAGAGACGAGACCTCCTTCGTAGAAAAAGCTTTACCACAATAGAAGGAAGACGAGGCTTATTCTTCATAGGGGAAGCCTCCCTAACTCGTGAGGACACAACTTCATCCTTAGAAAGCTTAGGAGCCACCTTCCTCTTTCCTGAAAGTTCAATCGAGGAATCCTCCTATTCGTCAGGCTAATCATTCGAGTCAAGGCCATACTGCTTTCACCTTTCAACATCCCTGGCAAGAGGCAGGCCACTAGCCTTCCTTCGATGCTTGCTTAGTTGCCAGCGCCATTAGAGATACCTCGCGGGGATGTTTAAGGCTCGATAGACCTTAGTCATGCCCGGTCCAAGATCAAGCTTTTTGGTGATATCCTTAACTGCAAGAAGAAGACAAAAGTCAGTCAGCCACACATAAAAAAAATTCACGTAAAATTTAAGTAGATTAGTAGATTGTGACATACCATTGCAGTAGGTGATGGGAACGATTGGACCGTCATCTACATCATCTTCCCACTTGCCACGGACCTCCAAAACATCAGCATTCCATATGTGGTCTCCTTGGCTGAGACTATCAAACAGCTTGGCATTACACACACGTAGATGAGCATACTTCTCACAATGTCCCACCTCGAAGAAGTAAAAGAACTCTCACACCATCAAGCCCAACTTAAAGAAGCAATTCAGATTGTCAAAACAAATGATCCCCCGATAGACATTGGGAGTACATTGGCTTGGAGCACATTCCATTACGCAAAACACCCTCCTGAAAAACTTCAACATGAGAAACATAAAGCCCAAGGAAAGTATATGAATCAGAAGGTGATGATCCTAGCATTTGGATTTTTCAGGTCCGTACGAGGTACATCATCAGTTGAAGGCTCTACCAACCTGACATGTACATCCTTAGGTATGGCAGAGGCAAAGGAGTCATGCCATTTCTGAAATTAAGCCTCGGTCATGACACGGTACAAGTTTTCCACGAACCTCTTCTTGTACACTTTGGAGCTGCCCCACAAATACAAGGGCACTTGTAAACCCGGTAATCGACTACCTTTCTCGGAACACATGATAGTTGAACAACTGCAAAAGGGGAAGAAAATTACAAGTCAAATACCAAGTCCAAACCCTAGTTTATGGCATAAGACAAAAGAGAAAACAAAAAAAAAACAAGCGGGAGAAGCCACGCGGCCCGAACCACCAACGCATCCCTTCAATCTGAGCCGAGCCATAGAACCCCAACAGGCCGCAACACAGCTACAATGAAAAAAAAAACACACACAACAGTCACGGCCACTGCCAGCGACTACCAAGGCACCAGCCTCCTCTCACGACCTCGACACAACCAGCTGAGGTCTGGTCCCGCAATTGGCCACCGTGCAAGCATGCCAGCTCGCACTGAGAAGAAAAAGAAAAAAAAAAGGGGACGACACCATCACCTCCACCGGTCGCTCCCGGCGCTCCTGCAACATCTCGACGACGACCAGCTAGCAACCGCCAACTGGTCCTCGCCACAAACAACATAAAAAATTTATTTTTAGCGACAACCACCGGTGTCCGCCACCGCCGTCACATCACGGCGACAACTCGCAGGGCTAGCCAACCAGTCCTCGCCATGAACAAAATTTGAAGAAAAATAAAAACCAAGTGTGACTTACCTTGGTGTACACAACAACTCCTCTCCTCGACAAGCAGTACAATCCTCTAAGATCTCTCTCACAAGCTAAAAAGTAGAGGAAAAAAATTTGCGATATGAAGAGGAGTGAAGAGAAGCCTTGTATATATAATAGTTGAATATTCTTGACCTAGAAGGAATAACAAGCCCATTCCAATTGGGAAACCAACTTCTAAAAAGAAATAGAAAGCCTCCTCCAGTCAGGAGTCCAGCTCACAAAATGAAGCCTAGAAGCAGTTGGAAAGCCCGGTACATATTTCTCACATCCTCCATGCCATGCATGTGCCACGCAAAAATTGGGGGGCATTTGTGGGAGCAAATATTTTGACAACCAATCATGAGGCGCCACATTTAGGTTCCAAGCATTGTGTAGATTCCTCTAGCTTAGGTTTTATTTAAATTCCATATAGATTATTGATTTTGATATTTAAGGGTCGTGATTAACTTTCTATAGCTTTCAAGGAAGAACATGTTTAGAAACAAGGCAATAAAAGAAGAAATTGCTGGAATGTTATCAAGGAAATACTTACTTGATGGTTAGTTCAACAACAATACCAAAACACAAGAGTATTTCACTTTCCAGAGGACTCTTTGATAGCCGAGTCAACGAAAATATGATTCTTTGAGAGCATAGGAAAGTAGCAAATGATTCTTTGAAGTGGCGATGAACATAAGATTCTTTGGGAGTATTTGGGTTAAAACGGTAAGGAGAAATTAGGGGTTTTGGGGTTATAACTATCTGACAAGAGGGTGAAGTTTGGGAGTGAAATTTTAAAAAATTTAATGGGAGAGAGAACTGGCGGAGAAGATAGAGAGGTATGAAATGTTTATACTATAAGCTCACTTTACATGTTCAGTTGTTCAGGTCAAACTTACCAGAGGTCTCGATTTCCCTAGGGTTTCTAAAACCTATATGTTGCACGAACACTTCTATTAGCTGAAGTGTTGGAGTGTCAGACACTCAGACACACCCCAGACACAGTCAAGACACTCCCCGACACGATAAACCCATGGTCAAGACATGGCATGGGTGATTTTGAGATCAAAACACCATTACATTTGAAATTTTTGCGGGACAAATTTGAAAAGTTTTATAAATAAAAAAAAAATTAGGTTAAAATTTTATTGAAACTCTTTTATACCAATTACCTTATCAACCCCTTTTCTTTCTTCTAGCAACTTCCGTCACCTTTTTCTTCTCTCTTTTTTCTTAGTTTTCATTATATTTCCTTTTCTTCTTGGTATTTGAGATTATGTGAATGAATCATGAGGAGTACGTGAGTACTTTACTTTTTTTATGGTATTATAAATTGAAGTATGAACATGAATATTTTAGTTATTAAATATATATAACTTATAAACATTATTATAAAATTTATTATTTTTTAAATTATCATGTCCTAGCAGTTTCCGTGTCCTAATTCTTCAATATTTTGTAGTGTAAGCTTGCTTTACCTGTTTAGCTGTTCATATCAAACTTAACAGCTTTGATTGAACCGCATATAATAGTCCTCACTAGAGAATTTGCGGTCCAAGTACAAGGACTGCTTAACTATTTCTCGGATTTGATATGGGCTGATGTTTGATATGAAGACGGCAAATGTTGAGGGAATTTTACTGTGTTTTTGCGAGTGTTTTGCTAGTAATTTTAGACGTCCTTGAAGATGGGTAACTGCTAAGACTTTTTTTTTTTTTTTTTTTTTTTGAGATGAAGATCAAATTTAATTATGACCAAACAATCAAGAGTACATCAACACAGTATGTTATATAGTGGCCTCATTAAAATCGTCCGAAGAAAATTCAGTGAGACAAAACTTTGGAGTAGAAAATAGTACTACACATACCAAAATCCAGAGACACACCATGCATAGACCAAAGAAACCAAAAAACAGATTAAACCAAAGGACAATCTGCTTGCACGCAGTCCATAAGCCATGGGGTCCAGATTCCAGCCAGAAGGCGAGGCCGCTGTCTCGAAGACGTGTGTGGGAGATAATTATCTTCTAGGTTGAATCTAACTCCCGATTCTATATGTGAGGAGCTGTGAGTGCAACTTGGAAGCTCATTACTTAGCCCACTTTCGGCATGAAAAGGACTTAGGATATTATTGGCTTGTTGGGCCGCCAGTTTGCTATGTTAATTGTTATGTTTTTGGTCCATTTGGGCCTAGTCCCCCCAGAAAAATATCCCGTGACAACGAAAAGAGGTATGTACAGCTTACACTAAGTCCAATTCTAGTTGTTTAGGCCATGTTTGATATGCAGGTTGGACTGAAGAAATAGTCCAAATCTCTGTGTTTGATTGCATTATGAAATTATGTGTAACAGGATAAACAATCCACGACTATGCTTTAAAGAGTAATGCTACTCTTACTATATTTGTATACCACATTCTCATACTACCTTATGTGGTAGATAAAGTGGAAGTCACATCAATTAAAAAGTGTCAATAAATCATAAAAGAAAAAAAATGTTAAATTAATTTTAATTGATGTGGTTGTCCACCTCATCTGCCACATAAAGTGGTATGGGAATGTGGCATACAAATGTGGTAAGAGTAGAAAACGTTATGACGGTTAGGAAGAATCGGCTATTTCCTCAATAAGAGCTGAATGTGAATAATTTGATAAATTCCTCCTATTTTTAACTATTGGGAAATTTAAACTTCGTACCTCTTCCAACATTCGGTAAAGAAGTATCACTAGACTAAGAGTTAGTTTGTTGATAAAGTCTCATTTAGGAAACTAAATTATGTAAAGCCTGTTTGATAACCATTTCATTTTTAATTTTTAGTTTTCATTAGAGGAAAAATACGGAGAATGAAAGTGAGAATGAGAGTGGATAGGATTGAGAGGAAGGCTTGAGAGGGGATGATGGGAGGAAAGAGTAATAAAAGTGAAAACTAAAACTAAAAACTGAAACTATTTGAAATTGTTCACTTTTGTTACTCCTCCCTCCCATCCTCCCCTTTCATTCAAACTGTCATTCTCACTCTCATTTTTCTCTACACTTTAGCATAAAAAATAAAATAAAAACTAAAAACTAAAATTGAAATAGTTATTAAACGGACCATAAATGGTTTGGCTTGATTAGTACATTATGTTTCAACAACATCTCTCTCAATTTCCTCTTATGAATGTACTACAATTAAATCAAGATTTGGGTATCACCGGATGGACCTCAAGGTTTCAGTTTAATAAATGATTTCATTTACTAAAAACATTTTTTTATCAAAGAAAAAAGAAATTGGTGTTTCATATCATTCACACAATTTTATTGTTCATAACTCATCATCTTTAATCTTGTGAGAAAATGTATATGACATGCAAGTTAGTAAGTCACACTGAACTAGCAATATACATGTGCAATATACATGTGCATGAAGAAAAGAGACAAGCTGAGGAATTTTTTTTTTTTTTTTTGTTTTTTGTAATGACAGTAAATCATTTTAACGATCATGCGACTGTTTACAAGGCCAGATAGTCAGATAGAAATTGGACTGTATCAGAAGGCCTCAAGCACTATTAAGGTTAAAAGGGTTATCAACTCTCATTCTTTTTATAACTTTTGATGATATCATGGCATTTCCTGGTTAATCCTGTTATGAATATACTTTAAGGGTCAGTCTTACGCAAGGCACTTATTTACTCATGTCTGCATCCGGGGTCTTAGATTCCATTTTCCCTTTCAACGTTTCTATCCACACAAAAAAAGGGCCGGTTTTGCAATCTATCCAAGTACAAAGTAAATGAGTAAATAACAAAGTTACTATGGCTCTATGCGACCTAGCATTGATGAGAAAGAAACAATAATACATCAACAATTTTTGATGACTCACTTTACAGTCATTATCAAAAGCATATCCGTGTAAGTTTTGGGCCACCTAATTTTGAAAGTTAAAAGCACAAGTGATTGTGACATGGGGGGAGGCTTTACCACAAAACCTCACAGAAAGTAAAAGAAGCAAATCATGATCATCATTCATTGGTCATTGTTCATGGTGCTTCTTGCAATGATTGGCACTATGCATTTTCCATGGATATTTTCTTTCTTTCACACGTTGAAAGACAACTTATGTGTTTTTATTTATTTCTTGCATTGCGTCTTGGGCTTAAATTTCCTCTCACTTTCTTTTGAATGAAAATGAACTTTGCAGTACTTTTGTGGTTGAGTGGAAGCTATGCAAATTGGATTTCTCCAAGGCATTTTATTCTTTTGCAGTCCAAACCTAGAAGAGGATTTGTACATATGTTACTAGTCACGGCCATACAGTGGTTATTAACTAATTAGACACAGTATGTATGTACGGCCTAGTAAGTTTTTGTCAGTAAATATTGTTCATATAGCCACAAATAGTATCCCTATATTGTATCTGACAACCGCAGAGAACGTCGCCAATTTTAAATGTCGGAAAACCAGCCCAGCTATTAACCACGGTTACGGTGGCTAGTTTCAAAGTAGATCTCCTTTTCTCCACATCTAAGTTCCATTTCTACTATAAACACAAACAACAAGAGGAGGAGGTTTGCATATTGTTCTTAGGCCACTGCTTTTCAGTTGTCGAACTGCTTTTCAGTTTAGTTGGGGTTGATAAGGCTTCATCGCCCTTAATTTGGTTGACCTATGTTTAAAACTATACAAAAGATAGTGCCAAATAAGGTGAAAGAACAACAAAGATATCCTCCATAGAGAGAGATGCCTTACAATATGTTACTTATTTACTTCTAAATACAATTCAATTCGTCTCTTATAAATGGAAAATACTTCTCTCCTTACCAGGTAAGTAGGAACTCCTACATTCCTCCCAATAGCAGTGTGATATGTGTGCAGAAGTTTTTCTTTTTGTGTTTTTGATGAATTATTTTTGCATGTGTCAAACTGTGATTGGTAGGAATGAGGAGTATCTCCTTATCTGTAAGGAGGCAAGTAGTATCATTTACAAATTTGGCTAGTAGACTCCAAAATTATGGGCTTCCAAGTTTCATCATCTTTATGACAATTAGTGTTTTCAAAGGCATGTGTAGGCGCACCACGGAGTGAGGCGGGAGCAAATCACCTCAGGTGTTCCCTTGTTTAGTTGTTTGCACGCTTAGCGTGTGTGTCGACAGTAAGGCGTAGAAGGCGTGTGTTCTGTTGTGTGATGCTAAAATATGATAACTATGAGAGAATATTTGTTTGTGGAAGTTTTCTATATATTCCTCTCCTTGTAGGAGGTCATATTTATAATACAACATAGCTTTAGTGGCCAAATAAATAATAAACTCTTATTTCTATTTTTAGTAGGAAATCAGGAATTAAAGTAAATCAATTACAATTATAATAGGAATCCTTGGTGTGTAAGGAAAGTAAGTCAATGGTCCACAAGTCACGAAAACATTCCCTCTCACGTTGGTGCATAGACGTCGCCTGGCTGATCCAGTGAATTGTGGAACGCTCTCCTGGAAATCGCCTTTATCAAAATATCCGCCAATTGATCCTTGAATTTCACTAAAGGAAACTGAATCACTTTAACCTCAAGCTTCTGTTTGATGAAGTGTCGATCCACCTCAACATGTTTAGTGTCATCATGTTGAACTGGATTCTGTGCAATAGCTATAGCAACCTTGTTGTCACAAAAGAGATTCATTGTGGATGTAGGTTTATACAAAAGTTCAGGAAGCAACTTCCATAACCAAATGAGCTCACAAATCCCTTTAGTCATGCCTCTTAACTCAACTTCTGCACTGGATAAAGCTACTACATTCTGTTTCTTGCTCCTCCATGTCACCAAATTACCTCCCACGAATGTGAAGTAACTTGATGTGGATTTTCTATCTGTTACACTACCTGCCCAATCTGCATCTGAATAACCATCAATATTCAGATGACCATGTTTTAAGAACATAAGTCATTTTTCAGGTGCAGAGTTCAAATATCTAAGTATCCGAAGAACTGCATTTATGTGGTCTTCATTTAGAGAATGCATAAATTGACTGACAATGCTCACCGCATAAGCAATGTCTGCGTCGAGTATGTGACAAATAGATCAATATTCCCACTAACCTTTGGTATCTTTCTTTGTTAGTTGAAACTCTATCCGGGTATTCTCCAAGATGATGGTTCTGAACAATAGGAGTGTCCAGGTTTGCAATTTAGCATTCCTGTGTCTGCCAACAAGTCCAAAACATATTTCCTTTGAGAGAAAAAAAAAAATACTTTGCTGGGATTCGGGCCACCTCAATCCCCAAGAAATACTTGAGCCCACCTAGATCCTTCATCTCAATGGTATTGTAGCTGAGATATTTCATGTTTATCATTCCCAGTAATAATCATCTCATCAACATAAATTATTAATGTTGTTACCTTCCCTTTCTGATGTTTCAAGAAAATAGTATGATATGAGTTACTCTGTTTGAAACCATTGTTCTTCATTGCCATGGTGAACTATCCAAATCACGCGCATGGTGACTGTTTCAATCCATACAATGCCTTTTGTAACCTACATACTGTTCCAGTCCCGAGTAGTATTATATCCACGAGGAATGTTCATATACATCTCCTTCGTTAGTTTATCATGCAAGAAAGCATTCTTTACATCAAACTGGTGTAGTGGCCAATCCAAATTAGTTGTAAGGGACAATAAGACTCTGATGATATTCAACTTTGCAACTGGTGCAAAGGTTTCTTCATAGTCTATACCATAGGTCTGTGTGTACCATTTTGCCACAAGCCTTGCTTTGCATCGCTCGATAGATCCATCAACATTGTATTTTATATTAGACACCCATCTACATCCAACAGTCTTTTTTTCTCATGGTATAGTCTCTAGTGTCCAAGTCTGATTTTTCTCAAAATCTTTCATCTCCTCTTTTATAGCTTGGACCCACTTATGATCTTTCAATGCTTCAGAAACCTTGGATGGAATATGGATAGCAGAAAACTGATGCACAAATTCCTTGAGTGGTTTAGATAGTTTCTCAATGGATATATGATTTGCAATTGGATACTTGGATGTCTTGCCAATATCAAGTGAATAACGGTTTGGTGGCTTCCCACGATTTTGCCTAAAAAGTAATTGATATCCAATAGATTTATCCTCTAAATGCATAAATCTAGTAGGAGTAGTTACCTCAAAGATATTCTTAGGAGATTGGTCCGTTGGTACTGTTGAGTGAGAGGCGGGGTCTTCATCTTGTTGTTCGAAGTTGTTTGTAGGAGTAGGACTCGAATTAAAAACAACTTCGCAAGGGTCAGGCGACCGATTGTTGTGCATGGGCAATTGATCTTTTTTGGCAGGGAGCATTCACATGTGCCACACTCGAGACAATCAATCGTCGGGTTTGGGCAATCGATCCTTTCTTGCCCTAGAGCAATCTCGTGCTCCAAACTTTGGGGCGATTAATCGTCAAAGCCAGAACGATCGATCGTTTCTCTGCATAGGTGAATGTCTTCGTTTTCCAAGTTGTTCCAATTGTGCTCTTCACTCCGTATCTCCCCCTTAAGAGTGGAATTGGATGTTAGGTCTTGGAAGAACATCTCCAATTCCAGAAAGGTGACATTCAAAATGACATAGGTACGCCGGGTAGGGGGTGATTACATCGACAACTTTTCTGATAAGTGACATAACCCCAAAAAACACAACGAAGCGCACAGGGATCAAGTTTGCTTAGTTGATTTTTGTGGAGAAGAACGAAGGCCACACATCCAAAAATATGAAAGGTAAACACCAAAACAGAGGGGCAGAGGCCCGTGTTGCACGAGCACTTGTAATAAAGGTTTGAAATTCAAGACTCCAAAAGGCATACGATTGATAAGGTGGATGACAGTGATGACAGCATCATCCCAGTGATGACGAGGAACATGCCCATCAATGAGAATAACGCAGGCTATTTCAAGGAGATAGTGATTCTTCCGTTCGACAACACCGTTTTGTTGTGGTGTGTGGGGGCAAGTTGTCTCATGAATAATGTCATGTGTCTGGAAGTAAGTCTGAAAGTCATGATTAACAAATTCTCCACCGTTGTCAGAGTGAAGCATCTGTATTCAAGCATTGAACTGTGTTTCCATCTGTTTGTGAAAGAATTGGAACATGGAAAACACTTCATTCTTGTTAAGCCATGTCATCCTTATACAATCATCGACGAGTGTGACAAACCAACGAATACCGAAATTAGTAGAAATAAGTGAAGGTCCCCAAACATTAGAATGAATTAAAGCAAAAGGAACAGTATTTTTATTCATACTTAAAGGATAGGATACTCGGTGAATCTTGGCTAAAATGCAAGTGTCACATTTAAAATCTGAGTCATTAAATACAGAAAATAACTCGGGTAATAAGTGTTTCATATAACCAAAAGATGGATGCCCCGTCAGAGCCAAATATGTCGGTGCTTGTCATCATACGGATGTTTCACACTATTGGCACGTCCCATACTGAAGCCATCCACATAGTACAACCCCCCCCCCCCTTCCTTTAGTACCACGTCTTGGTGAGAATAACATGTAGTAAACAAAAATTGGGATAAATCAATGCACAACAATTTAGTTTCTCAGTTGTTGGCTAACAGACATTAATTTATTGGACAAAGATGGAACAAGTATAGTATTAGAAAGGGGCAGAGAAGGTGAAAGAGCGACAGTGCCAGCCCTGTCACAGAATAGGTAACTCTATTCGCATTGGAAATACTTGTGTGTCGGGGGTGGACTGGTGTGCGAAAAATCATTCGGATCAAAGGTCATATGACCAGTGGCGACAGAATCAATTATCGAACCAATAGTGTCTCGTATATTAGAAGTATGAAATACATAACCATAGTTACCTAAGTCATCAGGAGGCACGGGGCTATCAGGAGGGTCTACCTACGGAAATAAGACTAATTGGGGTTCGGTAGAGACAAGAGTATGATGGCCGAACTACTAGCAGTTTCTTTGAGCTTGCTAGTGCAGAGGTCCTCCCACCAGTTCAGGATAACTATTCAACTTAAACCAGGTGTTGTGGGTATGTTTAGGGTTGCCACAGTGAGTGTAACCACTTCCATCAGTCGAAGCCTTAGGACAGGAATATGGGATGGTTTTAGGAGGTGGCACACCAGCAGGAGGAGAGTATGACTGGATCTGAAGGTAGGCCGCAATAGAGGAATTCTGGGGTGTCCTGCGCGACCAGATGGCCCTGATCGAGGCACACTCTTGGCCGCTAAGCCGGCGCCAATGGGTGCGAATGAACTTTTCATCACATCTTGTCGAACATCTTCACAGCAGACATAGGCATAAGCTTGGTCCACGATGGGGAACATAGTCATGTGAAGAACATCGCTTCGAGCCTTATCAAGACGATCATCAAGGCCATCCAAAAATATGTAAACTGGATCTTCCTGCTGAATATCATTATAGCACTAGATATCACTTTCATACTTCATCATATTTGGATGACAGAAATCAATCTCTCTCAACAAACTTTGGAGAGTATTGTAATAGGTTTCAATGGAGCCACTAGCGTGTCGCATACGAGAGACTTATCGTTTCAAATCATACACCTGAGAGGTGTCCGTGCCATCATAGTAGGTTGTGGCAATTGCATCCCACATTGCTTTTGCGTTTGGAAAGCGAATAAAATTACTAATTAGGCTCTGCTCTAGAAAATTGATGAGTCATCCCTTCACGATGGAGTTCTCGGTGCGCCAGCGGGGAAACGTTGGAGCGGTCGAAGGAGGTTGTGGAAGATCGCCATTAATATAGCCCAATTTTTCTTTGCCGGAGATATACATCTCGACAACTTGGGACCATAGGGCATAGTTGGTGCCATCCAACTTGATGCCGATTTGTGCAGCGAATGCTTCATAAGTAATTGTCATCGAGATCGTTGTCTGAGCTTGGTTCGAGGTCGTCGTTTGAGTCGATTTCGGGGTCATTTAGGTAGGATCCTGATTTAGGATCGGGTTCAAGGTCTGAGTTTGCATCTTTAGGAGTTGAGCCACCTGGGCACTCAACTTGGCTATAGTTGGTTGAAAATGAGAGGATGAAGTAGTGGTGCTACCGCCATAAGGATTAGGAGAGTCATCATCCCCCATGGTGGCTGCTAGGGTTTAGAAACTATAGTCAGCAATGTTGTGAATTAGAACCAACTCACTCCCCTTTAGACCTTGTTGTTGATGGACTTTGGACAAGACTCAATGATGGATGAGTCTTATACACACACAGAGAAAATAATCAAGCACAAAAGACACAAGTATTTATAGAGGTTCAGCAATTTGCCTACATCCTCTTTGGTGATCCCCTTGAGAAATTTCACTATGAAGATAGGTTACAACTTTGGTTTACAAATGGAAACCCCCTTAGAACACTACCCTCACAATCTGTTTCTCTCACACCCTTGCTCAACACCTTGATACACTTGAGAATTCTCTCCTCTTCTTGACTCACTAGTTCCAGCTACTTTTCTTCCAACTCTCTCTAACTCTCATTCAATTTCAGACTTGCTCACACTTTCTTTAATACATGAGCCTCTAGACTTGAGAGGAGACCCTTGCTTTGTCTCCCACGTTCTGCCCTTGAAACCTAACATAGACCACAGATTAGGCCAGCCACAAGCTATGTATTGATGGTTACTTGTGTAGCCACCCTATATAGAACCATAGGGTAGCTACACCTTGAAACAAGTCTTCCAATATCCTTCAATGCTACCTGCAACCTCCCAACTGATTTCCAATGTTCTTCTGACTTAGAAGTGACCCCTAGAGTCCTTGCAAGTAGGTAGGAGGTGATAGCCCTTGAAAATGGAGTCCAAAACTCGAGAAATCAGAAACAGGCACGTGCCTGGCGACCGTTCGCATGCACTCAGCGACCGGTCGCTTTTGCACAAAACCTCCAGACTTCGACTCTCCCGGAAAACGACGGTCGCAGATAGCTGGCGGGACCGGTCGCTAGTCAACTTAGCTCCAGACTTCGACTCTGCCTCGAAACGACCGGTCGCGCAAATAGCAGGCGACCGGTCGCTAGTCCGAAATTTTGTATCCTTTATGCGAGCCAATTTTCCAACAAGCAATCCCAAGATCGCCGCTCTGATACCATGCTAAAATATGATAACTATGAGGCTCCGTTTGGATGAAGGAATTGCCAATTACATAGAATTCTAAAATGACGGAATTTAGATTTCCGTCATTTTAATTTATGGCAATTGAAGATTTCAGTGTTTGGATTTATGTATGTCGGATTTTGTAAATGACAGAAATTGAAAATTTCAATGTTTGGATATCTCATGTAAATTATAAATGACAAAAATTAAATATTTTGAAAGAAAAAAAAACTAATAACCGACATAGAAGGTATTCCTCGAAGTATAAAATAACATATCGTTTGATGAACTAAATAACTCAACTTAAACAAACAGAGCATATTAGCAAACCAAATCACTCTCCACGTGCAATAAACATCAGCAACATACTCTTTTTTTTCTCAATTGGGAGTGCCTTCAGCATCTGAAATTGTTTGTCATTTTCTATCAGTCAAGCACATGCTTTGAGTTGTTCATTTTCACTAAGACCTGGTACCTGCTTGTACTTCAGCATATACCTCTGCCTGGATCAAGGTTCTTAGTATCAGCACATGATAAACTCTTCAAATGATAAAGCCATTCTAGCAATTGAATCAGCAATAACATCTTTGACAATAGCTCTTTTCTTTGTAGGAAGAGTATCAGAAGAATTTGATGCACAATTTCTTCTCTTTTGACCATTTGTTGATGTTGGTGAAATATCATCAATAACATGAATATCTTCTAAATCTTGTGTATCACCATCCAAATCAACATAATCAACTTCATAGGAGTCATAACTTTATCAGTAGAATTTGATACACAAGGTATTGCTGAATTGATATCATCAATCAGCTTTAATTCAATATTTTCATGTGCAGACACTTCTCTGGTACCTATGGAATTAGAACTAGAAGAAATCAAGACCCTGATACTTCTTTTTCACTTGCCAAAAGACCAATGACCAGAGAAATTAAAAGGGCTTCGAATTAAAAAGTTGCAGACAAAAGTGTAGGAATAAATGATTAAGATTATGAGGGTATTAATGACTTGTTTTAGATGAAGCTAACAACTACACAAAGTGATAAAGCTAGCAAACAACTACAAAGTGATTAATGGGCTTCTTCTTTTTTTTTGAAAAGTTTGGCGTTTTATTTATTTATTTAAGTTTTGACTCCATGGAAAATATGAATTCCTGCACTATGGAAATTGTGAAATGACGTCTATTTTGGTGGAAATTAAACTCGGGAATTTGATGCCTCAATTTCCATGATTTTTTTCGCGTTATTTACTAAATTCCGCGCTTAAGTTGCCAAACAAGGGAATTGTCAATTTCTTCTCTTAAATTCCCGACTTTTAGCTGAATTCCAAGTTATTTTCCCACATCCAAACGGAAAGTGAGAGAATATTTGTTTGTGGAAATTTTCTGTATATTCCTCTCCTTGTAAGATGTCATAATTATAATACAACGGAGCCTTAGTGACCAAGTAAATAATAAATTTTTATTTCTATTTATAGTATGAAATCAAGAATTAAAGTAAATCAATTACGGGGGGTGTTTTCAATCCATACTTATAATGACTTTTTTTAAGTGAGTGACTTTCATAGAGTTAAATATTTGTAATGACTATTATAGAGTTTATAAAGGTAAGTGACAAACTTGTAATGACTTTTATCATGAGTTTTATAGAGTTTTATCTACTTTTTATTATTATTTTATTATTATTTTTGAATTGCTAATGATGATTGAATAACACAAAATCTGTTCATACGAAAGAATCTACCTCCAAAAACATGAAGTTCAAGTACTATTTCATTTTGGGATAAAAAATATTATGAAAGACCCGCATGATCGATTTGATGAGAAACACTTTGGAGGGAAAAAAAGTTCAGGTACTTGGTTTTTCTTTGTGGGGAAATGATTTCAGAACTCCTTCCTTTCTTTAAGATTTTTGTGTCTCGCATATTGAAGAGAACTCCCATATTGGTTTGAGGGGAATTTTTATGGAGTGAAGAGAGTTCACCCAGGAAAGAAGATGGAGTGTGTGGGTGTGTGGCCTTTGGTGACAACGATGATGCAGAGTGAAGATAGGAGAGAGACAAAAAACTTTTAAAAGTTTAAAACGTTTTGTTGAAGAGTTTAAAGTCATTAGGAAATTAGCAATACTTTTGACGTTAACAATTAATTAGGCTTAAAAGTGTATAAAAGTCATTTACTTAACAAACTCTTTAAAAATTATTAATTTCTTAGATACCACCAAACTTTTAAAGACTTTTTAAAAGTCACAATTGAATACCATTGTACTTTCATAAACTCTTTAAATATCTTAATTGAATAATCTCGGATTTTTTACTTTTGTGAAAATCTTTAATTTTCTATAAAAGTATTGATTAAATACACCCCCTACAATTATAATAGGAATCATTAATTAATGTGTAAAGAGAGTAAGTCAATGTTCCACAGATAGGGTTTAGGTGTGAGCTGCTCGAGGAAGAAGATGACGCACTGAGCCCTCATTCTATATAAGGTGTGAGCTGCTCGAAGAAGATCACGCCAATATATAAGGTGTGAGCTGCTCGAGGAAGAAGATGACGCACTGAGCCCTCATTCTATTTCTTCAGACCACGTCGTTTGGGTTGTTGAGTTGAGGTTACCTTTGGGTTTTAATGAAGCTATGCATTTTGGGTGTTGTTTTAAACTTTTTTTGTTTTTTGTTTTTCCCAAAAGTTATTATTTGGCTTAACAAATCAATTTCTCACTCCTACCCAATACAATCAAACAGACCTAAACCCCAAATTCATTCTTCTCAGCCGCATATCTATTCAGTTCTAACCTTCCTCTCAATTTAGGAACTAGCCTCCCTCTCAATTGATTGACCAATTGAGTTTTAAGATTGACTATTATAATTATTACTTATATTTAATTATATTTGATTGATTAGTAAGCTTCAATGGAAATTAATGGTTCAATTTAATTATATAGTATTACTATTATCTATTAATATTTTCATAATTGGCACTATATGAAGTAATTATATCATCAAAGTGTTAATGAGGACAAAATAAAGTTGGAACAACTTGTTTGGCCCCTATGGCCATAAAGTCATATACCACTTCTCAGCAACTTGCAAAGCCTTGTAATCTCCTAAAATCCAATCATTTCCTAATTTTTTTTACAACTCCACCAACCAGCATCAAGCCCCTTCTTTTCTTCTTTCCTTTTTTTAAAAAAATTCTTGTGTCACAGTGCAATTTAGACCGTGCTAGTCCTTAGTAGTCATCCAATTTTGATTTGGAAGGCAACAATTTTGACCATAAAAATTTTAGACTTAGATGGAATAAAGGTCACAAGTGGGAATTTCTTATTAAATAAGAACCACTGTCATTTGATGAATTGTAGGTAAACTAACATGAGGAATGATGGTGTGGCAAAAGAAAATACAAACATGATGGACTTGCACATAATAATTTTAAGGGATGCTAATGTATCCCTCCATCCCAACTTTATGGACAATTTTGAAACAAAAGGTGATGTAATAACCTCCCAATTATTAAGGTATTTAGAATTCTTGGCCTCGACTCCGCCTATGAAATATGAAATATGAAAAATAGTTCAATTATTCCCTTAATTAACAAATTTAATTAAAGAATCAAATATTTGTAAAGTTACACCAGTTGAAAAAGAATACTTGAGTTCACATCCTTTGCATCATTACACTAGTCTCCTGGCTATATTCTTCTCTTTAAACTCGATTTATGTTCTTTTTTCATGTCTTTTGATGATTTAAAAGAGTAAACGGAAAATGTTATGTCATTAGACCATGAATCCTATAATTTGCTCACCAATCTCTACCATTTTGCACCAACTATCTCTTAATCTAGTAGCGTTTTTCTTTCTAACGTTAAAAATAAAAACCAAATCTGAATCTCCCCTTCCCCTTATTGATAAAAAAAAACACCCTACAAACTTGTATTGTAACTTACAAAATCTAACCCCTCAAACAAACAAAAGAAGAAAACTATCACACCACCCTCCCACTACTGTTCTGCTCCTCACTTCCTTCCCTTGAATCCTTCCAAGCTCCAGCGTCCTCTTCTCAGCCGGAAAATTCCCTCCGTCATCGCCCGGCTTCCTCTATAGTGTTGTTCGTTTTTCTGAATTTGCGTGTGCCTTTTGGTTTGCTAGCCCGCTTCTACTTGATACAAGAAGTGTGGTGGCTGATCATTTTCAAGCATGTTGGGAATTCTTTTCTTTGGTGAAATATTATGAAGCAAGGGTGGTTTTTGGTTTGTGATGGAGATTATGGATAGCTCGCAATGAAAATGTTGTTTTCATGGAATTAGTTTTCAGAACAAAACATCAATTTTCTTATATACCCCTAACGTATTTCTTCTTAACGTTTTTGTCCAACAACTTTCTTCGTTTTCTTTTGGGACAAGAAACATCTCTCTTGGTTCGTTTTTCTTTCTCCGCACAAACTGAACAACTGCAGTTATTTTGACTAAGCCAGATAGTCAACAAAGACACAACATGACGTGACGGAGGATTATTGGGGGGGTTCTAAACAATGAAAAAGAACCGAGAAGCAGGTTATCTAGGCTCCTGGGCAGGCCGGTGAAAGCAGTTAGGAGGGGACCCACTGATGATGTGGCCACAGGTAAGCTATTATTACTGCGGGGACCCACATTGGAATAAGACCAAATACGCCGTAGTTTCTGGAGTCAAGCAAGAAGCATGTGTGAAACGCACACGCAGGCACCCAAGTGGGTCGTGCGTGGTGTGCCGTGACCGTGGGTTCAAGAAGCTCTCCATTGACTCATAGTACGCCATCGTTATCAAGTCAAATTCTAACCCACCATCATTTCTGTCCTTTTTTTCTTCTTGTTTTTTTCTTTTATCCCAAGATCACTTTTTGTATTTGTTTCAAATATTTTCCTTCACAAATTTATTCTATTCTAGAAACAAAAAAGACGGTATGGCCTAAATTTCGCACCAAGATAATCATTTTTTTCTGAGTGTACCAAGACAAACAAGTGGGAAAATGATTGCCATTCAGGAATTCGGCCTAGTGAGATTGACTAAATTAAATATGAAATCAAATTCATTTTCGAAGTGGAATATTTGTGGATCTTCCATTACAACAATATTTGAGACCAGTGATTTTAACATAACGTAAAGGTTTAACTAGAGTAGTGGTTACAAAATCTGTATAAACCGATTAGGGTTTCAAATATTTGGAGAGAAAAAAGAGTGACTAGTGTGAGGCAACTGACTAATTTGAGTTCGGTTGTGTATGCATTGACTTTTTAGGGCTTGAACATGGGTTAATTTTAGTAGTGCTTGAATTTGGTAGGATTAGCAACCAATTTGAAGGGAAGAATAGGTCAGAACAATGGGAAGCAAAAACGACCTGAAATGACCATTTTGTTCTCAAATAGATAACGAAATTTGTACAGTGTTCCGCGTATTGTAATATCATTAGATTTATAAAATTTCTTTATCTTTATTTTAAAGTCAAGTTTAGAGACTAAATGAACGAAAAATTGAGTTGGATGACAAAAGTGTAAATCATCTACAAGTAAAGGGGTTGTTGCTCCAATTCAGCCCAAAGTAAACATTTTTTTTTTGTGTGTAAACAAAGCCATTTATAAAAATGATTTTGAGAAGAAACACCGAAAAGGAAAACCCTAATGTGGGAAAATCAGAATTTTTTTAGCATGTGTAACTAGGTACACCTTGTGTTGCTATTGCCAATGGGCTCTTTTGTGGTCACTGTACTTCCATATTTATATCAATCTTATGTGGCAATTGTGCCTTTTGGCCTTTAAGCCTGAATTATGAATGCAATTTATTGTACTACTCTAGAAAAAATATAAAAAAATTAGGAACAAACATATCAATTAGTATGATTTTGTTCCGTTTAAACATGGCTTACAACATATTTTGATCCTTACTAGTGTGAAAAATGACGCTAAAACCAAGTCTAGATACAAATCTTGGCTATTAAGGTAAAATTAATGATCACCTTATGCATAAACTTAAAGACAATTAAATGTGACCTTAGATGACTCGGCTTGGCTAGCCCCAATTCAAGGGTAGGAGTTGAGCCAAATTCTCAATTAAATTACAAAAAAAAGTTGGTAATTGCTGTAAAAGAGCTTTTATATAATTTGTTAATGTAGATGGCTCGATACAAGTCATGATGTGTAAGTCTTATATCGGAAAATACAACAATAATCTACAATTTAAAAATATAGGTGGTCCACTTCTAATTGCATCGAAACTTTTAAAATGAGTGATTCGAACTCAAGTACAAAAAGACAAACACACTATCCTGATTAGGCTGACCTAACCCACAACTACAAAACAGAATCACATCTAATTATTTGAGCATAAACATATATTTCTTTCTTCTTTGGACAAGTAGCGTGATGAACTTTAGTTGTACGTGGTCTAAATAATATTCCTAGAATTCTCTAGATGATTGTAGAATAGAATACAAATAAACAATCACCGTGATAAAGGACCAGCAGGGAATGATGTTGACTAGAGCTATTGGTGATGATGAATCACACATCACGAAGTGATTAATTAAGACATTAAATCCCCATAGAACACCACATTAGCTAGTGGGGCTTGTTTTTTTAGGACACTTTTAAGGTGCTTATTATACTCTTCACCACTTTAAAACTTTCCAATTAAATAATGTATATGCATATCTCCTTTTTGGAAGGGCTCAAAAAATTTCAAACAACGTTTTTATAAAAATAATAATAATAAAAAATTCAAGAGTCCTTCTGAACTAGGGTAATGTTTTTTTTTCATAATTTTTAAATATAAAAGAAATTTGGGTGCACAAAAATACTTAGGGACATAATTGCTTATGACATAAGTATTTATAAACGAGCCCTTAATAAATATGTCGGGGTTATAGTACAGCGTTACAAAATAAAACGGTGTTGGTGTCATATGGGAACATCGAGTTTTGTAATAAGTAGAGGTTTGACTTATGTGCAAAAAGGAAATATAGGGAAGATATGTATACGTATGTATGCAAACTCAAGGAAGGAATCTTACCTTTCATATGAATCCAATTATAAGATATCATTCTAATAAAATATGCAGTTGAATGAGGACATTTGATAATTTTAGTAGGTCATCCGGTTTCTCTCTCCTAATCCATCCTCTCTTAAGCTTCTTAAGCTTTTCATTAAATACTTTTAGTAGTTTAATTATCCCGTAGTTTATGCTAATTATGTTTGTAGTCAGATTTAATCTCTTTGTTTATTTATAGTATTATTATTTTTAAATACCTTGGTTGAAGTTGTACATCTATATGTTTTGTTATTTGGATACATGAGGCATCTGGGCAGGGTGTTTTCACTCTGGACCACCCACGTGTTCTGCTCATGAGCCTTGTCAGAAGTTTTAGACTTCAAAGCCTAAAGCACCAGATTATTCCCCATTTATGAATAAATATCTCACAGGATTACAATGTCTTAGACTCTTAACCCGCAACACACCAAAGTCCCCGTTGGAGGCGTTAGTCAATTAACAAAGTAACTTGTTTGAAATGTTAATGCATGAAGCACTTTTGTTAATAGGGTTTTGCAAGGAGTAACTAAAAATCATACGCAAAAACTTTTTATTCTCTTTTTCAAAAAGTGACAAAACTAGCTTTCTTTTCTAGAATACAATTACGGTTGATTCCTCAATTACTGAAAAATAAGAACATTCGAATCATGAGTCAAAAGCTGAAAACAATAATAATAATCTTGGATTGATCATTTGGAAGTGTTTTTAATACAGCCAAAAACATATAAGGGGCTTATAGCTAAGTGGTTACGAGCATTTACTCATGTATCCAAAATCCTAAGTTTGACTCATCCCTCTCTCAATAATAAAAATTGCCAAAAACATTTACAAACACCATTTTTAAAACCAAACCTAAAAGGAAAAACCTACTAGCTAAGTAACCCAATTAGCAAAAGCTCCTACTTTTTGCACTAAATTAAGATCACAAGTCTGCATCAAATCCCACATTGAACAAGAATTAAGAGGGAAGGCTGCAAAAGCTAGTTGAGCATACTTGAGCTAAAGTAGAAGCATTTTCTTCTAGCATTGGTCAAGTCAAGCTTTTAAGAAAATGAAAGAAGGGTGGTGTTGGTAGGTAAGGTGTGCAAGGTTTTTCCATATTTGGACTGTAATTTCTTATTTAACCAGGAAATTAATGTTAAAAGACCCACTTAAGAACAGAAATCAATAATTAAATGGATGGTTTTGTGAATGTGAGCATGCATGATCAGTTCATTGTGGTGGTGGCTATGCCATTACTTTATATACTTTCTTTTTTTTTGCCACAATTAGCAAAGGGAGAGGGGGGTTTTATCACACACTCACACGGTGTCACGAAGGATCAAACCGCAAATTATTAATTAATTCGCATGCCAAAAGTTCTACCACTGAGCTAGACCCGATTGGCTCCATTACTTTATAATTCATGATTAAAAACATAAGTACACCAAGGAATAAATTTTTTTCCAATTTATTACCATATCAGAGGAGCACAAAAGAGTACGTGTGCTCTTCAATCTAATCAATAATCTCCTTGAGAACATTGTTTTGTGCTGTTAGAAAGTAATGGTTGATGATGGGAAATCATCGTGCCATGTGTCAAATGGATGGTTCTATCAGTAGTTTTCTCAGTAAGCATGATTTAAATGGAGATATTCTTCTTCTTCATCAAAGAACCTTTTGATCATTTCAGTATTACTATAAAAAAAAAACCTTTGTTATTTCAATAATTTAGGTAGATAAGAAATCTAAAACTCTTTTTTATTGGATAATGAATATAACTAATTATGTTTAACAATTATAAGTAGAGTATATGCACAAGCTATTAATGGATCCAATAATTTAAATTAAAATAAAAACAAAACAAATAAAAGAGGCTTGGTCAAACTTTGATTGGTGACTTTTTTTGTTTTTTTTTTTTATTTTTTTGGTTGGTGATATACTAAGACTTCTGTTTAATTTGAATATAAAAATTTGAGAAACAATATTTTCTCATTGGTGGGGCTTAAATTATTGACCTAGTGATGGAAAACGATATTTATTTAGACCTGACACCTTATCTCGTCCAACGTTTGTGCATTCATAAGTAGATATTATTATGAGTTATTTACACTAACACTCTTTGAGATTTCTTGCATTTTCATAAAACTCCTTCATGTCTCAAAAATTATACGAACACCCCTCAGGTTTCAGTTTGTTTTCACTAAACCTCTTTTCGTTGATTGTTTGTGAAAACAATTTAAAACCTCAGGGGTGTTAGTATAAATAACTCAATTATTGGCCGAAAACTAATTACATTTTTATAAAAACAAATTTTGATATATAACTTGAATGTTAAAAAAGAAATTAAAATAGTGGCAAAAATATATTCGCATCCTTTCGCTTTCTGTGAGCAGAGGATAACTAATGCTTGATGATATTTTATCATATTATTTATAAAGAAGATATGGCTTTCATTTGGAGATGGCCAACCAAAACCAAACCAACATGATTAGGTCAGCCTTGACATAAACTTGTCTCACCTCTAATCTATATAAAGCATAGGACATTAGGGGCTGGAAATTTTTCTTGCTAAGATACTTTTGTGAAAATGACGAATTTGATCTATACAGTTCGAGTGTTTTTAATCAAGTCCTGGTGGTTTGATGTTTTCAATCAGGTTCTTATATGTCGATTTCATTATCATTGACAAATTAAAAAAAAAACAAAAGGGTTTTTTATCGAAATAGTCTTTGAAATTATGCTCGTTTTTCATATTGTTCTTCTAATTAATTTTTTTCACTCTAGACTGTCTCTTTTGTGTTAAATTGGATAGTTTTCGTAAGTTTTAAGAGGTAATTAGTGCCCAAATTGATAGTTTTACTTCTCAATTTAACAAAAAATTTGACCGTAGGACCAATTTGACACATGTGAAAGAGTTGGAGGACTAGTATAGTGAAAAAATTACTTGGAGGCCCAAAATAGAATTTAGGTATAAGTTGGAGGACCATTTTGGTATAAAAAAATTTGTCAATTTATAAAGGTAAATGATCCTGTTGTATTTTTAGTTTCAAAACTGACAGCTCCATGTGCGTCGCACTTGAGAATTTTTCTTTAGCAACTTGACTGATTTTTCAGTTTTTCTTTGATTATAAAGGAAACCTAACTACAATAATTTGATTGGAAACTAAACTATATAATTTTTTATTTATGAAAATGTTCATATTTTGTTTTTAAATGGTTTTTTTATTATTTATTTTTGGGTAGTTAGTAATTTTGTTAAGCTTAAAAGTGTTTACAATTTTTAAAGATAATTAGACGGAAATAACCAAAATGGGTAACAAAGTAAAAACAAGGACTAAATTTGTCAATTTTAAAAGTATAGAGATTAAATTGGCCAAAGGGATAAATTATAGGGACTAATTTGACAATTACTCTTGTTTTTAATGTCTATTTGATGAAATGGACTACATTGATTAATGAAAACAAATTAGATGACTAAATTGACGAAATTGAAAGCAAAACGGACTATGAAATATAATCCTTAATTTGTATAGTTTTGTTTTTCAATTTTTTTTTCTTTTCCTGCAAAAACCTAATCGCATTCCGCTCAATGAAAAGTGAATCAAATTAGCTAATTGCTTCACACTTTGGGAACATATTATTCACCTAAATTTTGTTCAAAAGACTTGCAGTTTAATTTAGGTTTTGTTGGTTAAAAGAAAACTCATAAAATATATCTTTAAGTTCCTAGTCTTACAAACGGTCAAAATTGACAAAAATTATTATTATTATTTTCACTTACATTATCAAAGTGGACGATTCACTCATTCCATGCTAAGAAAATCGCATAAAATATTTTGCTAAGCATAAGAATATCTCACGTCCACCTCAATTCGTACTTGAGACATAGAAGTTGATAAAAGAGAATCTATTTTGCCAAAGTTAGGCACAAAACAATTGTTTTCTCACATACATTGTAAGGTGTTATGGGGTTGAAACCTAAGACCACTGATATTTAAGTCAGTGTTCTTTTTCATTGGGCTATTCCCCGTTGGTGATAAAAGAGAAATTATTAAGAATGCATAAATTGTAATCTTTTACAATGTAGATGTATTTATGGTCGATGGGGTCTAAGTTCTAATCCAATAAAAAATGGTATTGACTTACAGACTAGTAGTAGCTCAAATTTGAAATCTCATGACACCTTAATAGCGTGTGTGTGTATGAAAAACCCTTCTCTCTTATAGTTTAGACTATCACTTGTACTAAAAAAAAATAATGTGATTATGCGATTAGCAAGGAACCACTTATTATGATAAATTGACGATAAATTGGTGGTTATTTTGAATGTTAATTAGTTGATGTAAAGGCATTGTAAAGGCCTCCCAAATTGAATTGTGTCATAGTGGGGTGGGGATATTTTGATTAACCAATTAAACACATAGAAAAATGGAAAACAGAATTAGTGAGATTAGGAATTAGGACAAAAGTTTGATTAGGACAAGAGAGTATAGAGCCACCTCAAAATACGTGAATTAAAAAAAGAAAAACAATACATGTCATGTTCTTGTCGCATAAATAAATAAAAATAATTAAAGCCAAAAAAAAAAAGAATAAGTATGCCCCCAAAACCAAATCACAAATAATGAAACGACAATAAAAGCTTTAAATAATAGAATGGAAGAAGAAAATTCAAAAAAAAAAAAAAAAAAAAAAGAAATATTAGAATATGAGAAATGATAAGACCGAAGATGGCAAGAAAATGAAAGGGAAATAAAAAGGAAAGAAGGAGGTGGGTTCCTTGCACCCAACGCATCTCTCTCAGGTTCGGGTTCGGACTCAGGTGCGGTGAAGACTTCGTGAGGATAAGAACGACCCATCCCTCTCTCTCTCCTCTCTCTCTCTCTAACGCCATCTACCACTCTATACAAGAACCCATTCCCTTCCCTCACCGCCTCCACTCTTGGCTTCTATTAACCTAAAAAGCCCTTCTCTTTCTCTCTCTAAAAGCCTCCTCTTTTCTCATTACAGCTCTCCTTCTCTCTCTCTACTTCTCTCTCTGCTTCTCTCTGTTCTCGTTTCTCAACATTGATCAGAAGAGTGTTTTCTCTTGTTCATTCAAGCTGGCGATCGAAAATCAAGACACCACTGTTAGGGAGATCAAGCCCAAGAGCAGGAGAATCATGGTAAAAACCAGTCTTGCTTGTTCTCATTGTTATTTGCTTTTCTGGCTCTTGTTTCTCTTTGCATTCAAATTTTGGGTTCAATGCTCTGTTTTGCTTGGTTCAAATTTTGAACTCTCTGGATTTTCACTGTGTTTTCTCTTAGATTCTCATGGTTATCTTTCTGGGTTTCTTCATTTTCATTGTTCTAACACTGATACTTGGTTGACTTTTGAATAGGGTGCTGGCGGTCCTGATGAAGAGGACAACAGGTGGCCGCCATGGCTGAAGCCTCTCCTGAAAGAGAGCTTCTTTGTTCAATGCAAGCAACATGCCGATTCTCACAAGAGTGAATGCAACATGTACTGCTTGGATTGCATGAACGGTCCTCTCTGCTCTCTCTGCCTCTCCTACCACAAAGACCACCGTGCTATTCAGGTAATTTTCAACAGCTAAACAGAGTCCATCAATTCTTAGATTCTTGTGCCTACCAAATTGGGCATCTGGGTCACATTGGGGTTCTTGTTCTCTCAATCATTCCCATTAAAGTTCTTCCTTTTTTGCCTTTTTCTGATAAAAATCTCACTTTCCCAAGTTTTGCTTTGGGACCAGAAATTAAGCCAAAGGGAAAATTTTGTTTTGATGATGAACTGTTTGTTTTGGGTACAAATTTTGTCACGCATATTGTCTGAATCCCAATTTTGGGTCATGAATTTCACATGGGCTTGCTCAGTTTTTGCTTCATTACAGCTATAAATCGTAGATTTCTAATGGGTTTTGCTCAATTTGTTGATTTGAATGACAGATAAGGAGGTCCTCATACCATGATGTGATTAGGGTCAATGAGATTCAGAAGCATCTGGACATCAATGGAGTCCAAACCTACATTATCAACAGTGCAAAAGTTGTTTTTCTGAATGAGAGGCCTCAGCCTAGGCCTGGCAAAGGAGTCACAAATACCTGTGAAGTCTGTGAACGCAGCCTCCTAGATTCCTTCAGATTCTGCTCTCTTGGTTGCAAGGTAAATAATACAATGTCCCAATCCCCGATTTTGTTTTCCTTTTGCACTGTTTGGTTGCTCTGAAAACCAGAGAAAATTTCAGAAGGAAAGAGTCCTCTTGCCCCTTGTTTTTGTCTCCAAGCAATCAAACCCAATCAGCTCTTAGTAAATGTCATTCATTTGGTTGGTTAGTCTGAGTTTGACTTTTCCATTGCCCTTGTAGTCTATAGACTACAATCATAGAGAGTTGATGTCACACTTTGAAATCCTTACCGTTTTATTTACTTTTCCTTCCATTTTCTTACCAACCAAACAATCCATTAGTGTGAACAAGCTGAATTGGGAATCTGGTTCATTCGGTCAGCCCTACATTTTTAAAATCAGCCATGGAAATCCAATTTGGTTTTTAATTCCTTCTGCTACAATAATTCTTTGCAATGATCAATCTCAGATTGTGGGGACATCTAACAATCCCCAGAAGATGAAGCATTCAAAGGCAATGGGGTCTTCTGATTCAGAGGACTCATACAGCAGCAGCAGCCATGGAAGGTCCAAAAGCAGCAACAAGGTCCAGAGCTTCACACCCTCAACACCGCCCCCAACTTCTGTTAATTACAGAACGGCCAAGAGGAGGAAGGGCATTCCCCACCGAGCACCCATGGGGGGACTAATTATAGAATATTAAGATTAAGCCCTGTATTTGTAGTTTATTACCCTAATGCCCCCACTTATACAAAGTAGTTTTCACAATGCCCCTCCAATTACCAGAGCTTTTTCACCAAAAGGCCTTGTTTGGAGCGAAAAAAAAAAAAAAAAAAAAACCGCCCCACTTAGCTTTCTAGTACTGTACATAGAAGCCGAGCCAATATAGGAAAAAGAAGTGCAAATGTTGGGAAAGTCGGACAATAAGACAAAAGCAAAGGTGAAGGACTGGGAAACTGGACGGTGGACAGTCAGAGGAGGACCAAGATGCAAAAAGAAGGGAAAAAATAAGTCTTTTTTTTTTTTACTGTTTTACAAGTCTTTGGAAAATATAGGATGGTTGCTAGGGTTTGTGATTATACATAAGTTTTGGATGAAGATGTAAATAGTGGGTTTTTATTTATAGAGGGTTTAGGGAGGTAGGAAAAGTCAATGTACTCCTTTGATGGTAAGGGGATGTCTGTATATGGGAAAGTGAAATAATAGATTTTATAATTTGTAATTTTTTTGCGGTGTTTTTATTATTTCCGCTTTTAGAAGATTTTGACCAGCGCTTGTAAAAAGAAAATATCAAAGCCAAGTGGGCCCCACGCCGGCCGCCTCATGTGGGGTGGGTTATGATGACGGGGCTTTCTGTCACAGACTGAACACGTGTACGACGCGGATTGGGGGTGGGAAAGCAATGGCGGTCTTGATCCTCGGAATCATAAAGAGGCCTCAGCCGCCCTCCGTTTTTATCATGTATGTATATATATATATATATATATATATATATAATATTTTGGTCAGAAAGTTCAGAAAGGCGGTTCCTTTGGCAAATTGGCTTACGGAACTTGTGGGCCCATCCGTGCAGTGAAATGTGGCCGTAGGATCGAGCGTGCACGGTGATTGTTGGCTTGATGGGTCACTTATGGGCAATCATGGTGGGGCCCGTAACAAAGACAGGAAATGCTTTTGTGAATATCGTTTTAGCTTATAGTTGGAGTGAATTATCGTGGATGGTTGTCAATGTGTTTATACCAAAAAACATGAACATTGTATAATTGATCAAAAACTACACCACCTTTGTGGTTGATGTTCGAGGACGAATGCCGACTTGCCCATCTCTCTGTCATTTTGGTATGCTAGGTGATAGATTGTCAATCAAGAACACTTAAATTTTAGATATTCGAAATTTACGCAAGCGACATTGATTTGATCGTGTAATTATGATGATTCAAGAAGATTTATATATAATGGAGAAACATCTTTGTACTAAGAGCAACTGTAGTTGTTGTCTGTAAATTTGGAAATGTGAAGTCACATTTACATCCCCTTTTTACATATCCGGAAATGTAAATGTGGTTTTTCCTCTAATGAGAGGAGATGTAACCGTAATGGCTGCAATTGTCCATCTTTTATTAACTTCTCTCTCCTTTCTCCTTTTGCATCACTAAGCGGGTTCCACAAGTTGGAATGTAAAATCAGATGCAATTGTGCAATTTTTATTTATTTTTTATTTATTTAACTTCCGGTGATTATGCATCTTTTACATCTACCCATTGAAGCATTTTCCGATGAATTTGGATCTAAATTTAGTATGCATCCCCATATGCATACAATCAATAAAGTTGCTCTAAATTTTCTTTGACTTACTTTGGATATTTCTCACGTGTTTCTCAGACCTAAAAATTATTACATCCTAGACTAGTATAAAAAAGTAAATATTTCACCTGCTTGGAGATCTATTGGTTTTTTTTTTTTTTTTTTTTTTGGGGGGCAAGAAGGACCTACTGGTCATTTAACCAGCAAAAAGAAAGCATACCTGTTTAGATACCTTCCCCATATTGTTTTGGTTAGGTTTAAGTTTAACAAATTAAATATAAACAAAGTAAAATTTTACCCTGTTGGTCATTATTGTTTGTATAAAATAAAAGGCCGCCTAAACCATACAAAAATCCACGAAACAAAATGAAATCATCATTTTGCCTTTAAATTAGACAAAAAAATGTAACAAATATCATAACAAGACCAATGGTACGTGATGGCGTAAAATCGAAGTTCTACACGAGCCAATTATCGAGTCTAAAACTCTAAGGACCAAAATACAACTCCGGCATAAGTTAAGGTACTATTGCAACAGTCTATATACATAGTAGATGCACAGGTATTTGATAATCAATGACCATAAAAGGTGTCTCTCTGCTTATGGATAGAAAGGAAAAAACTATGTGCACCACGTGTACCGTAGCCTGAGTACCCTAACCTTAGTCTGCATTCTGCCGTTTTTTTTTTCTTTCAATCGTTGTCTTCTTAAATCTCTTTTGTCCTCTACTATGTCTTCTTAGGTTTTTTCTAAATGATATAATTTTGTCTTTCTAATGCACAATATCATACAATTCAGGTGTGGACGGGTTGAGTTGTTATTCACAAAGTTGAAACGATCAATGTAGACTCAACTTGTGCCCAACTTTTCTATAAATTTCAATAGTTATTGCTGAATCAACAAAATTTAAAACGAAAACTAATAAGAACTGTCAAGTTAAAACATAACATATACTATCGATTTTGGATTATAAATTAAAAAAACTTGTAACTCATACTGTCACTCAATCTAAGTTGAACATGTCCAAGTGAAGAAGCAGAAAACCATTCTAATGAAGAAAAGAAAAAATATAATTTAATATGTGACTGATGATGTGTACGCGTGGCATAATTTGGAGCTTACATAATTTGTTAACCAGATTTTTTCAAGCCTAACTTTTCGTGTTTTCAATTCTTCTGTCCAAAAAGAACAACTTTCGATTTTTAAGTAAACATCTTTGAAAAAAAGAGGAAAAAATAAATAAAAAATAAAAAAGTAGAAGGCTGAGCGAGTAGCGTGTGGGTGGAAGAAGCAGCGGACAACGCAAGAGGTGACACGTGGCTGTCTAAACCGACTTATTCCGTATATGATATTTTTCATTTGTCGACTCGAAGTGCAGCAGAGATTGACACGTTGCGTTTTTTTTTTTTGCTGCAAGGTGGAACGTGACTCATGTGCCCGTATCATCCTCTCTCGCATTGGGTGAAATGTACGCTGCCACGTGGCAATGAAAGTTCCAGCAACTTTCTATTTCTTTCTTAATAAGTCTGTCAAGACGAGAGCCGTGGGAAGGAGAACAAGAACATTCATGTAGACTTCAAAAGCCTAAACTGGTGAAAAGCTTTGATGGTAGTGTGGTGGGTCCCAGATCGGTCTCAACTTTCTACTGTTGTTGCCTACCATTTGCTAGGCAATTAGGGAGGTCCTGACTTGAACATAGGGTTGGCAGGCTGGTTTTGGGACCGGCCGGGGATGGTACGCTCCAATCCCCGCAACCATCCTTCATAAGAATTTTCAGGGAATCTCCGTCCTTTTTCCTGTACCCATTAAGGGGCTACTTTCCAAATCCACCCCAAATCTCTGATTTTTTTTTTGATTAAAAAAAAATATATATTCAAGGTGACAGAGTGGAGCCCACCTTTACTCAAATCACTCAATTAGAGCCATATTAAAAGGGGATAATAGGGAATCGAAACCCTAAAGATTGGAATTATGATGGCTCCGTTGCATAGTTCATGGATTAAATCGAACCCACTTCGGAGATTCCATGTGTTTTCAAAGTCAGAGGTTAATTCAAGTGTTGATATCAGGGTAATTCATGATAATAGCAACGACATTTTCATTGATGCTGTGGGAGGGGAAACAGTGGATGTCGGTAATCCCTATCTAAATCTTATTAGTGGATGGGAAAACACAAGACCTCAAGTGATGCTCTAGTAACCAACGACAGTAGACAGCATCGCACGTGACCTCCTCCTACCAATTTTGATGAGAATCTTTTCTGGGTTTCGTAATGTACCACATATAATTCAACAAACCCAACAGCCAACAACAATAAACTAAAGTATTTGTTTGACTGCTAACACATTCTACATATAATAATGAGACTAATAAATCCCAATGACCAAGTTAATCTGAAAATTCAAAGCTTGACAAAGTATAGCACGGGAAAAATGATAAAGGTGTGGATGAAGCAAACTTGCTTTTGTGCATCCACTTCAAAGTTTTATTTTATTTTCTAGCAAAAAAAAATTAGAAAGACAATCCACATCAACATTTAACAGATTTATTAATGGTTCGATTAATAGCGAGGCAATTATAAATTTTACGGGAATTCAAGGATGTCATTGTATGAATTTAAAAATGACCCCATAATTTAAGGGTATTTTGTAGTTTGTACAATAAAAAAGGGTCTCTGTTTTTGTTATTTTATTTAATTTTTTCCACTTACACAAGCAATTAGTTGACTTGCATTGTTTTTGCTACAACTTGGCAGCTCACGAAAGGCCACGTGCCGACCAAACACACTAAACCCACACGTGCGTTGCTTTTCTTCACATAAAACACGAGCCCTATTTACTTAATAATTTTTTTTTAGCATATCTATTTCTCGCATAATCCATCATCCCAGATATTTTATGACCCAAAATAATTATAATTCACATGTTCTCAGTGCTACTAGAAATGCCAGTTTGCAATTGTATTGTTAGTACTTTCTTTTCGGAATCTATTCTCATCTGGAGTGCAAATATTTATTACGGAAAAAAATATATATTTTAGTATAGTATTATTAATGGCATTTCTTCATAATGCTGAGAGAATCTCTTCATTTATGGTCAATTAGTTTTTAGGTTGAATGTTTATATTCTCCCATGTGCTCCTACATTTATATTATGCGTAAAATGACTCTATATTGGAGACGAAAGTCTAACACAAAGAGCATAAAAGATTTTGAGCATCTCCACCAATTATTTATGAGTTAGATGGTCACGTTCGTTCTAACACAAGAAAGTACATAATGCTCATTAAGACTATGTTTTGACCTAGTAAACGACTGATTTTGGCCTAAACAACCTGCAAATGTGACCGACAAACATAACTAGGAATGGCCCTTGGTGAACGTCATTTTTTTATAAAAAAATTTCCGGACTTAGTGTTGAATGACATTTTGATCGCATCAAAAACTAGAAATGGTGATTAATTGGTGGATCACATTTCGATCTCATCGACATAAAATTGGCTAAAAGGTAAGGAGGAAAATAATTTAAAACGTAGCATAATTTTTTTGATGTTGGTGGTAGCCATGTAGGAGGAGCACACAAGAAAAGACTAAAGACTAAAAAGAGTTGGGTGGGTGGATATGAATCTCTCTCCACTATCTCTATTTTCTCTTCATGAGTTGATTAGCTTCTCCCTTTTGAAGCCAAGCCCATCACACCCCTTCTTTTTTCCCCAAAACAATCAAAGGTTCCCAATCCCAACTTTATATTATATACAAATCCATGATTATATCATACATGAAATCAATGTGATTCTCTACCATGCAATGAAGCCATGCGTTTTGGATCTTGATGATCATCATAAACCCTAATGTTTTTTTTTTACCTATATGCAAATATGGGCCCCACTTTAATCAAGTTGCCTAAGCCATGATGCAAGTGGTTTACCAGCTCTTATCTGATGATAGGTAAAGCAAAATGAGCCTGAATCACACCAAAACCGTGCTGATGATCTAATTTCTGATTAATTTTTTCCTTAATTGTGGGCCCTTAGCAGCTCAAATGCTTAGCTTGGGTTGGCTAATGTTGTGTCAGGTCACCAGCATCACCTGATCTTTTCAGATTGAATGGTACTTCTTCTAGAAATCATTTTCATCAAGAGATTTTCCACCATATCTTTAATGTCTTGGCCACCACTTCAAACCGTTTAATTGCAATTTGCAAGAGAGGTTCAACAGTTCAATGCTCATCGGGAATGTATACAAGACACTTTATTTATGGAAGTTTTAGGAGCAGAGTTTGTCTAAACAAATCTGTGCAAGAAATTATTTATGGGATGTTCATCAATTCTTGTTTTAGGTATGCAAGTGTGTGTTTTTAGAAAGGATGCAAACGCAGAAACTAGGGTCTACGATCAAGTTTTCTTCTTGAATTACTAGAATAACCTATTTACGTGACATAATTGATCGCGTGATATAATCTGTTCCCGTGTTATTACATAAATGAACGATATGGTTGCTATTTCCCACATTTAAAGGGTATATAAAAAAAAATATCTACTCATATTATAACACATAGACAAGTCATAACACGTAGACGGACTTAACACCACATTATAATTACTCTAAATTGTGATCACAATAACAAGGGATACATTCTAATAAACCATAATAGCTAGGATGAAGATAGAGAAATAGTCCAAAATATGCCGTGTAAAAGTGAAAGGATAAGGATGCTCCATTTTGGCATCTGATATTCCAATCCCAAAGAGAGCATATAATACAAAATAATGCTCCAAGCAACTGAATATCTACAATCTATATCTTCTTGTTTAAATTTCTCCCCCATCCAAAAAAAAAAGAAAAAAAGGAAAAAGAAAATACTATAAAAATGGAAAGTTGGAGTTTGAACTGAATTAAGATCAAATGGCTTTGCAGATAATCCATGGGCCAAGAAGCAGGTGTGGGTGGGATGGGGTGGGCCCATTAAAATCAACAAAGAGAAGAAGAACAAGGAGGATAAGAACTCTGCTACAGCATGACGTTAAGTGACTCGAGGATATGTCAAAGCAGTTAAAATGTGTGATGCAACCCATCTTCAACCCCACACACCCTTGTTTTATGGGGTCACATTCCAGTCTGAAAGAAACTGTCGCTCATGGAGCACAACTTGGAGGGGTCACATTCCTGTATATTGATTTAATAATAGTTTGAAAGCTTCATTTCATAGCACCTAATTTTCAGACTAATACTTTGAGTGGGGACTCTTTGTCATGTAGCAAGTATTCGCCGAGTCGCAACTAAAGACCTCTTATCTGCAAGTAAAGACCCTTTTCCACTCGGTTAGACCCGTTGACCGCAAATACTGATATTTTAGAACATAATATGTGTTACGAAACTTTCATTTGATTCTGATTCTGTAACACATGTTATTACTCTGTCACGTGACATGGAAAAGTCTCCGTCCAAGTTTTTCTGCGTTGGTAATATTTATGGGACTACATACATGCTCTACCCTATCTTTACAATTTTTAATTATATTATGTCTCTTTCAAGTTTACAACAACTTGCATAACTTAGAAAGAAAAACTTTTCTGAAGCACACCAATGCCCTAGTTGTAAATCTCTCAACTCCCCGCCAATACCATGCTGCTTGTTTTTTTTCCCTTCTGAATACCATGGACCTTTGTTAGGGAATAGTTAATTGATTTTCTTTTATTTTATATATATATATATATATTATAATAGTTTTCGGAGGTCATTGTCTTTGATTCAATTGAGAATAGGATGAAGGTGTTTGAAAGAAAGTACTTGGATTGGACATCAAAGCTACATTTGCTAAAAAAAACTAGAAAACATTTGATTTTAAGTATTTGAAATAACTAGATTTGATTTTATGTATTTGAAATTACTAGATGTAGTACATTTGGGATGAATTTAAAAAGACAATATGCAATGAGTCATTTAAAATCCATTTGTTTTCTTCATTCCCCGTCGTATTTAAATCTTTGCATACATGTATTGCAGTAGTCTCAATAAACCCGTTTAACTATAAATCCTAGATTTGAAATCACTCCATCCAAATAGACTCAGGTTTATTGAATTTGGACTTGACAATAAAGCAAAATTTGTTATGTACAAAAAAAAAGACACTAATAGATTGAATATATTTGAAATAATTAGATGTATACATTTGAAATGACCATGCAATGAGTCATTTGGAATACATTGTTGTCCGAACTACAAAATTGCAATTAAAAAATACATTTTCCAAGTTAGACGTACATATATAAAAATTCCCAACAGTTTGCTAATGATAGGCTCCAAATGATAATTGTATGATAGATACTAGCTAGTGATGTTTAAACTTATTCTACACTCTCACACAAATGCTGAGGCTTCGTTTAGCCCGCTCTGCCGTACCACATCTATTTCTTCGAGTATGAGGCTTTTCCTTTGAGCTTCAATAAATAAAGGAGTATTTAATCCAAATAGAAAGGAAGGTTCTAATGACACGCTGCAATTCAGAGACAACACAAAAATATAGACTATTAACAAAAGCACGCACGTAGACCTTTGAGCCAAATGAAAGACATGCCTTGCAAACCAGCAAGGTCGAAACTCAAAGTAGAAACAAAACAGAACAGGGATACTCAAAACCAAACTTAATAGCTCCATTGTAAGAACCCGGATCTAGGTTTACGTGCTATCAGGGACGGATCCAGAAATCTGCTCTCCGGGGGTCAACATATATAAGCTCACAATTTTTTACATATAGAAGGCCCGTAGAAATGAATGAAAATGCAATAAAAGTTACATACATGTAAATAAAATAAAATTATGAGGAACATGTTTATTAGATTGTTATATGCATATTTCGGAAATTAAAAAAAACCTATCCAAAAGGCCATGATAATAAAATAAAAAAAAGTTAAGTGACCTGGTCCTAGACGGTGTCGTTTTGAGATGAAAAAAATACAGAAGAAAAAGTGGACCAGAAGCAGCAACGAAGGAACAAAAGGGCATAAAGAAAAAATAAAAAAGGAAGTGGGAGACATCATGCATGCGCGTGTCTTCAGCTGTGGGAATAAAAAAGAAGAAAAGCTTTTGATTGGACCAGCAGACAAAGAACCATATAATATATAACACAGATATAGGCTTTAAAATACATAATATATATAGGACAACGTCGTTTTGACTTTGAGGGAAAAAAGAAAAAAGGAAGCGCAAGCAGCGCTGCATGCTGGAGGATGCTGCGCGCTGGGGAGGAGCAGCGCTGCGTGCTCTTTGGGGACTTTCGTCGAGTAGTTTGCAGGGGTCAATTTTCTCCCCTCTAATGGCAGATCCCAGAGTTGCAGGGGTCACTTGACCACCTTTGCTCCTCTGTGGATCCGTCCCTGCGTGCTATATCGCTAATATCGGAGATAAACACCTAAGTACAGCAGATGATGCATGGTTATTAGATTGATATATGGAGTGGATGTTGAGTGTAAGAGGGTCTGAGTTGCTATTGTGAGATGAGATGTGACTTCTAATAATAAACCACCAAGTTTGTGTATCAGACCAGAACGTTTTGAGTTTTCTATCTGAAGGAGCCACGAAATAAAGAAAGACAGAGAAAAGGAGAAGCCAGATCCTTCTGTCACTGTTTTGCCGTTTTGTTTTTTAATAACTAGGCCATGTTTGATAGGGAGGATTAGATTGGACTAGCTTGGACTAGTAAAATGCTTAGATTTCATGTGCCATCAAGGAATAGTATGGGTGTTGTTTTCTAACTTGGAGGATTATGATGGACTATTCATAAGAGGTTCATGCCTAAAACTTATCCCTACTAAGTGGGATTAGTGGGGACAAGTTTTAGACATCAATCAATCTCATATGAATTGTTCACCTTAATCCTCCAAGTTACAAGACAAACACCCACATTCTTCCTTGATTGCACATGAAATGTGGGACCAGTAGAAAGAAAAATACATGTAGCAACTTATTTATTCTGAAAACCTGAACAGGAAAGAAGTCGAGCAAATTGAACAAAAGAGATAACCAGAATGAAAACACACACAGAAGAAAGGCAATGAAAGTAATGTACACAAAGTTAACCAATGGGCATTATAGAAACAAAATCTATATTATCAAGTTCATTTAATCCTTAGGATAGAGAATTTAAACAAGCATTTTCGTTGACCCGTCACTGACACCATAAAAACTACAGCTAGGACTGTAAATCCATTTCTCAAACTCATACAAATAAAAAACTACAGTAATTTTAAAGGAACAAGGAAGGAGGATAAGAGAGAAATTTCATCTCACAGTTTTAGGATTCTGCTTTTTGTAGTGACCACCATCTCCTTTACAACTTCAGAAGAATCAGCATACCAGTACATAAAGAATGGCACGCCTATGTGGGTTCTCCGGATCTGCACATTTAACAAACAACAATCCCTATTAAAGGAACCAAAGTTGGATTTCAAGTTAAAGAAGAGAACTGGTTCCAACATTGAATGATGCAACACGGTTTTCAACTTGCTATGAAAACATTAGATAATTCAAAATACTAACTATGATGAGAAATTATACTCAACAAGTAGACTGACAAAATAAAGGCGCCTTAAAAATGAGATTGCTCGAAACAATACATCACTCCGTTCATATAGAAAAAGATAATAAATAATAAATGTAAAACTCAAGAACATGAATTCTTTTTGTTTCGGAATGGCATACCATGAACACACAACCGACATCAGTATTAAAATTGCATCTTACCTGATGAGTAGATCCTATGATCATTACAAAAACATTGCATGCCACATGCAAATGTTGAAGAAGAGATTATAGCAACCTCTATCCACACTACAAGCATGTCAATACCCACCTTCCACAAAATAAATTATTGTCATTAGCTTTACCTTGAAAATTTCTCTACAACTATAGAACTAGCAGTTTCAATGCCAGCAACAAAAAAACCGAGTAGTTTATGGCGGATATTTAGTATATCGTACTATTCATTCAGCACAATAGTGCAGGAAACACACCAATTAAACAGGAAGACCTTCCCCAAACCAATTTACCATGCCAAGTGCTTGGTAAAGAAAAAAAAAACGGATTGTTTCAAACTTTACTTGGACACTTCTTAGGCCAACGCCGAAGTTCGGAAAGATAAAAGCTCTCTCATGCTTCCTTTTTTTTTTTCTAAACTTTTCAGTACACAATCTGTTATCCAAACTTTAGTTCATAATTCATAACCCTTTTCAAGAAAATCTACACATTAGTCAATATTTACATATAAAAGTCTCATCTCATACATTGTGAATATCCCACAAACCTATCAAATTTAACTTTCCAATATATATGATTTTGACTCTTTTTCCCTAAATGATAAAGGGAAATTCTAACCAAAATAGGTTTTCCGCTAATCTCACAAATTACCCAAATGTTGACTACTCCTCCCAGATGAAAAACCCAAATAGAGATAAGAACAAACACAAAGACATATTTATATACAAATTTTCTCTTGCCAAGTATTGGCATGCTATGTTTTCAGACTCAATCTTGAGTGTGAACTATACATTCAAACAAGAATCCACCTACTAAAAAGTCCAAACTGACAAGCTGATACCATGACATGCAGGATTGATTGGCAGGAGAACAATTGCATATGTATATAATACATATAGGTATATTGATAGAAACTGTACCCTGTTAAGCCAACCTCTTGGAAAGGAACCACTAAAACACTTATCATACCCTGCTAAACAACACATTGCATTGGAAAGGCCCTTTGTTCACTGAAATAAATCAAAGAATCAGATCAAGAGTAAAGTAAGAGACAAAAATCCGATAAATGTTGTGTGTAATTTGGGGTTAAGGTTCCCCACTTCTGACCAATTTTGCGTAATTTGGTTAGAGTAGAAAAAAAATACCCAGATATTTTGAAAGGAAAAATCAATGGCGACGAATCGAAGATTAAGGGTGCTGCGACCATGAATGTGAGAAGAGTCAATTGACGATGGTTGTGAGAGGTCTGTGGTGATGGGTGCTTGGTGGTAGATGAGAGAGGAGACGAAGTGGGGAATGGCTTCCTAGAGAGGGGAGCAGGCCGGGAGGCGGGAGAGGGCCAGGCGGCGGCCGCGGCGGGGCTGTAGGGAAGCACTGAGAAGGGAAACTGACCATTTTTTGATCGCTGAATTAGATATCAGAATGGTGCTTGGATTTTTTTTTCAAAACACCATTTAAGAAGTTTGTAATAAAAATCACCAAAAAAAACTTGTTTAACCGTGCTCTAAACAAGAATGCTTTATTATAAATGTAAAAAAACTCTTGTTCTTACCCTTTAGTTGACAATACTTTAATCTTGTTTCTGTACTCATGCAGAAGTCTTTGAAATGCAAACACATCTGACATGACATCCTCAAAATACATACATATCCAATAGGACAATGGTGACCTGAAATTTGTGCAATGGACAGCATTGCAATCAAGTAGGAAGGAGGGGGAGGGGCTGAAATGGTAATGGAATTATAGGGTCCACAATTCGCATGAGAAGTATTTTCACCTGAAATCAAGCCAAAAAGAAAAGGTAAAGGCAATGCTTCATTGCCTCAACTCTTCTTAGTTTCCTCTGTTTAAAGCTTAGAGTAGCCTTACCTACCAAAATTATAAATCCACCCAAGAAGGTACACTTGTACAGGACCTGTTCAAAGAAGCATCAAAACTGGAAGGTAGGACTTGTAACAGACGTACTCAAAGAAGCACCACCAATGCTTAGACGTTACAAGGAATTCCTCTAGTCTGACTCACTATTAAAGATGTCCTGCTGCTTGGTCCATTGCAGCTCCGTGAGTCTTGCAGCCTTCAAGGAAACTACGCCATATAATGACATTTGGTGGGAAGGGCATGTTGGAAATCACAGTCTCTGCTTCCGTAACATGTCCACATTTAGCCAACAAGTCAACCATGCAATGGTAATGATCCATTTCTGGTTCAACACCATAATCCATTTTCATTTTCCCAAATAACTCCATCCCATCTCTCACTAACCCGCCATGCCTGCAAGCTGTAAGAACTGCGGTAAAAGCTACTCCATCAGGCTTAAAGCCCAAGAGTATCATTTCTCTGAATCGTTCTAATGACTCATGAACATAACCGTTAAGTCCAAGTGCAGAAATTAGAGCTGTCCATGTGATTAAATTTTTTTCTTTTATTTCTTCAAAGATTTTCACTGAGCTGTCCACGCAACCACATTTCCCATACATGTCAATTAAAACGTTGCATGCAAAGGTGTCACAAGAACTGAAATCTATCTTAATGATATAACCGTGAAGAGAACTGCCCAAAGAAAAATTGCAAAGTTTTGTGCACACACTTAGAAGGCTGACAAACGTATAATTGTCGGGGAGGACTTGAATCAAATGCATCTGTTTGTAAAGCTCAAATACCTCTTCGTAATAACCGCTGCGGGCACAAGCTGCAATCACAATGTTCCAGGATACAATGTCATGTTTTTCACATAGAGAAAGCAATTTTAGAGTTTCATTATATCTCCCAATTCTGTTATAAATTCCAGCAATGACATTAGAAGGAACTGCAGCAAGAAGACCATCAGAATCTGTGAGAAAGACCAGGACATGAGATATGAGACCATTTTTGGCATATGAGGTTATAAGAGAGCTCAACACGTACTCGTGTTTTCTGAAATCCCATTCTTACAATTAAGCAATGCAGCTGCTGGAGCTCTAATGCCAATGATGACTTAAGCGCAGCTGAAAATGAGAACTCGTTAGGTCGGTAACCTAAATGAAGCATTTCTTGCAGTAAGAGTATGGATGCAGGGGAATAATTATTAGAGTAACCCAAAATCAAAGCATTCCAGCAAACCACATTTTTCACATAGATCTCATTAAAACAGCGTTGGGCACTTTCCAAGTTATCACATTTAGCATAAAAATCAACCAATGCACTACCTACAAAAACATTAGATTCCAAACCATGCTGGATTATCTTAACATGAAAGGACTCTCCATAGAATGGAATCTCCAAATGCGTACAACAGTTTATAAGGCTAACAAATGTGGTCTCAGTAGGCAAAACTCCATCCATGGACATTTTAGTAAAGAATTCTAATGCTTTTTGAGGTCTATCAGTTTTTGCTACCGCACCAATCATAGTATTCCATGATACAACATCCAGAAAAGTCACCTCTTCAATAATTTTCTCAGCCAAGCATATGCCAGTGCACTTCATATACATACTTATAAGAGAGTTCACCACTGGAACTTCACACTTAAACCCATTTTTTATGACTAAAGCATGCAGTTGTTCCCCAAATTCAAAGTCTTGCTGGCATGACAATGCTGAAAAAACACCCAGAAAAGAACCTTCAGACAAAGTACAATGCATCCTCACTAGTTCCCGAAATAAAAACACACAATTTTCAGCAAAACCGTGATTTCCAAGCAAATATATCAGTGAATTCCATGTTACCAAGCTCTTACAAGGCATATCCTCAAATGCCCAAACTGCTTCCTCTAACAACCCATGCCTTCCGTAAAATCCCAACAAACAAGTCCCCACAAAAGCATCTACATCAAACAGTCCATTCTTTATTACCAAAGAATGCAATTGAACCCCTTGATAAACATCCAATGACCTACATGTCAAAAACCCACCAACTGCATACTGAGTTGGCTCAAACCCACAAACTCTCATCACAGAAAATATTTTCCAAGCTTCCCCTACATACCCACATCTACTATAAGCACTAATTATGATATTATATGACACAACGTTTCTATGAGGCATTTTGTCAAACAAGTAACGAGCAACTGACAATTCCCCAAGTGACGAATATTGAGACATGATATTGTTGTAGACAAAAGTGGGTTGGGTTGGAGACAGACCCATTGTGATGTTGAGAGCATGAAGTTGCTTTGTTGCTCTAAGGGAACGAACCCTTGAGCATGCATGCAGAAGTTGCAGAAGACGTTTGTGTTGTTTGAGGAAATCTCCATGGAAGCTTATGCTGTCGGTAACAACCAGAGACAGAGCCAGGATTGCAAAATGGGGGTGGGCTGAACCTCCAAGCTCAAATTATTCTTTCCGTTAAAAAAAAATTTGTCAAAATTTCACTAGAGTCTGCTTTGTTCCTTTGACTCCCAAATTTATAGAACCTGTTGAAAAGATACAAATGAACTAGGAAACATAAAGTATAGGCACTTCCAAGATACAAACTGAACCACAAATCCGACTATGGTAATCCTCTAAGGGTGACATATTAGATTATCCAAATACTTTTGCAAGCGTTTACTGAGACAACAATTTGAACTACTTAGCAAAATTTTAATACCCTGATATTTAATATATATTCCATTATCAATATTTCGTTTTACATCGGTTACTCGTGTAGCATTTTTCAATGAATTTTTTGTGAAGTAACCTAGATGTAAAACTGCAGGTTCCAATGGAAGCAGTTATAGAACACTTCTGTTGTTCAAGCAATTATCAACCAACCTTATAGAATAGTTTGTTCAACACTAAGAAAGGGAAATAATGCCTTAAAACAAAGCAAAACAGATTCCAGGGAGGGCAGTTAGTTTCAAACAAGAAATTTATAAAAAATAATAATAAAATACAGAATACCTTTCTTTGTTCTTGAATAGAAACTTGTTGCAGCACTTAACTGAGATTAAAAAAAGGGTTCAAAATCAGAGAAACCATATATAACAAATTTCACCCACAATATCAAAGCCAAATCACCAACCAAACTCGAGACTCAGTCATAAATTGAACCATAAACAACAAATTCCATGCTCAAAATCGAAAGGAATAATATTAATTGGGAAAAACCCAGATAACCAGACCATATTCGTATATCACCAACCAAGATGAAAAGAAATTAAAAACTGAAAAAGAAATTTTACTTGAGAGGAGAGCAGATCGTAGTGGTGTTTTGGTAATGGAAAAGGGGGAAGAAGGAGTTGAAAGAAATTTCCTTTAAGGCTGGGAGTTTAAGGGGAGTATTTAATTAAGATTTTAAAAGAGTTGAATGGAGTTATAAAGTTTGTAGAGTTCAACGTAGTTCAATTGATTTCTATCAACTCCATATAGAGTTTGATTGAATTTCTAGATTGATTTTGACGGTGTTTGTTAGAGTTCTATCATAGATTTTAAAAGAGTTGATTAGAGTTTTAAAATATATATATATTTTTTTTGGGCTGTTTATTATTTTTCTAGATTTTCAAAAGAGAAAAGTACATTTACAAAAACATTTGAGCTATTGAACTTCCAAATCAATACATCGAATGAATTTTTTTTAAAAAGGGCATCTAATTTGTTCAAATGTGTAACCAAATAAGGATTTATGTCTACATGTTTATGAAAAATGCGCAAAAGTAAAAACATAAAAGTAATTTCATGACAAAAAAATGATAAGTAAACTATAATTCTAAATGCATAAAAACGAATAAGTATCCGCTTCATTGCTCATCTTTTAACTCTCGTCATTCATAGCATCTCTCCACATATATGAAGATATCCCAACCCTCCATTGGTTAGCATTCTCGCGTTGTTGTTCTTGGGTTTGAAAAACTTGGTCATAATTATTTCCCTCATTTTCTGGTGATGATGACGATGCTTAATGCTCGTTGTTTTCTTCAATAGGAAACTCATCCTATAACGAATGAAGTAGTCATTACTTACATTAAAATAAGGGTAAAACCTTGTACTTTCTCTTATTTTAGCTGGCACTGTGGATCCAGGTTTGACAATCATCTCTGGGGCTATTGTGTTTAAGGCCTTCAAAACTTTATTGAAATTTTTGCTTGTTGTGAAATGTGATCACTCAAATGTGTCACGAGTTTGACAATATCGAGAATTTTGACCAACAGTGAGTAAAAATGTTGCAAGCATTTCTTCAATACAAATAAATCTTGTATCATGCAAATGTGTTTTCTCTCTAATGATACCACATAGCTTCAAAAACACATCAGGGTATATCCTATATAGCTGTCGAAAGTGTTAAGGATCCTCATTTAGGACCTTATTCATATAATTGTACCCAATTGTAGAAATTGGGAGTCGAGCTAACGAACGTTCAATATGACCATCATGTATGAGAGCCATTAAAGCATTGAGCACTTGAGCTATTGCTTATGTTGCCATTGTTGCATTCCTAAAAGGACACAAATTAATGTGCAAATAACCAATTAAAAATACCCGCAAGTGCACGAATCTAAAGAAGTATAGATTATGTAAGTACGGGGTTCAATCCCACGAAGAACTTGTCGGCTTCCTATAAGTTCTAGTTTGAGTACGTAAAGAACACTTAATTGACACACCACAAATGCACAAATGCAAAATGGAACTAAAAATAAGTAAAGAAGTGCAAAAGAAATGAAACAACACAAGAAAACTAAAGAAAAACACAAACATCACTTTCTATCGCCATTTTATCACATGTTTATCACATGTGAACAGTGACGTGAACAATGAAAAGCGACGTGAACAGTGAACAGTAGCGACCGGTCATGAACAGTGACGACCGGTCGTTTTTCATAGAGTCGAAATTCTAATTTTTGACGTGATGAGCGACCGGTCGCGAGCAGTGACGACCGGTCGTTTTCTCAGAGTTCGAAATTCTCTGCTTTTTTCAGTTTCGACCTCTGTCCAGTGTTTTGCCTATAACTTTCCAACCGTTTGTCCAAAATTCACGTTTTTTATACGGTTGGATTCAGCACAGAAAATTCAAGAACGCAGCGGGGACCAAAAATCCAAAACAATTACGGAAACAACCAAAATTCAATGACAAAGACACAAAACGTGTCAAACACGCAACTCACACACACATTTGGGGGGAGGGGGGGTTTGATTTGGTTCAAGTGACCTATTTCTATTGCAAGAAAGTAAATGGACTTTGAATTTAAATGAGAATTGCAGAGATGAATTATCAAAATGTGAAATTAAAATGTAACAAACACTAGGGTTTCGGAATCCACCCTAAACAATTCTACCCAAGTTCATGAATACTCAAGTGATGAACTCTAAACGTGTTGATGAAAATGTTCGCAATCAAGACCATGAGTCGTGGCTCAAGATGCATTGATTCTCTCTAATATACGTAAAGTGCATGGTTCGTGCTACAATACTTGTGCTCTCCTCATAACCGAACCTAGGTATGGTTCGTACTTCGATTCAATTACAAGGAAAACCCATTAAGTTCAAAGAGAATATGAACATCACAAGAATCCTAATAGCATGATGTTTACATTAGGTATTCAAGAAACCAATTCACATGGATGGTTCTTACTCCATCCATCTATTGCTTAGGAAAACATGAAGATACACATAATCCCAACAACCTCAAGAAGCATGCTTTCAAAGGTGATCAATCAAAGAAGAACATACATCAAGGATAGATTAATTTGGTGAATTGGAATTCATCAACAATATCTAGAAATTCATACACTCAAGCATCAAAACAATAAGGTAATCACGTTTAGGGCTTCTTGTGAGATCAAACAACAACTCGGATGACAAGAAAATAAGAATATGTGTATAACACTCATGAATTGAAGCAAAAGTCTCAAAGCTCACATTATATGGTTATACAAGTCTAATTCATGCTTGATACAATTCTTTGGATCATGCAAATCCCCCAACTGGAGAATTATGAAACAAATGGCAAGTGCATAGAGGGTTTCAAACATATCATGCTAGAACGATGCCATTTAGTGAATAACAATTTTTTTTATTTAAACATTTTCAATCAAGTCATACAAACATTCATCACAATCTCATCATATATGTCCGGAAAGTGACTTGAAAATAAAAAGACTCAAAACTGAAAAGAAAACAAAACAAAATAAAGCAAGGAAATAAGATAAACGAAAAAGACTTGCTATCCCTTCCCAAACTTAGAAATAAACATTGTCCTCAATGTTAAAGAACTTAGGCATCAACAATTATATAACAAGAAACAAAGGGAATAAAACAAGTAAAAACAAGAACAAACAAGAAAAACAGTTACAACACAGTTGCAAAAACAAAAACAAAAACGAAACCAAACAAAACAAATAAAACTGTAAGCCCTAACAACAGTTTCGGACATGCAGAAATCCAACCCAATGAAATGTACAAACCAAAATGAAAGCCCAACCAAAACAAAAACCCAAAAGCGAAGGAAGTATATAAAACAAAGAAACCAAGTCAGAAGCACAAATAGCGAGAACTCAGAAAAATAGAAAAAGTGGGCCCTGATGTCTCGGCATCTGTGAGTCACGGGATACAAAGTGAGAGACGTACCGACAAGCAGAGGTCTCTCTCACGGTCCCAAGCCAGAATTATTGCCTTTATAGGAAGGCGTGACGACTTTAGTTTCTTGAAAGCGCTGAAGGCGGAAATGTAATTAGAGGGGTTGGGGGACAGGGTGAGGCGACAGGAGGGGCATAGGCCGCAGGGGCCGCGCCAAACCAGAAGCGCAGTGGCTAGGGTTACGTAGAAACTAACTCTATAAAAGAAGAAGAGAAAGAGTTGGGGAAAACACACAAAACTCAGAAACACACAAAAGAGAGAAGAAAGAACAAAAGAAAAGAAAGTTCAAATGGCCTCTTCCTACCCATTCTCGTTGGATCTCAACCTAACTCCACCGACTCAGACTCGGGGCCAAGCAGTGGCACCAGTGTGGATGCCCTACTTTGCCTCTACACGGGGGCACGTGACAGTGAATGACTCGACCTCCTGGACAACGATGTTGCCCTTGGAGTTGCTAGAAATCTAGTGACTCCCAAGGATATACGGGTGCTGGGAGCAAGAGATGACAACCGGGTCGTGAGCGATGCTCTGGCACTAAGCGTGCAACGCACCGCAACAGTCGCAAGTGTGGGTCATCGCCTAATCGCGAAGTCCCATGAGGTGGAGGTGCTAAGAGGTCAGCTGGCGGCAGAGCGAAGTATGGTTGAAGAGTGCCAGAGTATTATTAAAAGTTTAAAAACGGAAAGGGCAAGGATACTAGAGGTGAATCGACACAGCTGGAAGCGTTGCGGGAAGAGAACAAAAATCTCTCAAAGATGGTAAGTGTTTACGCTCATGACATGAGAAAGCAGCTGAAGGACCTAGACCGACCGGGTAAGCGCAAGAAAATAGACCACAAAAGTGGTTACACCCAAGCTAAGAATGCAATCTTTGGGAGCTCGAGTGATGAGCCCCAAGAGACTGCGCCTGAAGCCCGGAAGAGGATAGCCGTAGGGCTAAACTCAAAGGTCTTACGGTAGACACCGAGCACTGTGAAAGAATGATTTTAGTGTATTATTGGTGTGCCTGTTTGTCTTTTCCCTTTCCGTGTTTTTTTTTTCGTTTTCGGAAATGAAATAAAAGAAAAGAAAGTTGCAAAAGACAAAGAAGAAAAATAAAACGCACTTCCCAAACTGGAATAAAGGGAATGCGACAAACGAAAAAGAACAAATCACAGTTCCCCAACTGAAATAAAACAAAGACGACAAACTAAAAAGAATTCAAAACACAAAGCACCAGAAAAACAGGGGAGGAAAAGGAAGTAAAGTGAAAGCAGAAATGCTTCCCCGTTTAATTTGACTCAACCGCAAATTGCTCCGGAAATGCAAAGTGGTGTCGGCTCCCCTATGAGCATATGTCTATTTAAACCACTTCTCGGTTGAAAGGAGAAGTATCCTGCATTTCATCCTGCAAACTCAAGAAAAAACATCAAAAAGTCCAGACAGAAAAATCAATGGCATCCTCAGATATGCTCGTTGATGATCTTAACCTTGAGTTAACACTTGCCCCACCAAATGCCCAGATAAGGGCTCCTCCAAACCCTATTTTCCCAAACTCCTCATACCATCATGGTTCAGTCTCGAATTTCTGAGGCCATGCCGTGGAGGGCAGGAACTGCTGCGGACTTCCACTTACAGGTCAGACACTGCATGTGGCGCAGAGGTTGGACAAGCTGGCAGTGGACGAGTCCCATAATTTGACAGTGCTCAACGCGGTCTTGGCCACAAATTTGGGCATGCGCCTCCTGGCGAGACACGAGAGTGCGGGCACTGAGTGAGGAGGTGGCGGCCCTGAAGGCTCAGGTGGCGGACCTCCAGAAGCGGCTCTACAGCGCCAACCAACATGTAGAGATGCTGCAGAAAAGGAATGAAGATCATGTGGAGCTGTTGCAGGTTCTACAAGCAAGAACGGAGCAGAGAGGCAATTAGCAGAAGCCTCAGGTGCCGCAGAATGCAACAATGAACATGTGATTAGGACTTTTATGTATGCATTTTCAAGTTTAAATATGTAATCACATGTTATGAAATAGAATAAGCATTTGAGCCAAAATCCTGATTGTGCATTAATGAATTGAAAAAACTTCCCAAACTTATATGAAACACTGTTTATAAATGCTGGAGATTGAAGATTAAACAATGCCATATAGAAAAATTGGGATGGACAAAAAGAAAATAAACAACCACACACTACAATAAAGAAGAAAAACAAGTTAGAAACAAGAATAAACAATAAGAATAGCAATTAGAGCAACAAAGTCAAAGGGAAACTCAAAGAAAAATTCGAAATTTACCTTGGGTGAACAGGAACCCTAACTGAAAAATAAATAAGAAGAAAGTGAGGAGAGAGAAAAGAGAAAAGAGAAAAGAAGAAAACATATGCGGAACGTTAAAAATCGCGACGAGCGACCGGTCGCAAGTGCTAGGCGACCGGTCGTTAGCGGCAGATTTCAAAATAAAAGAAATACGCGAAAGGCGACCGGTCGCAAGTGATACACGGTCGTTAGCGTTAAAACAGATTCAAATTTTCAGCAATTCGCGAGAGCGACCGGTCGCAATGGAAAAACGACCGTCGTCGTGGGTTTTTTTTTAAATTTATTTATTTATTTATTTATTTATTTAAGGACTTACCTTCTCAACTCAGTTTTGCACCACAGCAGGTACATCAATGAAGTGGAGTACTTCATGTTCTTGATGCAAAGCGTTTTCGTGGTAGATTTTCAACCTATGCCCATTAACTTTGAATTCCTTTCCTATGCCTATTGGTCGGTTTTCAACTGCACCATAGGAAAAAACATTAGTAACGACAAATGGGCCAGTCCAGTGGGAACGAAGCTTACCTGGAAAGAGTTTGAACCTAGAGTTAAAGAGTAATACTCTTTGCCCTACTTCAAACGACTTTCTAATGATATGCTTATCATGAAACGCCTTTGTTTTTTCTTTGTAAATTTTTGGGTTCTCATAAGCATCATTGCGAAGCTCGTCCAGTTCGCTCAGTTGTAACCTTCTGATATCTCCTGCTTCCTTCATGTCGAAGTTCTACTTCTTAATTGCCCAAAGGGCCCTGTGTTCAAGCTCGACAGGTAGATGATAAGGTTTACCAAAGATTAAGCGAAAAGGAGACATACCGATTGGAGTTTTGTAAGCAGTTCGATAAGCCCAAAGAGCATCGTTAAGGCGCATAGACCAATCCTTTCGAGTAGGACCAACAGTCTTCTCTAATATATGCTTCACCTCTCTGTTGGAAATCTCCACTTGTCCACTAGTTTGAGGGTGATAGGGGTGGACACCTTGTGAGTTATGCCATACTTCTTGGTAGGGTCTCAAACGATCGATTACAAAAATGGGATCCTCCATCACTAATGATGGCCCTCTGTGTTCCAAACCTACAAAAGATATTGGCTCGAAGAAAGCTAAGAACAACTTTCGAATCATTAGATTTGGTTGGAATTGCTTCCACCCATTTTGAAACATAATCAACCGCAAGTAGAATAAATAGATTTCCAAAAGATGAAGGAAATGGTCCCATGAAATCTATTCCCCATACATCAAATATTTCAACAATTAGAATTGGATTTAAAGGCATTTGATTTCGAGATGAAATGTTACCCATCCTTTGACACCTATCACAAGATAGACAGAATTGTGAGGCATCTTTGAACAAGCTTGGCCAATAGAATCCACTTTGCAAAACTTTCAATGCCGTCTTCTTGGCTCCAAAGTGGCCACCACATGCGTTCGAGTGACAGAATGTGAGTATAAACTGAAATTCGGTTTCGGGAACACATCGCCTAATCACGGAGTCCAAACAATACTTCCACAAATATGGGTCATCCCACACATATGACTTGGTGGTTTTCAGTAATTTGTCCTTTTGACCCCTTGACAAGTCCCTTGGTATACTTCCTGGAGCAAGAAAATTGATAATGTCAGCATACCATGAGTCAGAAACTTGTAATGCAAAAAGTTGCTCATCAGGAAAGGATTCACGAAGAGGAAGAGTGTCTTCTTCGGTATTGGAGTTAGTGATCAATCGGCTAAGGTGGTCAGCTACCACATTCTCCGATCCCTTCTTATCTCTCTGATTTCTATATCAAACTCTTGGAGTAACAAAACCCATCGTATCAATTTTGGTTTTGCTTCCTTCTTTGCCAAGAGATATTTCAAAGCTGCATGATCAGTAAAAACAATTACTTTAGAGCCTATCAAATACGAACGAAATTTCTCTAAGGCAAAAATTACAGCTAAAAGCTCTTTCTCAGTAGTTGAATAGTTCAACTGAGCATCATTAAGGGTACGACTTGCATAATATATGGCATGCAATCTCTTCTCAACTCTTTGTCCCAATACAGCTCCAACTGCAAAATCAGATGCATCACACATTAATTCAAAAGGTAAATTCCAATTTGGAGGCATAATGATAGGTGCAGTTGTGAGAAGAGTTTTGAGCCTTTGAAAAGCTGCCAAACATTCATCATTAAAATCAAAATTTGCATCTTTGGCAAGCAAGCTACACAATGGTCGAGAGATCTTAGAAAAATCTTTTATGAATCTTCTATAGAACCCGGCATGTCCTAAGAAGGATCGGATCTCTTTTACTGATGTGGGAGGTGGCAAACCGCTTATCACGTCTACTTTGGCTTTGTCAACCTCAATGCCTTGACTGGAAATCACATGACCTAAAACAATTCCGTGTTGTACCATGAAATGACACTTTTCCCAATTGAGAATTAAGTTGCATTCCCGGCATCTTTGCAAAACTAAAGACAAGTTGTTAAGGCATGAATCAAATGAATGACCAAACACACTAAAATCATCCATGAATACTTCAATGAATTTTTCTACCATATCGGAGAAAATACTCATCATGCATCGTTGGAAGGTGGCCGGGGCATTACACAATCCAAATGGCATACGCCGGTAGGGGAAGGTACCATAAGGACATGTGAATGTCGTCTTGTGTTGGTCTTCAGGAGCGATGACAATTTGGTTGTATCCTGAATAGCCATCCAAGAAGCAGTGAGTAACGGTGACCTGCAAGTCGTTCAAGCATTTGATCAATAAATGGTAGTGGAAAATGATCTTTACGGGTGGCGGTATTTAATTTTCTATAATCAATGCAAACACGCCATCCCGTTTTGACACGAGAAGGAATAAGTTCATTTTCCTCATTTCTTACAACAGTTATTCCTGACTTTTTAGGAACCACTTGGACCGGGCTTACCCACTTGCTATCGGAAATAGGATAAATTATACCCACATCCAATAGCTTCATAATTTCTTTTCAGACTACCTCTGTCATGATTGGATTTAACCCGCGTTGAGCATCCTTTGTGGGCTTGGAATCATTTTCCAATAAAATTCTGTGCATGCATCTTGTTGGGCTTATTCCCTTGATGTCCGCAATACTCCAACCAATTGCTCCCTTGTGTTCTCTTAACACTCGCATCAACTTATGTTCATTTTCCACATTGAGATTGCTAGCAATAATCACGGGCAATGTCTCTGTTTCACCTAAATAAACATACTTCAAATGGGATGGCAATGGTTTGAGCTCTAACTCAGGTGCCCTGTCAAGAGAAGGAACAAGCTTTTCAGGATTGACTGGCAAATGTATAAAATTAGGAGTGTACTTACGTGGTATGGCTGGACATGCATCAAGGAATTGCATAGCCTCATGTAACTCATCGTCATCAATTTCAGCAACTTGAGGATTTTGTATCAACACCTTTTCTAATGAATCTGTACCATGAGTACTATTGAATGTATTTTGCACAATTTGACACAATGTATCAATACGAAAACATTCATGTTCATCATTAGGGAGTTTGAAGGCATCATATATATTGAACATTATTGTTTCCCCTTCAACTGTCATTGTCAATGTTCCTTGTCGAACATTGATCACAGGATATCCAGTGGCCATGAAAGGGCGGCCAAGAATCAATGGAAGATCCGCACCCGGAATAGGAGCTTCTTCCATTTCTAGCACCAAAAAATCAGCTGGTAAAATGAGATCATTTACTTTCACAAGTACATCTTCCAAGATTCCTCTTGGATATCTCATCTGATCGGTCCGCTAATTGAATGCTGACAGAAGTTGGTTTAAGATCACCTAAATTAAGGGCTTCAAAAACAGAATAAGGCATTAGATTAATTGAAGCACCTAAATCAAGTAAAGTTTTTTCAAACAATTTATCTCCAATAATGCAAGGAATTGTAAAACTTCCTGGATCTTTTAATTTGGGAGGGAGCTTCCTTTGCAAAACAGCGGAAGCTTCTTCTGTTAGTGCAACCGTTTCATGATCTTGGAATCTCATCTTGTTGGTACAAAGGTCCTTCAAGAACTTTGCATAACTCGGAATTTGCTTGATTGCATCCAAGAGAGGAATGTTGACTTGCACTTTTCTGAAAGTTTCCAATATGTCCTTGGCATGTTGAATTTTTTTGGAACTCATAAGCCTATGAGGAAAAGGAGCACGTAAGATTTCTTCATTAGGAGGTTCACGACTTACCTTCTCTTTTCTTGCCCTTCTTGCAAGTTCATGCTTTGGGATCCATTCGGATGAAGAAGCTGCTTGTTTATCTTTCTCTTTGTTGCTTTCATCCTTTTCATTAGGCATGATCACTTCCTCAACCTGCATGTCATCAACATTGTGAATCAAATTTTCAGAACCAACAATTTCACCAATTACCTTACCAGTTCTCAAGGTAACTGCTTGAACATGCTCACGCCCAGTTGGATTAATCACTGGTTGGCTAGGCATCATGCCAGGTTCCCTTTGACTCAAAGCTGTAGCAATTTGCCAGACTTGATTTTCTAGATTGGCAATGGCCCTATCCGTTTTCTGCATGTGGGTGTCATTCCTCTGCATGTAGCTCTTTGTCTCAAGTGATGAAACTATCTGTGTTTCTAGCCATTGAAGCAACAAGTTCTTCCAAAGATTTTCCTGTAGATTGTGGGTGAGATTGATTTGAACTTGATTGGTTAGGTGGCGGTGGATTGAAATAGTGTATTTGACCATGAGGTGGGCGAGTATGTTGTTGGCCTTGAGGTGGTTGAGTTGGCCCTTGTTGAACATTCGAATTGTCACTCCACCTGAAGTTCGGATGATTTCTCCACCCCGGATTGTATGTTTGTGAGAAAGGATCATTCTTAGGCCACTGACTTCTCTGAAATGAGCCCACTGCATTCGCTTCCTCCATTGCCAAAGGACGATCTTCAGTGTCATGACCAATTGTGGAGCAAAATGCACAAACCTTGGATGATCCTGGTGCCAATTTCTTCACCATGTTGGTTAGGTTTGCTATCTGAGCTTCCATACTAGAAAAGGCACTTACATCATAGGATTCCCCTTTTCTACTGGTTTTTTCCTTGAATTATATTGGCGAGCATTTGCAGCAACAAGATCAAATATCGCTCGCACTTGTGTTGGAGTCTTGGTCATTATAGTTCCTCCTGCAGCTGCATTCACAATATTTTGATCCGCTTCAAGAAGTCCTTCATAGAAGTGTTCCATTAGGAGCCAAGCTTGTATGTTATGATGCGGACAAGTGATTAGAAGTTTCTTGAAACGGTCCCAATAATCCTGGAAGCTTTCTCCTTGCCTTTGCAGAATTCCTGTAATCTGACTTCGGAGTTCATTTGTCCTTTGTGCTTGGAAAAAATGTTGTAAGAACTTTGTAGCAAGGTCCGTCCACGTTGTGATGGAATTTGGAGGTAGATAGTGAAGCCATTCCTTTGCTGTATCCTTCAAACTAAATGAGAAAAGTCTCATTCTTATCTCGTCACTATTCATGCCTGGAATCTTTATTGTGGAACACACTTCCTCAAAGTCTAGGATATGTGCATTAGGATTTTCTCTGGGATTTCCAAGGAACTTAGGCAATACGTGTATCATGCCCGATTTCAACTCAAAGTTTTCCAAAGTGGTTGCGGGATATACTATGCAAGATGGTTGTCCAGTTGTTGGTGGTGAAGAGTATTCTTGCATAGTAAGTTCCGCATTTGCAGCTGCTGCCGCCATTGGTGAAGGTGGAGGTGACTCAACTTTTGGTGAGCTTGGTGATGATGAAAACGGTGAGAATGAAAAAGGCAACGGAGTAGACACAACTAGTCGGATGTTCCTTTCTCTCAAAGCTTGAGCTTGGATATCTTCTATTGTGCAATCTAATGAAATATCCAAATTCAAAAGGGACATAAGTAAAATGTTCCTGCAATAAGAAGAAACAAAAAAAAACAAACTCAAATAAAATGAAACGACAAACAAAGAAAGAAAAAAAATAAAATTAAGTACTCTAAATATACTCAAACAAAACAGATAAGCAACCGTGCCAGTTCCCCGGCAACGGTGCCAAAAATTGTTGCATTCCTAAAAGGACACAAATTAATGTGCAAATAACCAATTAAAAATACCCGCAAGTGCACGAATCTAAAGAAGTATAGATTATGTAAGTACGGGTTCAATCCCACGAAGAACTTGTCGGCTTCCTATAAGTTCTAGTTTGAGTACGTAAAGAACACTTAATTGACACACCACAAATGCACAAATGCAAAATGGAACTAAAAATAAGTAAAGAAGTGCAAAAGAAATGAAACAACACAAGAAAACTAAAGAAAAACACAAACAACACTTTCTATCGCCATTTTATCACCTGTGAACAGTGCACGTGAACAGTGAACAGTGACGTGAACAATGAACAGTCAGCGACCGGTCGTGAACAGTGACGACCGGTCGTTTTTCACAGAGTTGAAATTCTAATTTTTGACGTGATGAGCGACCGGTCGCGAACAGTGACGACCGGTCGTTTTTTAGAGTTGAAATTCTCTGCTTTTCAGTTTCGACCTCTGTCCAGGTTTTGCCTATAACTTTCCAACCGTTTGTCCAAAATTCACGTTTTTTATACGATTGGATTCAGCACAGAAAATTCAAGAACGCAGCGCAGACCAAAAGTCAAAAACAATTACGGAAACAACCAAAATGGAATGACAAAGACACAAAATGTGTCAAACACGCAACTCACACACACATTGGGGGGGGGGTTTGATTTGGTTCAAGTGACCTATTTCTATTGCAAGAAAGTAAATGGACTTTGAATTTAAATGAGAATTGCAGAGATGAATTATCAAAATGTGAAATTAAAATGTAACAAACACTAGGGTTTCGGAATCCACCCTAAACAATTCTACCCAAGTTCATGAATACTCAAGTGATGAACTCTAAACGTGTTGATGAAAATGTTCTCAATCAAGACCATGGGTGGTGGCTCAAGACGCATTGATTCTCTCTAATATACGTAAAGTGCATGGTTCGTGCTACAATACTTGTGCTCTCCTCATAACCGAACCTAGGTATGGTTCGTACTTCGATTCAATTACAAGGAAAACCCATTAAGTTCAAAGAGAATATGAACATCACAAGAATCCTAATAGCATGGTGTTTACATTAGGTATTCAAGAAACCAATTCACATGGATGGTTCTTACTCCATCCATCTATTGCTTAGGAAAACATGAAGATACACATAATCCCAACAACCTCAAGAAGCATGCTTTCAAAGGTGATCAATCAAAGAAGAACATACATCAAGGATAGATTAATTTGGTGAATTGGAATTCATCAACAATATCTAGAAATTCATACACTCAAGCATCAAAACAATAAGGTAATCACGTTTAGGGCTTCAACCTAAGCCCTAGCTATGGAGTTTAGTTGCTCATACTTATTCCAAATACAAACTCAAAATAAAATTAGAAAGAGTTTACAGATTTTGAGAAAATTGTGAAAGCTTCAAAGTCATCAATGGTGGAAGTCTTCTTCTCCACTTTGCTTGGCTGCATCTTCTTCTCCTTCCTTAGCTCTTAGCTCTCCAATCTGCTCCGTATATCTAGAATGGTGGAATGACTTCATTTCCCACGTTCAAAAGACTCCCACTTCATATTGCAATTCCCTTTTGCTTCCCTCTCTCCTCCTTTCCAGCTTTTTTCTTTTAGTATTCTATTGCCAAAGTCTTCACCCATTATCTTCTTGTCCTCTTGCCATGATGAAGCTTTGACTTCACAAAGATGCCAAATGCTTCAGAAAATATATTATCTACTAAGGTAAATTCTTGTTACCAAGTGTGATGGTAACAAGAATTATCAAATGACACAAAGGGGGTAAAAGCTGGCCAAATTCGGATTTCCAGAGCTGTGGTAACATGTTGGATTGGTTGGATAGGCAATACTTGTCCAATGGAGCTCAAATTTGGATATGTTGTAGTTAACATCCATTGGAACAAGTCTCATGAAGATCATGACCTCATCCGAGCACCAGAGCATGTTGATCCCAGGCCAAGAAGTTGACCTACGAAAATGAACAAAAACAGAATTTATAACCAATAATGCACTTTTAGCTCATTTTCATTCCAACCAATGTAAAATATAAGAAAACACAAAAAGGAAGTAAAAAGTTATAAAATGTCAAGAACTAACTCAAAATAGTGGGTGAATAACATGAAAAATCATGTGTAAAAATGAACCGAACAGCCATCAACAATATCTTAATGGTTTCAGAATCATGTTTCTCTAATTCTTCATCGTCCATTTCCTCTTCTTCTTTTTATTCCTCGATTTCTTCATTCCATAGTACTTCATCTACTTCTTCCATCTCCATTAATAACAAAAAAAATCTGTAATGCACATATAACATTGTAACACAAGCAAAAAACTATTCAAGAAAAAAAACAGCAACCAAAAAACTATTCAACAAAAAAAAACAGCAACAAAAAAAGAAGAAGAAGGAAAAGTAGAAACAGTAATTGCTTGGTAATAAGGTAGACGTGCAAACCCTGTTTCATATACCCAAGCAATTGCTTGGTGAAACAGTAGCCTAATATATATGATGTGTAAGTATAGGCAGGCAACTCGTGAAATAGCAGCCTAATATATGACGGCAACAATAACTATTCAACTATTCATACATGATGTGCATCGAATACAAGCAACAGTAATTGCTTGGATATATGATGATATATAGCAACAGCAATCATTCAAGCACTAGAAAGCGTAGAAAAAGAGAAGAGATTTTTTACCTCAACTTGACAAGCACACACGTTCAAGGACTAGAAAGCATAGAGCACGTTCAAAGTTTCTAGGGTTCACATAAGATTTATCAAAGCCTTTTGTATTTATACTTACCACTTTATTTTCTAACGAAATCGGGCAACTTATTAATTCCTTCAAAATAAATTACTTTTTGAATACATGTTGTTAATATTATGTTAACTCGCAATTGTACGGGGCAATTAGTAGTATAGCAAGACAAGTACGAGGTCGTACCCATGAAGACTTGAGAAGTTAAAACTAGTTATGTACTTAGATTACCAAATTCAAGAAGGTAGGAGGTTATGTCTAAAACAGAATTTAAAGCAAGAGTGGTTGTGATTGTTGAACAAAATAAGCAAAATGAAATTGCAAACAAAAACAAGTAAACAAATGTAACAAAGAGTGGTTTTAAGAGATGGAAAACAGATTTGGAGACTAGGGCATTCGAATCACCATAACAATTCAATTCTGGGTTATAAGGAGTCAAGTAACAAGTCTAATTCATATTCAAAGATTGATTCTAACTAAAGTATGATTAGGCCATGGTGTCTAGTTCTAACCTTGTATTCATAATTCCCTAATTTGATCATTTGTTGTCTAACCTAAATTAAGCATTAGGAACCCATTAAGCATAGAAGAATAATTTAAACAACCAAGTATGTATCTAATCCCTGTTGTCGAATGTCCATACATACTCTTCCTATTCATAGTTCAATTTGAATCAAAGCATGGTGTCTACTCTTGATTCAAACCAAGATAGCTAACATACAAGTTCTAATGGTGATCAATCATTCAAACAAGCATATTAACTGATAAGCATAATGAATAAAAACATGAATCATGAATCAAACTTGAAACTCCAAACTTCAAACTTATAAACCCAGAATATTCATGTTAGGTTACATCGAAGCCCTAGTTATGAAATTAGCTGCTCATAATGAAAAATAAACTTAGATAGAAATGAGAAACATAAGGAATGCAATAAGAGTAGAAAAACCCATTTTCTGAAGTTCTTGTGGTGTCCAAGACTTCTTTAAGTGCTTCTCCACGTCTAATGCTTCTCAAAGAGCTTCCCCAGGTCTAGAATGATGTATGACAGCTAGTAGGTGATTTGGGATGAGTTTGGGTGAGTAGTGATGGTTGAGAAAGAGGAAATTCATAGGGAAATGGAAGGGAGGTTTTCTGGAGTTGTTTTGGTGATTTTGGGGCAGTTTAGAGTATTGGGTTGATTGCTGGAGTGTTTGGGGTTGTGGGAATGTATGAGGATGATTTCTGGATGTGTTGATGGAATGATGGAAGTGTGGAGGATGGCTGAAGTGAATTTTGTAGCTTGAAGACTTCTCTATTTATAGGGTTAAGATGGAGGAACATCATGATGAACTCCCACTTTATCTTGTCTATGTTAGTGTGGTTAGAATCAATCACATCCCATACTTCTTTTGCTGCACCTCAAGCTTTCTTTACATGGGTGTTCAAAGGTGTTCAATTGTGGCTGCCTTTTGCTGCCAACCCATGTGGGTTTTCTTTTGGTTGCTGGAAATAAAAGATTCTTCTGAACCAGGCTTGGTGTAGGAAGGCCTGAGGTTTCAATATGTATCCAATTGGGTTCAAATTTGGATATGTCATAATAGACACATATTGGAACAACTTGTATGAAGAATGTATTCTCATCTGAGTAACACAAGTGTACATTTTGGGCCTTGCAATTTGACTGCCGAAAATAGACTGGAATTGACTCATGGTGTGCATTTTGAAGGGCCCAACAGATTGGGCTTGGCTTCATCAATTGATACATTTGAGTAGTCCATCTTGCAGTTTAGAATCTCTTCTTTCTAACCACATATTAATTGGGCCAATACAAGTTGGGAGGAGGAAGTTAAGGCCAAAATAAATTGCTAGCTCAGTCTCTGCTCTTTTTTGCACCATTTTGCATCTTTTCCTATCCAAAGCCACCATTGCTACCTAAGGCCCAATGAACTGAATGATAAACAGAAAAAGGGATTAAAAACACAAGTTTAACTCAATAACATAACCAAATCATAAGCTAGAAGGGTACAAAATGAAATATACAATTATGAACTGATCAATACACCTAAATTTTGTTTGACTTTTAAAAAGTTATAATTGAATACACCTAGATTTCGATGTATTTTTTAAATATCAATTGAAATCTGAATTGAATACACCCAAACTTTTAAACTCTTTTAAACTCTTTTAAAATCTTAATTGAATACACCCCCTTAAGATTAGGGTTTAGGCAGAAGAAAAAGAGAGAGAGGAAAGCATATATATATGATACCCGAAATCAACAAACCCACTAGAAAAAAGATGTAATCTCAACCGCTTGCTCAGAAATCTTCAAACCCAGATTCAAAACTTAGAACCCAAAATCGAAAACCACAACCCAATGGAGAAAATAAAAGAGAGAAAAAAATAACCATAGCCATCGATACCCATACCTGATTGCTATAGGAATCTCGCAAGCTGAGCTCCCGATGGTGAAAGGTGCGCTCTTCTCCTTCTGTCGTTCTTTTTTGCGTGCGTGCGTGCCTTCCCTCTTCTCTCGGTCGATGTATTTACGGAAGATGCGTGAACAGTGAGGATGAACTGAGTGAAAAGAAGAGAGGAGAAATGAGAGGATGAGTTTAATTAGGTTTGATGAAGTTAAAATTTTAAGAAACTGCCTATGATTTTTAATGCCCGCTCACTCCTTCACGATAGAAGAGAGAGAGAGAGAGAGAGAGAGAGAGAGAAATCGAGGTGTGAGAGGGAGAGAGAAATCCAGTTGATGGATATGAAGTTAGAGAACGCAGAAGCAAGAGGTGAGGTAGCGCCCATCGTGAAATCTCAAAGGGGATAAGATTGGGAATTTAAAACAACATTTTTGCTCAACCTCATTGACTCCATAAAGTTCAGACATGATTATAAGTTCATTTCTCAAATGCAACCAAATCGAAAACTACAAATGAAAAGGAACAAGCATGAAAAAATAAATGAGGATGGAACAGAAATTTCCTCTCACAATTTTAAGATTCTGCTTTTTGTAGTGACCATCAGCTCCTCTTAAACTTCAGAAGAATCACCATACCAGCACAAAAAGATGATGACCGTATATGGGATCTCTTGATTTGCACATTCAACAAACAACAGTGACGAAAAGTTTCAAATGTGGTAGTTTCAATTCCAGCCAAAACAAAAAGAAGCTAGTAGTTGCAATTGAACTAACAGCTAAATTATTCAACAAGCAAAGGACATTATCACCGGAACTCACCGTTTCAAGTGAAAAAAAGAAAAATCTACACATCAGTCGATATTTACATATCATATGTGCCAACTACTTTGGAGGCGATTGAAGGTCGGCCGCGACTTTGTTGGAAACGGAGGGGTGAAATGGTTGAAAATGACGTTGGATTTTCGGCGTTTATCGACGGTTGTTATTTCGGGAGAAAATTACTGTGAGAATGGTGGCTGGCTCATAGGAAGAGGAGGCAGCTTGGCGCTTTTTATTTTAGCTAATTAGCAAATTTTTATTGTTTTTTTTTTCTTTAAGATGATACACAATTGTTGTTCAATAGTTGAATTAGGACTGATTTGGAGTGATTCTGTAGAAACGATTTTACTCATTCATGATTTTAGCATAATCACTTTACATTAGTAGGCTTTTGCACAAAATCAGTTTATCCTACAAAATCAGTTTATCCTTTGGTTACCAACATAGAAGTGCTTTTATCCTGTAAAAAAGTGATTTTGTGGTTATTCGTTTGGCTTCATAAAGAAAAAAGTGTTTTTATTTTCACAGTTCTTTTTTATTTTTGGTATTTTTATAATCAAACATTTTAAAATTGATAATCAATCTTATAATATTAAATATTGGGCATTCTTAAATGAAAATTGAAGATATATAGCTTCAAATCATACTTCTTGAAAAAAAATATGAAAAAATATTTTTTTTAGGATGAGAAAATGTATTGTTAAGCGACACAAATATTAACTAGACATAAGAAGATTTGCGATTCTCTCTCTTCCGTACTAGTCCCTCCCTCATCTGCTTGAGGAAGTAACTCTTCATCATCATTGAATGAATTTTAATGCAGTTATGAAGAGCCATTGAAGCGACAACGGCTTGTACTTGTTTTTCCAAAGGAAATTATGAATTTGACATACCCATTGGTTTTTCCAAACACCGAAAGTTCTTTCCATCGTGTATCTTTGAGATGAATGTCTATGATTGAAGATTTCTTTTTTCCCTCTTGGTTGGCTTCCTCGTCGAAAATTAGGAAGGTGATATCACTCACCCCTATAAGGGCCTCAATATCCTTTCATTTGTGGATAACCAGTTTCAACCAAATAATATTTACCTATACATGTGAATTAATAACAATATTAGTATGCCATATTTGATATAAGAAACATATCCAACATGAAATAGTAAAGGAAAATATTGAACTTGATGCCATTTTGATTACTAACCAGTTGGTGGATGTAACCAGTTGGTGGATGTGGAAATTTCAATGCTAGTATTCTTAAGGCCTCCATGAATACATGTGCATTGTGAGCAGCATCCTCCTATCCAACCCAAGCAAATGTAAAGCACATATTAAAATCACATACAACCATGATATTTTGGGTAGTGATGCCTTTTCTACCAATATAAGGTACTTGCCTTTCTTTAGGCACAACAACTGGTACATGTGTTCCATCAATCACCCAATTATATTCAATACTCTTTCTCCAAGCATGATTATGAGGAAGAAATCGGCGATGACCCTGTAACATATTTTGTGTATCAACTTATTTGAAGTAAGAGAGAGCTTTAGAGAGAGAGGCTCCCCCTTCTCTCCTTTCCCACCGCCCTCTTTTGAGCTGCTGTGTCTGTGCCGCCGCCTTTCAGGGTGGCTCCTCCGCCACCTCTTGTGTGGTTTTTATCTGCCATCCTTTGGTGTGGCTTTCCTTTCCCTTTTTTTTTTTTTCAGTTTGCTTTGGTTTGCCCTTCCTCTCATGTTTTTCCAAATGTAGGCCCATATCTCCTCCACATCTCTTCCCTCACTACTCTTCAGCCATTTCACCTCTCTCACCCTTTTTCCCTTTCATACACTCACCCCCCATCAGTCCATTTCTCTCTCCATCCCAAGAAAACTCAAACCCTAAAATCCTCCTCTCTCCCTAGAATTTTCTTGGTCGTCTACTTGTTTGATGCTGCTCCTGCTTCTCCCTTACAAACCAACCTCAGATTCTGAGATCAAGTCATGGAGGTGTTGGCTTTGTAGTTTAATGGTCCATTTGGACCAATACCTGCTCATGGATCGCTTGAGCATGATGCATGTTGGTGGCTTGCTCCCCCAACCCCACGCTCTCCAGATCCCCTTTGTTGGTTCCCCTGAACCTTCTTGTTCTTCCTGGCTGCGGTGGCAGCGGCAATGCTAGATTAGGAGGCGGCTGCTTGGTGTTTCTAGGGTTTGATTCTAGGGTTTTTGTATTTTGGGCTTTTTGTATATTGGATTGGGCTTTTATTTTGTTTAGTTGGGCCCTTGTTTTATATTTCTCACTTTTGTATTGGGCCTTTATGTAAAACTCTATGGTAATGACATATTCATTCCTTTGACCAAAAAAAAAAACTTATTTGAAGTAACATCTTTATCACAAATAGGACATGCCAAGTATCCATGTGTCCTATAATTCAATAAATTCTCTTAAGCAGGAAAATCGTTTATAGTCCACAAAACACATACATGAATACATAAACTTTCCCCGGTGGAGACATCAAAAGTATGAACACGATGCTCTCACAATTCTTTTAACTCATCCACTAATAGACGAAGATACACATCAATATTCCTCCCAGGTGCTTTTGGTCCAGGAATTAGCAAAGCCATCATTGAAAACATTTCCTTCATACATTTCCAATGTTGCAAATTGTATGGCATAAGTCTGACTGGCCACATACTATAATTATTGCTCATATTACCAAATGGATTAAAATCATCAGTAGCAAGTCCTAGCCTAACATTTCGAGAGTCTTGTGCAAACCATGGGTATTTCCTATCAAAGTCCTTCCACTGCTCAGAATCTGCAAGATGCCTAAGTATACCTTCTTCACTAAGCTACTTGTCTTTATGCTATTTCATGTCAATTGCAATATGTCTAGACCCATATAACCTTTACAACCTTGACTTTAATGGAAATAACGCAATACCTTTTGTTGTATAGGCTTGCGCTTATTATCAATTGGTTTGTATCTTGGCTCATCACAAATGGGACATTTATCAAGTTTATCATTTTGTTTCCAAAACAAGGCACAATCATGTATGCAAGTGTGAATTGATCCCTAGCCCAAACCTACTTCTCGTAACATCTTCTTTGCATCATAAAGTGATGTCGGGATAATTGCCTCTTTTGGATGAGAAAGTTTTAACACTTCCAGCAACATATTGAAATGTTTATTACTCAAACGACCAAACACCTTAATACGCATCAATCTTATAACAAAAGTCAAGAGAGAAAACGTCGTACAACCAGGATAATTCTCGATCATCTTCCTCAAACAATGATTATATTTGTTAGAATGAGAACTATGGTCATCACTTTTTATACCCTCAATGTTGGCATCCATATTTATAGGCCCTTGTATATCATTTAAAATACCAAAAATGTCAATTTCATTGTCATCCTCGTTATCACTATCACTATCCTCCTCTGTTCCGACACGTGACTCATTATCAACAATTTCTCCATGTAATATTCATATATGATAATGATGTGCAATCCCATATCTCACTAGATGATGCCAAATAACTTCTGTCGTATGGAAACTTTCATTTTGACAATCACGACCTAGACAACGTGCTTGATTGTCGGTATCCAAATGTTTCTTGGTAGCATCAATGAATGAATTAACGCCAGCTATGTAATCCTTATTCAATCTATTGGGTATGAACATCCAACTTTGATCCATCCCAAAAACATTGTACTTTCTCTTGCACTTCAACTTGCAACGATGAGACCCATCAATCCCAATCCTCCAAGTGCTGGTAGGTACTGTTTTTGTAAGAACTAGCATGAAATATGGTACTCATTTAAATTTGATTTTATTTGTTGATATATTTTCTTCACATCTCTCTTTTAACCCTAGTGAAACCAGTAGACCAAGACCCATTAACTGATCATGAGAAGAAGGTTGAGGTTGATGACATGAAGAAGAAGAATCTGACTAGAGCATAAGTGAAAAAACAACTCATGCTTACTGTTGAGGTGATCAAGTGCTTCGTGTGTCCAAAGATTTACCCCACCCTACATCGATTGCAATCTCATCAAAAGGCACTCTACAACTTTTTCAATGAGTGCACTAAATGCAACATGAGGTTTCTCAATAGCTTGGACTATCAAGCCCATCTGAAGGTATAAAAATTATATCTTTTAGGTTGATTATTAATTATTAATTCTCCTAAACTCTTCAGGTTGAGTGCCCATCCAAGCCCATGTTGGAGCCCTTCCTAGCCTAGGGGATAATAAGTGTTGCTTGCTCTTTTTATTGAATTCAGTGTTGATCGATCAACAATATAGCTATTTTGATTAACGACAACTTTTAACTATACATACATGGCGTTGTTGGAATTAATAATTGATAAACATGCATGTGGCTTATGGTTTGTTAGGTATCTTTCAAATAGATTTGTGGTTTGGTCAACCTTTAGGATTGTATATGTTTTTATGCATTTTAGATTAACCACCATTGTGGACACAATGAGTGGATAGTTGCAGCTTGGAGTTTTCTATGCATATTTTTGTATGAGAAAGCATGGAGTTCCTCGGAACACCTTCTCAAATGCAAGGGCATATGTGGATGGTAAACTTATAAAGCTTTGATTCTCAAATGTGAGGGCATGTTGTTTTTGTTTAAATTATTCATTCCTCCTGAATTGCGACTATACTTCCTCATTATGTACTCTCTCACTCAAACTTTATCTAATTCTCTCCATTATTCAATAAATCTCACTCATAATCACACTTCCTTTATTACTTCTTGAACTTGAACTTGAATTTGAATTTTCTTTTCAAATACTCAAAATTGAACTTGGTTAATGGTGATGTAATTTAATGTGCATTGTGATTATATATTTGTTTTGTTTAGATTTATGGGATTGGTGTTTAGTCAACCTTTAGGATTGTGCATGTTGTTATGCATTTTAGATTCACCAACCTTGTGAACGTGATAGGTGGATATTTGTGGTTTGGAGTTGTCTAGGCATGTTTTTGTATGCAAGAGGACGGAGTAATTCCTTGGAACACCTTCTCAAATGCGACTTCGAGCTCAGGAAGCTTTGATTCTCAAATGCAAGGGCATGTCGTTTTGGTTTAAATTATTCATTCTCCTTCTTCCTTGCAATAACACTTCCTCATTATACACTCTCTCACTCGAACTCTCTAATTCTCTTAATTTATTTCCCAAATCACTCTCTGAATCATACTTCCTTCGCTACTTTTTCGAGTAGAATTTGATTTTAAGGTTGATTGTTGTTTAAAATGAAAGCATCATCTTCATTTGTGGATCTTAGCAAATTAGGGTTTGATTTCAAGGGCAAACACCATAATTTGACTTCTTATTCAAATTTCTTGAAATTGTTGGGTTTTTTGCTTGATTAGCTAAACAAAATTCAAAGAAAATGCAAAATTTGTATTGTTCATGGATGCATTTCGGTGGTTGTTGTCAACTAAAAATCAATAACCTAGTGTTATGGTTTTTGAAATGTTTTTACATTGTTGCGTTCTCAGAGTGAATTCTTTGAAATATACTTTGATACTTATGTGTTTATCATTGTTTTTTTTCCCTTTTTAAACTATAAAATTACGTTAAGAAGTTGAAGTATCACCTGTTTTTAATAACTTATTATGAAATAATGAACTATGTTGCCAACATTTATCATAAAATGAAGATTATAAAGGCTTATCGAAAATGAAAAAGATTATGTCACTACTACAAAAAGAGAAAAAGACGACCAGAAAAAGACGACGGCATAACATAAAAACGTCGTTGTATTTAAACCGACGACGGTATAAAAAAAACCGTCGTGGATAAGTGCCTTACTGTTGAATATTTTTAAAAGACGACGCATACAAATAAAAAAGCGTCGTTTTTTTAAAAAGGATTTCTTCAGAGTTAAAATCTGACCAAAAAACAACAACAGCAGGTATGAATCCACCGACGTAGAAAGTAAAGACGACGGTTTAACAAAAAAGCTGACGTGTTAACTCCTAACTAAACACGACCAACTGTTCTTAATCCGCGTCTTATAATATAATGGAATCCACGTCTGTATACTACGACGGTGCCTTCTCTGAAAACCGCGTCTTAATTTTTATTTCTTTTTAAGATTTAATTATTTTTTAATTTTGGTAGCCAACGAAAATTAAAATGAGATCCCAAGAGGTATGATATCTTACCTTTGAGATCTTTGGATCCTGATCATAATCGAACCACCAAAGTGAGAAAGACAATATTTTAAATACACAAAATCCATAAAGAAACCAGAATTGAACTGACTACCTGCAAACTTTGAGAAAGACAATGTTTTGAAAGTTAATGATGTGTGCGTCTTGGTGTCTTTGAGATACACCAAAACGCATACATCATTAATATCCAAATTATTGTCTTTGAGATGTGAGAGAGAGTGATGATGTATGTGTGTATGTGAGAGAGGAAGACGAGCCTCCAGAGAGATCAGAAGAACTTGGAACCCTAAATGAAAACTGAAACTGAAAGAAAGAGTCAAATTTATATAATAAATCTTTTAAACTTACGGCGGTGCTTATAGACATACCGCCGTGTAATTTAAAAAACCACGTCGGTTATTGTTTAATGGAATCCATGTCGTATAATTTTATGGAATCCACGTCGTATAATGTAATGTAATCCACGCGGTATATTACAAACAAAAGACGTGTTAAATAATATACCATGACGCGAGAGATTAATTTATCGACTTATTATTTTGGAGTATACTACGACGGTGCCTACAACACTACTGTCGTGTTTATTTACCACGTCCTAAGTTCAAATTACCGTCGTATTTTTTCAATTTATACGTCTGCCTTCTCTGCAAACCGCGTCTTATTTTTATAGCTTTTTAAAATTAATTAATTTTTCCTTTATTTTGGTAATATCTTTCTTAACACAAAACAAAATTTAATTCTCAATCCTCAACAACATTTTCATCTTAAAAGGTAAATCTCTTCGTGTTAAATATTGATCAATATTTACACAATATATGTACACAAATTAGGCAAATACATCGTGGTTTCTTTTCTGCCTTCACCCTTAGCTTGTTCAACTGTTTCTTCCTCTCATATGCAACCTAGGCCCTCTCTTTCCTCTTGTTCTCAAGCTCCTGCACAGCCACATATGAATATCTAATAATTTCAGAAAATCAAAATCAACAAAGTGTGAAAAGCTCACTCCTCGATTCCTGGTTACATTGTAGTCCCCTTTTCCACAGTGGTCAACTTCAAAACTCTTGTCAAAGGACTTGGCATTATGGAAACCTTCCCAGCTTTTCTCAAATTCAACAATTGCAAACCCGAGTGACCCCCTATGTCCATAAAGGATGAACCCTCAAAGGGTTAAAACCTTTACTTGCCAAGTCAGTTTTAAGTTTGGAACCACTTTCCCCAACATGTCTTCCATCCTTTAGTTCAGTTCTAACATTTGCCAAAATGCCCATTGGAGGCCATACAAACCATTGGTCATCCTCCTGTGTAGCAAGGGTGGAACCAGCCTTAGAACCTGTTGTGGGTTGTGCCTTTGGGGTGGGGAGAGTGGGGGCTGGGAAGAAGCTGGGAGTGGGCTTGAGGTTCAAAATGAATAGACTTTTCTCTGATTTGGGAGGAACCCACTACAGCCACCATAAGGAGCATCAGGAACACCCTCGTATGCCTTCAAACGGGCAAGTGCCAATGCATCGTGGTTGGTCGGTAGTGTTATCAATGCCTAATAGAGAATATAATGATGTTATTGGTGATGATGTGCTATGTGATATTAGAATTGAGTGTGAGCCATTTACTAGAGGGATACCAAATGTTGACACATTTGATGACCTAGCGGGTGAGTTTGGGAGTGACAATATTAGAGATGGGTGTGAAGATATATGGATTGATTGATTGTTGTAATGTATGACATTAGTTATGCAGTTAATTGTATGACATTAATTCATAGCTCTGTATATCATTTTAATTCCGATCACATTTTCATTCTGCAGGCTTTGGGCACGACAAATTAAAAATTAAAAATAATCGGTTAAAGCTGAAAATACGACGGTCAAGTTACAAAAATCGCAAAAAGAGACGTCTACAAAACAAACAACGTCGGGTTTTCACAACCGACGTGGAATGACAACGCAAAAATGAAATAAAAACCGCCATTTGAAAAAGAAAACACGTCGGTTAATTAAAATTCATTTCAAAACGGTTAATAAATATTTAAAACAACAACGGTAAATAAAATAATCAACGACGAACATAAAGTATAACACGACGGCAGAGTTCAAACCGACGAATTTACCGATATAATCAATTGATGATTAACGTTGTAAAAACATTGTTGCACGTCAGTTATAATTAAACAATTGACGTCTCGGAGAATACACACGTCAAAAAAGGTTATAAAAGAGACTTAACAAAGACTAGCCACGTCATGGAATAAATAAATAACCGACGTAGTAAGGATATAACAACGTCGAATAATTGAATTCTTGGGACATAGTAAAGCATAACCACGACCTTCATTTTACAATAACCGACGTCAAATCCATAACTCAAGGTGTTTCGTTACTTTTTAACGACGGTTAGGATAAAAGCAATGACGTCTCAGAGATTACACACATCTAAGTGGCTCACAAAAGAGACTTTTAAAACGCCAACCACGTCAAAGTCTACAACCACCAACGTTGTAAAATACTAACAACGTCCTAAAATGTGACTCCTAGGCCGTAGTAAATGGATTAAACATGACAGGTATTTTAATTAACCGACGTGTAATGTTAAATCCACGTCGTGTTTTTCTATGTTCAAGCCGTCAAAATAATTTTCAACGTCTATGGTGACCTAAAGGGTCGTGGTTATTATTTTTTTTTACATCAATTCAAGTAAATAAATACCATGTTAAATATTTAAGACGTCACTTTTTTTGACAAAAGTGACGTCTAATTTATCATGTTATATGTTTTAGACGTCAGTTTTTTAATTTAGTGAACGTAGTATTTATTAACCACGACGGTTTCTACGTTTTACATGTCGGTTTTGTTTTATTTTGGGACGTTGATAAAAATATTTACGTCGGGTTTGTAGTTGTTTTTGACATTTAACATTATTTAAACGTCTATGTTTTACTAAAACCGTCGTCTAATATAGTCGAAAGTTGTCTTTTTATGCTTTTATGTATGAAATTGACGTCGATTTTAGTTTTTTTAATGACGTGTAATATATTAACTACGTCGGTTATTTGTCGTCATTATTTCATGTGTTAAAAGACGGCGGTGGATTTCTCGTAAGTTGTAAAACATGATACACGACGGTGGATTCCCGTCGTCTATTTCGTTTTTTGTAGTAGTATGTGATTGGAATATAAAGGCTTATCAAAAATGAAAAGGATTATACTGGTTGCCTGGCTGATTTTTTGAGGTTCATTAGAAACACCTACGAGCATTTTAAGGAACGTGGTGGGTTGTATACGATTGAGGATGTGGATGTTGTTTTGAGAAGACTTTGGGTTAATTTTTTAGATATGGTTCATCTTGTTAATTAGATTAGAGGTGCCTTATTTATTGGACGTGCATTATGATGTCGCTTTAATGACGTATTTGGTCTTTTGCACTCTACCCTTGGTAGTATTTGTTTTCTGATGTTGAACACTTTGTAGACCATGTAAATATATTGTGGATGATTTCTTCGTTTTTCTTTATTGTATGATCTATTTCTTTGCTAAAAAAACTATGGAAAAATGAAGCAAATCAACAGGATACTTAGAAATGGATTGTTTCAGAACTGAAAAAATGCATAATTGTGTTTGTATAAAATAAGGCTTGGATTACCGAATTTCCACAAGGACGAGCTTAATACAATTTGGCATAGCAATGGGGATGTCAAATGATGGTGAGGGCCTAAGGTAGTGGTGTGGATGCTTATGGTACTGGTGATGGTGATGACAATGACCATGAAAAGGTGGTGGCCATGGTCATGGAAATTGGAATAAACATCAATTCTTATATGTGATTAGAAGTGAGACCATGAGATAGTGCCACAATCCTACATCGCTTGGGTAAGGAAATGGACAATTTGATTGTGAGACCATGCGATGGTTCTACAATCCCACACCAATTGGATGAGCAAATGTGAAGTGCCTCATATGGGCAGAGTCCATCTCTCTAGCGAGATGTGTGGGTGATGACAATTTGGTATAAGGGTTGGACCTAACCGGAAGTGTGCTGATGAGGACGTCAGACCTCTAGATGTGCCGACAAAGACATAGGGGCCAAAATGGGGTTGATTGTGAGACCATAGGCTTAAGCATAGTCAACACCAAGGGGCATACATGCATTCTTAGTTGCTAAACTTGTGGGTCTTTTAGCTCCACACTTCGTGCCTCCTATGTCAAACCATTTTCTGATTTTTCCTTGAGCACTCCCTAAGATCCACTTTCTTTCGGGGTGTTTTCGGCCCAGTCTTGCTAACTCAAAAATAGGGCCCATATGAGCCTTCCAACATAAAGGCCATCCAATAGTTGTTGGACAAAAGAGACTGATGCCCAACATCTCTTTGCAGCTGGCTTTTGCAAGGTTTTCCTTGGCAGATGTCAATTTTGCTTTCTTCCTCTTTTCCTTCCAAAAGCTCGTTGCGGGTAAGATTCCAGCTATCAACATATTAATGACATTTTGGGTTTTGAGCTAGTTTAGTTGTTTTTCATTGGCTTTTGGTTTGAGTTTGGGAAGGTTTGGTTGGTTTTGTAAAGGAACATTAGCTTTGTTTGATGCTTACCAATGTACTTGAGCTTTACCAGATGAGCTTGGGTTTTGGTGCCCCTAAATAGCCTCAAACCTTCATCCTAAAGTCTATCATGGGAATTGTGGAACCTTATTACCATCGACACCACAACCCACTTAGCAAGCCCTTGGTTGTGTGCACTTAAGCTTGTTGGATGGTTTGGTACAAAGGAAGTTACTTGGCATTGCAAAGATACATGTAGCACGTGTTGGGCAATATAAAGTAGTCAAAAGCTTGAATTGCAGCTGTTGGAAGCTTGCATGGTATTTTTATGCGTGGCAAAGGAGTTGGCTCAAAGGGCATGGGCTTGACACGAATTTGTTCATCGCCTAATGAATGAGTAGATTGTATGAGCTTGATGTGATCTTCCCAAGAGCGAAATTATAGTTTGGCTCGACATCGCACAAAAATCATCACGAATGAATTTTTCTTAATCCTTTCTATTCGGTGCAGTATTTGCTAGGCTGTGCATGTTCGTGCCGTATTTGAGCACGTTTTGGCCTTTGAACTTTTTGGGCCTCAACAATAGTCTTTTCTTCAATAGCACTTGAAAATTAAGGATAAAATACGCGAACAATACATGTATTATTCGTGAAAAAAAAAAAATATGTCCGTTTATAATACATATGAGAGTGAGTCTACAATTTTCATATTTTTACTTATGTGATACACTCACTCTCATTTTTGAAGTAAAAAGATGAAGATTTAACTTGTCAAAGTTAACTAAAAATTTAACATTCAAGATAAATAATTGATATCATTCAAACTTCAATAATAAAAAAACCAAATATGTGAGAAGTCTGATACATTATAGTGAATCTTGTAGCATTCAATCATTTCTATCTTCAAACGACAATGTAATTTGAGTAAAGAAAGGACACATGTTATGAAATTCTAACTCTGTTTTTTAAAGCTAAAACTTCCACATGATTGATCAGTTCTTCTCCACATTCCTTGAGCATTCTGTTATCCACAAAAACCCACTTGAATTTCTATGCATCCTCAACAACCGAAGCAAAACAACAGCAGATTTCTTGAATTTTTTTGCATACTCAATAGCTGAAACAAAAAAACAGCACCCTACTTGAATTTATATGCATTCTTAGGGCCCGTTTGGTAACGTTCTCGGAGAATGTTTTATGAGAATATTTTATGAGAATGAAAATGAGAAAACAAATTTGCATTTTCAAGATTTGAAAATGCATTTGATAGATTAATTGGAAAACAGATTCAGAAAATAAAATAGTGAAAATGTGTCTGGTAGGAAAATTTGAGAATAATAATATGTGAGTTATTTTTCAAGTATATTTTTTGCTAATTTCTGTCCTAATTTTTTTTTAATTATGATATTTTAAAGGCTAAAATTATTTCAAACAATGAAAAATGTATACTTTGAGAATAATAATGTATAATTAAAATAAAATAAAATTTCTAATTTTAGAAAAACCTAGATAATAAAATAATATTATCTTTAGTTTAAAATAAATATGAAATTGAATAATATATGATGGTTTTATCAAAAAATTAATATACACTGGTGTAGCAAAACAAAATAATGAAGTGGAATGAAAAAACTGAAAATGGAAAAAAAAATGACAAATGAAAAAAAAAGAAAAGAAAAGAAAGAGAAAGCAATCAGACTAATACATTGGGTAGCAAATGAAAATGATAGTTTGGTGTTTTCAATTTTTGTACATGAGTTTGAATTTGCTTTCAGAAGACAATTCCAGTGAAAATGAAAACGACATACCGAACATGTTTTTGGTAGGAAATGAAAACGGGGCCTTGCAAACGTTACCGAACGGCCCCTTAACAACCAATGCAAAACAGTAGGAACCTACAAATTCTGTAAGATCCCAGCCGTTGAATAATTTTATAAAAAGTCCAATGATAAATTTGCCCCAAAAGTGTCTATTAGCGCTACAAAAAATAGGGCTTGTTCAATGTAGGTCCTTACAAAATTCTATTTCCCGACATATACCCATCACTTTATATATCTATTAGTAAAACCCAATTTCAAACTTAAATGACACATAGGATATAAAAGGTCATAATTTTTCTATATTTTTACATAGTTGCCACGAGACTTCAAAACACACAGACCGATCCTTTTCATCAGCAAAATATCACTCAGCCGACCGTTACATTCTCTTCAAAACAGTTTACCTCCATTTCAGCCTTGCTTCATGCCCATTATTGAAAACCAGAGATTCTGTAAGGTTTGATTCCCTCCGTGTCTCTACCATTTAAAATTAGGGTTCGTAGGTACATTCAATTTTTCAGACTATAGTTGCAAAGAGTAGACGACGTTGACTCTGACAAAAGATTCCGGCTCCGACGACTTAATTCCTGGTAGGTTTCCAACAACATCTTAGCTTCCTCTTTCAATTTCAAAGCCGCCCATAAATTTGATTGCTTTTGTAACGAAGGTTGTGCCCAACTGGGCATGGATTGAAGATTTGATTTATTGGGTTTGTTTGGGTTTAAGGGTTTTCGATTGTTTGGATTCTGAGGTTGATTTTCTTTGTCAATATATAGAAGGACATCGAGAAACCATTGATGGGTATATATGATTTATGATAGTCTTTGATAATATAGGTTCGTAGGTACATTCAAATTTACAGTTTTTTAGTTATATTTTATTGTCTCTGTTATTATGAAAACCGGAGCTCAATTTACTATAGAACAGGTAATTTATGTTTTATTGTCTCTGTTTTTGTCAGCTTTTCATCTATCCCAAATTTTGCATTTTCATCTACCCCAACTCTTGCCTTCTTATCAGTACCGTTCATTACCTAGATTGTAGCAATCAGTTTCAATTCTTTTTCCAGTTATGTTTCTGTTTTCACATTGCTAAGTGTTGTTTTCTATATTGCATAGTCGGTTGTTTTTCTAGCCAAAAGTTGGGTCTGCTTAAGTTGCACACCACGTGTTTGACGAAATTCCAATATGAGCTATGAGAGCACAAGTGAAGTGTGATGTTATTATTCTATACGTAGAGGAGATGTAAGTAGATAAGATCCTTGTAGTTTCTACAAATGGGTACTAGTGAGTACATTATGGGATCATATTTGAATGGCATGTGCAATTCGAGGTAGGTAAATTATGTGCTTTGATTATGTGTTGTTGGCTCTTCCTGTGCTGTTTGGTATCATCTTTAGGATAGGTAAATTACGGCTGCATAATTAGGAGTTTGCTTTGCAGTAATTTACGTAGTGGGGATTTGATGCAAATGATATATCCATCAAAATATAATTGGTCGTTTGCTGAAATTTATTTTGTTGCTTGTATAGTTAGTATTTTTTTTTCCAGCACGAAGTTGGGTTTGTGTTTAATTAACAATGTAGATAATCTAGGAGATGTAAGAAGATGGGTTAAAATTAATTTGATACAAATGGATAAAGGTAGGTACATAATGCACAACAGATAAATGATGGGCAATGACAAACAGGAGTATGCCAATATAAGCGAACCTAATGATGTACCTACTAATAGGCATCATGTTGAAGTTCTCTTTCTAATTTCGCTGCTACTAATTTTGATTATGTGCTGTTGGCTTCCTATGCTATTTGGTATCATTCTTAGGGTAGGTAAATTACGTGCATGTACATGAGTTTGATACATTCTGGGGTAGGTAAAATACGTGCATATTTTAGGGGGGTTTGATTGGGTAGGTAAATTACGTGCTTTGTTTGTGTGTTTTATACATCAGTGCGACTAGTTACATAATTTAATTTGGATCCCATTCCTTCCAAAATAATCACACACAAAAAAAGAATAAAAAAAGAATTAAGGATAACATGACACGAGCTAGTTTGTCAGAACACCTCATTTTTCTTCGAGTTCATACTTGGGATGTCTTTTTGCAGCAGCTATAGCCTAAAGGTCCACAAAGTCTTTAATGCACAGTTGATGATTGCATTAAAAATGACAAAAAACATCTGAATATAGGGTCTGTATTTCAAAAGCAAAAACCAGCTTTCGGTTCCCTCCGCAAATCACGTTCACCTTTGGCAACTTGACACAAAAATCGAAGTAAGGTAAATCATGAAAATAACCCCATCTGAAAACACCACCACCTTAAATAATTCAAGTCACGAAATGAAGTCAAACAAGAGAAGAAAAAAGAAAGAAACCAAAGATTAATTCTAATAATACAAGACCCCCCACCACATCCTTTAACTATTTGCTATCAGGTATAGCCCTGTTTGTATTTTCTGAAAAGGTCCTCGGTCTTGGCATTTCTGAAAGCACAACAGCCAATCAAATACACAGAAATTAGAGCAACAAGAGTGATGAGCAATATTATGTCGGTTCTTCTCCATTCTTTCTTGAGATTTGCAAGCAAGCCAGCTTTGCAAGAATCGCAGTTGAAGCAAAGTTGGGTCTGGTCATTGCTCCACTGCAGGCAATCCATGTCTGCTGCATTGTTTATGGGACTTATCCAATACGTTGGATTCACAAACGTGTAGCCACATTGTGTGGGTGGCTTACAACATCCTGACTGTAAAGCAGGAAAAAAGAAAAAAAAGAAGCACCACCACAAGAAATAAAACATAAAGGTGAGGTTCCTTGGGTAAAAAGAAGAATATTTGACACACATGGTTTTGAAGAATCTCTGATGAAAGAGTAAAGTGGGTTGTTTTGCTGAGTTGCTAATTTGCTGTTCTATATTATTGAGAGGTTAATCTAAGAATATATTTTAAGGGAAAGAACATCTGTAAAAATTCATGAATTTACAGTGCTCATTCTCTCTCTCTCTCTCCGACTGCGTATTTGGGATTACTATTTGAAAAGAAAAAAACAATGAAGGAAAGGAACTATACAAGCTTGGTATATTTTTTAGAATGGAATTTGTACAACCCTGTTTTTTCTTTTATTTTTCCGGAAAAATGGATACAATTTTTATGAGTATGAAATATATAGAAATTAAGCTAACAAAGAAAGGGTGTCCAAGAGCTAATATACAGAAATTAATGTCTCTCTCATTTAGATTATACTTCATTAATTTAAGAAGAAGAAAAAAAAGTAAAAATATGTATTCACCTAGGGAATTAAATCCTACAAAACTATCCAAATCAATTTTTTTTTTAAGTACTCCTAAATTTATAGTTCCAAACACTTAGTAATGGGTTTCATTCAGATCTTGGAAGAAAAATGATCTAAAAATTTGAAGGTGCGATTGAACTATAATATATATGAATATAGTTTTGTTTACCTGTAAGGGGGTAATGCGCGCGTTAAAGAAATCCTGAGCCATGCGATAACTCTGATTCAACTCACCACACATATTTGTTGAGCTGAGACAATTTCTTATGCGGTCCCACTTCCAAGGGCTTCGAACTCTACGGCGAAGCCAGCCTGAGAAGTCATCCAGATGATACTCCAGGTAAGACCGGCTCGGTTCGAGGTGGCCAGAGCCTTTAATGGTGACCATGTAGATGAAGACCACCAAAGCAGCAAGCAAGACTATAAGAACCAGCATGGCAATGAGGTAAGAGATAAGGAGCCATGGGATTCTCCAAAACGCTCCCACAAAGCCTGCAATGCCCACAACCAGGAACAAGATGCCCAAAATTATGACAGGCCATTGTAAAATCTTGACACAAGAATTGTCTGGCTCTGTGGCAAGCCAAATTCCGGCACCAATGATTGGGATGGAGAGGAGCATGGCAACAAAGTTGATGGCTCCGATGACATTGTTGCTAAGTGCCATTTACTTTGTTTTCTTTTTTTTTTTTTCTTGAGAGAAGATTACAGGAGGAGCAAATGGCCGTATTTGTATGATAGATTTTGTCTCCAAACCCCACACTTTTTTGTTCCTTGCCTTGGATCCATGTAATGTAAAGCTAATAGTAAAGCAAGTGGTAACAATTTTTTAAAGCGCGTTTTGATGTTTTAGGTCTATTCACGTACTTCGAGTATCACTTTTTTGAAAAAGAATACCTTGTTGTACATGATGAAGATGAGAGAAAGAGACGAGAGATATTAGCTGCAAGCAACTCATTTATGTATCATGGAAAGATTTTGAGGAACGCAACTGCCTGTACGATTAGAGGTGGCCACGGTTACGTATGTTACGGTATTGAGCCGTATTGTTATTCATATCGGAAATTTAAATTGGTATGATACGGTATGGGATTATCGTTTGTCAAAATTGGTCCAATTACCATACCAGTACCATGTGTCAATATTGGTACCATTTCGGTACCAAAATGACACAATTAAAAAATGAACCAATTCAATATTCAACATATTCATTTAACAAAATAAGTGATGTCTAAGTTACAAATTCAAAGATTCAACATATTCAATTATCAATATCCAAATCCTAATCAACATATTCAATATCCAAATCAACCAAATCCTAATCAACATATTCAATATCCATTGAATATAACATATTCAATATCCATATTCAATATCCAAATCAACCAAATCCTAATCAACATATGCAATATCCATCAACATATTCAATAGAAAATTATATATCTAAATAGTATTCGGTTACGGTACGGTATTGATCGGTACCAAATACTTGATACCGCTACCATACCATACTCTATTGGTACGGATTTGAATACCGAATATTGATCGATGTACCAAATGAAACAGTATGAAATCGATATGGTACGGTTTTCGGTTAGGGTACGGTTTTGGTATTTTGTTTTAGATGCCCACCCCTATGTACGATATGCTTTTGGCAACTGTATGCATTCACATGTAACGGGATCGCTTTCCCCTTGCAATTTTGCTTTGCACAAAACCAACTCATTGGCAAGAAACATGTACAAAACTTATACAATGTTCATAGTCTTCATATGGGCATGCTTATACAATAAACATTGATCTATTGAACTAAAGAGAAGCCTTTTGCACTCTAACTATGTTATACGACAAGCTCTCGTAAGCCTACCATAACTGTGTACGTTATAAATTGTATCGATAAAATTCAAGTTCAATTCGTTTTTGAATTTTTTTTTTCTCATTTGAGTTTGGTGAATTCATATATATATAAAAGAAACAAGCTAATCTCAACCAATATATTAGGCTCATTTTAGAAAACGAGTCAAGTTGCTTTTTTTTCTCGTTTGGTGAATTCGTTTTTGAATTTTTTTTTTCTCGTTTGAGGATGGGTTCTGATGATGATGAATATTATATGCAAGATTTTTTCTTGGAATGAAATGAAGCATACAAATGTCTTTTGAATAATAAACTCGAAGCATTAGTTTCTTTTTAAAGTTTTTATTCAATGCATTATGCTTATGTAAAGTATTTTTGTGCACCTAAAACAATATATTAATTGGTTCATACTAGGACTGTTTTCTATTCTCAAAATTGGGGGACCAACCTCGAGACTGATTGATATGGACCTGGGTTGATCGGTTAAGCTTTTGAGTAGACTTTTGGAAAAGGTGGGCTCCAATAGAGTCACACTTCTCAAATACACACACTGCTCTTATAAATAAGTAATAAAAGTACGTTTGTGACTAAAGTATAATGTTATCAAGTGTTATTTTGTGTAATTTGACAGATTGATTCGAATTCGTTTAACATAAAAGATGCTAGCTAGAGATAAGATCCCCCAATAAGTAGGTAATATCTTTATTCAAAATGCGATGCACAACAATATGATAATGTGGTCTTTATATCATTTTCCAACTCAAAATTATGATTTCATGTCAATTTTGAATCATGTCAAGATTTATCACTTCTACTTGTAGGTGTAAAGTTTCTTTATCATGCAAGAAAATAACCAAAAACACTGGAAGGAGAGCTTGTAACTCAAAATATTAAGAACAGTAGTGACAATAGTGGGCATGCATAAAGGGCAAGTTAAGCAACTACCCGGCCCAATTTTTTCTTAAAAAAAGAAGCTACATATGAAATATTAGCCCAGCCCAGCCCAAACATAAGAAAACAAGCCTTATCAGTCCAGCCTCTCTCTCTTTGGCTTTAGTTTCCTATTATGTTTTTTTTTTTAAATTGCTATATGAATTGAGTTTTTATTCTTCTTCTTATTATAATTTTTTAAGATTTGAAAATGAGTTGTCTAACATGGGCTTTGGTCATTTGGTGATAATATTTGTGGTCATTAAAGGTCTTTTTGCATATTATTCATATTGAAATTTGAAATAGTGTTGTTAAGCTTTTATTTATGTATAGAGATGCATTTTAGAGTAATGCTCATTACGTCTCTTATGACTAAGTGTATCTTTTTTTATTTATTAATGCCATTCACTCGTACTGTCGAGTTTTTAATGTAAGTTTCACTCAGGAATAGGGTTAATCGATTTATTAGTCCTTGAACTTAGACCCGATTTGTATTTGTGTTCTTCAATTTCCAAAATCATTCTCATGGTCCTTTAACTTCACTTTCGTTAAGACAAATGGTCATGCCATCAATTTTGTCAACTTTTTCTGTTAAATGCAGGGGCAAAATAGTATTTTTATATTAAAACCAAAAAAATGAATAAAACATCTTATCTTTAAAATAACAATAAAAGAAAATCAAATAAAAAACCAACAAAATAAAAATAAAAATAAAGTTTGGGGGGAATAGAAATCGGTAGGGGTGGGCACGGTATGAGATGACACGAGATGGAGGTAATCCCAGTGTCAATCCCGAAATAGGAGAATCGGTATGGGATGACACGGGATGTGAGTTTTTGAAAACACGTTCAAATCATACCGGACCCAAGCGAGATCGGTATGGTTCGGTATCAATGTTGATACCGTAAAAATCTGCAACTTTTCATAAATCAAGTGTAATACAACAAAATAAACAATCAAGAGTCTTGATTCAAGACCAACCAAGAAATGGAAATCTCATACAAAGTTCAAGTGAAATGGAAATCAAATATCATATAGGCTTACAAACAATCAATCAAGAGTTCCAGTTCAAGACATGTCAAATTACAAAGCAAGAAATGGAAAATTTTCACATAGACTTTTACAAAACAAAATATCTGTGGAGTCAGCGTAGGGTAGAATTGAAATTAAATTAGGATTAATAAAACTCATATACTATTCGGTACGGTATGACACCAACGGGGATCACAAATGTGAAACCAATGTCGTGCCAAATAGTAACGGGATGACACGGTATCATCCTATTTACACGTCAACACCAAACGGGATGGCACGAGATTGACACGGTTTGGCATGGTTTCGGATGGTTTCGGTATTTCGGTTTTGATGCCCACCCCTAGAAATCGGGATAGAGGGGGAGAGAGAGAGAATTTAATTTTAATTTTTTTATTCATATTTTAATCAATTTTTAATATAAGGGTGTATTAAATTTAGATTTTAAATTGTTTTAAAAGAGTTATATAGTTGATGGAGTTTAATTGAATAATAGAGTTTGACTGAATTCTACAAACTCCACATAGATTTTGACTGAATTTGTGTATAGATTTTAACTGAGTTTGTTAGAGTTTTATTATTGATTTTAATGGAGTTTATAGCACTCAAAAAATAAAAGGGTTTAAGGGTGACAGTGGTGGTTGTGGTGGTGATGGCGGTGGTTGTGATGGTGATGGTTGTTTGTGGGTGATGGTGGGGGAGGTAGTGGTGGAGGAGGTGGGGGTGGTAGTGGTGGTGGTAGTGGCTGTGAGGTGGTGGCAGTGGCTGTGGTGGTGGTGACGGTGAAGATGATGGTGTGACTAATAGTGGGGGTGGTAGTGGTGATGGAAGTGGGGGTAAGAGTGGTGGTGGTGTAGGCGGTTGCGGTGGTAGTGATGGTGATGCTGGTTGGGGTGGTGGGGTGGTGGTGGGGGTGGTAGTGAAGGCGGCAGTGGGTGGTGGTGGAGGTGGTGGCGACATTAGTGGTGGTAGTGATGTCGGTGGTGGTGGCGGCGGCGACAATTATGACTTGTGGTGGTGGTGATGATAGTCATAAGATGGTAGTAGAAGTGGTGAAATTATATCTTGAGAATAAAAATAATATATCTATCAAAATCTCTGGGGGAAGGGGAGCAAAGATTTTTCATGGCCTAAAATTAATCTATAATCAAACGAAATCCACCACTTTTTGTATTTTCTTTAAAATTAATAAATTTTTGAATCCACCCAAACTTTTAGGAAGCCTTTTAAAGTCATGATTACATATCCAAATTTAAATGGAGTTTAAAAAGTCAAAATTGAATACATCAAGAATTGTATAGAATTCTATAAAATCGTAATCGAATACTTATGAACTTTTAAACTTCTTTAAATTCTTTTAAAATTTAAATTGAATACATCGGCAAATGTTAAAGAAAATTTTGAAAAGGACTATATTATCACTGCAAGATAAAATGCACTATCCACTGTCCACTCGGACCACCCCTTATCCAGTTTCTCCTCTCTGCACAGAACATTCAAAACAATGGCGGCATTTGAAGCTGCACTGTCTGTCTCCTCCCTCTACTCCTCTTCTTTTTCTTCTCATTCCTCTAAATTCTTCGCATCCCCCAAACCATCCACCTCCCTGAAGCTTCATATTTCCAATTCTATCCCTCCTATTTCCCGCAATTTTCTGTACTCTTCTCCCCCATGCATCCTCAACAACCCCACAAGAAAACCCTTCTTTGAGCTGATGTGCTCTGCCGTAAAGGAGGTTACAGCTGAAGAAGAAGCAGTAGGAGATGAAGCAGTAGAAGAAGAAGCAGGGGAAACCCAAACGCCAAACCTGAAGAGAAAGCTCTACGTTGTGAATATGCCTTGGTCTCTCACTGTGGTGGATATCAAGAACCTCTTTGGCGAATGTGGGACTGTTACAGATGTTGAGGTTCTTATTCTTTTGTGGTTCTCCTTAAATTGGTCATCTTGTTTCTGTCTTTATGTGGATTTGTAATTGAAATTTTGGTTATGTATGTTGGATTTTCAGATTATAAAGCAACCAAATGGAAAGAGCAGAGGCTTTGCCTTTGTGACAATGGCTTCTGGGGAAGAAGCTCAGGCTGTCATAGAAAAGTTTCACTCTCATGTAAGTTATTTTGGTATTTGGGTGTTCTGCATTTTATGATTGGAACATTTTAGCTCTGATGAAAGTTTGATTGATACTCAGAGAAAAATAGCATTACAATTTGATATTTAGAATAGGTACATCATTGTTTGTAGGCAGTTCATTTTGATTTGTGACTGTTTATTCTACTACTAGAGGAAAAATATTTTCCTCTTTTTCTTTAAATCAACTTGTTATCTGTATTCTATTGTGTTTGTAGGTTTAGCAATAATAATTTGAATTATGGGGTTCCAAAGTTACTTGTAGTTTTGGGTTCAATAATAAAAGGGAAGGAACTTTAGGAGATTGAAGTCACGTGGAATAGATACAAGTTTATCTACTTCAATTGAATTGGCCAAATCAATGAAATTTTTTATTTCTTAGGAATTTGTTTGTTCTTTTTTGTTTTGGTTGTAGTTTCCTTTCATTGAATCCTAAATGAGTTTTCTAATGGTTCGGTTTCTATCAAAGTATCTTTATAGGATATTTGCAAATATCTGGTTCTATAGAGAGAGAAATTATAATTCAGATTGAAACAATTAATTACCAGTTGTCCTATTTTATGGAGGCTGGACTATATTGGGTAAATCTTCAGCTTTCTTTTGGTTGCACTGCTGAGGAGGAAAGAAGGCAAAGGTGGTATGGAATTTGGGGTGTTGGCTGTATTTTGGGTTGTTTGGTTAGAAAGAATCAAAAGGATCTTAGAGGGGAGGGGGCGGGTGTTTGATGGGACAAAGTTAGGTTACATCATTTTGGGCTTTGGTTTCTTCGGACTTCCAGGAATTCCCTTTTTCTGCAATTTTTGCAGATTGGAAAGCTATTCTTATCTAGATATTTTCGTTTATGTTGTATGTCAGCTAGATCTTTTTTGCATTGGGTGTTTAGTATTTGGTTAATATCTTGTTGTCCACAAGGAATGTACTTGTATTGACTCAAAAGAATTCTGTTTCTTAGTAAAAGGAATTTCCTATATCTGGAAACATATTTTTTCACCTCAGAGTTATTTGTTTCAGGAGGTATTGGATAGGACTATCAGAGTAGAGTTTGCAAAGCAATTTAAGAAACCTTCTCCACCTCCTCCCAACCCCCAAATTGTGGAGACACGCTATAAGCTTTACGTCTCTAATTTGGGATGGAAAATAAGATCAAGCCATCTCAGAGATTTTGTCTCAGAAAATTTTAAAGTTCCTGTCTCAGCCAGGGTTGTCTTTAGTGGCCCCTCCGGCAAATCTGGTGGATATGGATTTCTTTCTTTTGCTTCAAAGGAGGAAGCAGAGTCTGCAATTTCTTCTTTGAATGGGAAGGTAAGAAAAATTTATCAACTTTGTCAATCTTTCTCATTATTTTCTGCTATTACTCTGCTCAAGCTTGGAAGGTATCAGTTCAAATGGATGTGGTTATTTTGCTTCCTACAGTGATATAAATTAGTTCAGTATCTTTATACCTTTCAACAGGAAACTGTTACCTGGACTTTTTAATTGCACACATACGTCTATAGGACTCTGTGGGTATATGCAGTTATTCTAGAGAAAACTTTATTGTATGTGCATGCAATAATTTCACTCTTGGTTCAAAAAGAGGGGTTAAGTATGAAATTGTTGAAGAATGTAAAATCCCACATCGGAAACTTGACAAAATGAAACATCATATATAAGTGATGGTTTCACTACTAATCACATTGAGACCTTTTGTGATAAAAACCCCACACATGTTGTCTATGTAGGTTGGGGACAGTATTGGTGTTGGACCAATTAGTAGCAGGCCAGTGGTCAGTCTCTCTGAAATGTTAACATGGTTTCAGAGCAGATTGATTGACTGGGCCCAGGTTATTGTGTTTCTACTAAGTTTGCTGGATGAGCACGTGCTTGGCTCGATTTACTGAGCCTGACTAACAAACTACCTTAAGATCACAAACTGATGTGGAATTGGCTGCACATGTGGCCGAGAGAGAGAGAGAGAGAGAGAGAGAGAGAGAGAGAGAGAGAGAGAGAGAGCTATTAAAGAACTACATATGTGCAATATATGAATATGTAGTCCAGCATTGTCTTGGGCGTTAGTTAGATTATTCACATATAATTACTTGCATTCTGTTACTAGAAAAGTGTTTTAGACCAAGCAGAAATAAATTACAGTGCATTTGGATGCGAGAATTAAGTAAATGGATAAATATCTCAAAATACGTTTACATTGGCTGAAAGAGACATTTGAAATAACTAGATACAATGTGACATTTTTTATTAAAAAAAAACAATGAATAATTTGACTGTGTACTGTTAGCAACAAAAACTTCTCTTTCTTGACATTCAATACAAATCCAAATATTTATGTGTCATTAACATTACATCTGACTATGATATTAAGTCAAATTCCTACATTTGAAATGGTGCACTACTTTTATTTGACAGGAATTGATGGGCCGGCCGCTAAATCTAAAATTTAGTGAGAAAAATGTCAGCGACTCTGGAAGCCAAAAGGATGAGGAAGAAAAATTTGAGGGTCAACCAGAAGAGTTGTAAGTCCACAGACAGTCTTTAACCAAATTGATCTATTTTTATTGCAGCTTATAAGTGGAATCTTGGGAAAGCAGAAATTTTGACCTCAACCACCCATGTAGAGAGGGATGGTGTCCTCCTGTTGTCTGTAAATTTGCATTAGTGTCTCCTCTTGTTATTTATCTTTTCAGTTCTTAGAGCAGTTGTTGTTTTCTGTGTCTTGCTAAAGCAACTGTTGACATACATATTACTGTATTGTTCCAGATAGAGAGAGCAATTATTTATTCTATATGATTACTCAATGGAAGCCTCTTTTGCAACATTACAAATAAATATTATGCTTTTGAAGCATCCCTATGCTGCTCATAAGTCATAATATTTAATGCTTCACGATTCTAATACACAAGCACATATTACTTGTTGACTTGTTACATCACCCTACTAATGCAGTCAACTAGGTTGTTACTAATAGAAGCTTATGCCCTTGAAGCATAGGCTAGAGAGGGATGGATGGAGATTGAGAGATTTTTAAAGCTATATATGTATGGACCTAAAGTTATTTAGAACAGCTTGGATAGTTTTTTTTTTTTTTTTTTTTTTTGTCGAAAGAACAGCCTAGATAGCTTAAGCCCACACAATGGAGTCGTTTGCTGAGGTGTTAATTTCTTAGGATATTATTGCTAATAAATTCAATCCATGGTGTTAAACACAGACTTGAACTCATTGCTTTCATAGTAACTTACCGACTGTGGACTTTAAGCCCTTACATTTTCTAATAGTTGTACACATTTTCACTTATCATAAATAAGTATGACCGTATCACTTCGTGTTATGAACAAGTTTCTTATTTTTCCTGGAGGTCAATGCTATTGTGGCTTCATGTCAATTGCGTAGAGAATAATCAAGCTACTAAATATGCTGGAAGTAAAATTAACTCCAAAGAGGACATCAAATTTTCAATACCATCAAATGTTATTCAGCAGATTATCTCTCATTTCTTTGTTTTGGAATACTTAAATGAAAGAGGAATGGTTAGATTCTCAATGGAATAAATCTTATGCAATGGTGTTGTGCTTTCTAAATTACACATGCTATATTTCCTTCAGACTTTGGTTTTGTTTTGTTTTATTTATTTATTTAAATTTTGGTGCTAATCATATATATATGAAAGTTGATCCTTTGTTGGGGCAGCTTCTTTGGAGTCTAGGCCAACAGTTGATTAGTGAATACATTTTGTGGATAATATACAAAATATGTATATGCTCAATACCTTTAGATATTAGAAGATGTCTGTCTGCACACATGGGTGTGTGTTTTTGTACATGTGCTTGTGCTGTGTTATTTGTCTTGTTTGGACAGGAGGTAGGTCTTCAGATTTTGTAAATAAATAAATCTTTTGTTCTAGCTGTTTTCTTCTTGAGGAGGGTTTGATTGATGAAAAATGTGGTCGGAAGCTGCAGGATTGATGAGCACTGAAATTGGCTAGGATAAACTTATAGTAGCCAAACTTAGGCAGGAGCATAGCTTATTATAAACTAGTTGATGCTCCCTTTTCAAGTCAAAGTTGTTCATATGTTGATGGGCTTGATTTTGACCCTCAAATATTTGTTGACATTGCTCTTAATTGATCTTGATATTATGCTGTGTGTGTCTACTAGGAAATGAATAAACTTATAAATTTTTCAGTGAAAAATTGCTCATATTTAACAAGAAAGGAATACAATAAGCCAAGTGATCCATATGGGCATACCATTTTCAGGTAAGCACATTTAAAGAACGTGGAGAGCTGGAATTACTTCAATAGACTTAATCTCAAACAATATCTGTTACCTGTCTTTGCCTCATTTTCTTTCTTGCTCTTTTTCTCTCTTCAAATAATAAATGCTGAATAAGTTATTTATGTTGATATGAATGAGCAAAACTGATCAAATATTCTGATAAAATTCATGATCACTAAGAGGATGGAAATGGAGAAACTTGTGTTACAGCAGGTTTTGCTGCTTTTTGTGTTTTTTCTTTTTTCATACAATAGAAATTCGTAGTGTGTTTTGAGTAAGAGCTAGTTATTGTCAATAACTGTTATTGACGCAACTGGATATATCTCCTGTTTTATGTCTTGCCTTGAGTAATTTAGCTATTCTTTTTTCTTTTGTCCCATGAAATTAAGTGGTGTTGGGAGCAAGAACTTCTTGGCTTTCCCGTGTGTTTGCCACTTTCCCTTGGGAAAAGGTGGAAGAAGAAGATGGCTCATAAACCAGGAAGTACTTTGTTTAAGTCTGGGTGTATTTAGTCATGCTTTATGGGCTCACTGGAAAATGAAGGGAACTAGGTTCTAAACTTGATTATATAAAAACACTAATACATTAAACTCTTGAATGTACAAATATTGTTAGTTTTTGTATTTTCTTGGGCCGTTCTCCGTTTATCATGTGCGTAACATGCATTACATGTGTGTACTGTATACATATGCATATACGGATGGATGCACATGAAATGTGTATTTTCTTGTTTGTTCATATATATAACTATATTCAGCTTACATATACAGATTTATTTTTAACGTTTCTTATTGTGTTGAAGGTCATCATGTTAGAAATCTTTATTATTATTTTTTTTTGGTGTGGGGGGGGCAAAGGGTGGTCATATATTTTTGTCTTTGAGTAATATGCCATCAGAATCATTAAAATTCTATCGAAAAAGCATGTCAAATGTTATTCTTTGATACTTTCTATTTTCTTGCACCAAAATTCCATTAGTTGGTTGGAATCAAAATGCTTCTCTCTTCCTCACCCTCCCCCCTCCTCTCACAAAGCTGGTGTTTGGAGAATTTTACTGCTGAAACTTTTCTGAGATTGGAATCACTTTTGACGATATCCTCATTTCTAGGCAATTGTGGGAAGATTTAATATACAAAAATACATCTTGGTCCTTTAAATTTCAACTTGTATATGTATGATAGTATAAATGATTGGCGTGACTTTGGAGAAGAGATCACTGAGTAGGTCTAAAGAAATGAAAGGGTGGTCCAGAGTTTAAAGGAAGTTGTTTAGCAGAGAGAGAATTCTATACTTCTTACTTTTTTTATTGTCTTAGTGCTAAGGGTACCTTAATTTAGTGTGTCAAATCTTTAAGTTTTCCACTCCATCTTCACATGGGAAATATTCATTTTGGAGAAAGCAAAAGTTTCCAAAGGTTGGGAAGAAGTTTGTTAGAGAGAGAAGTCTTAGTTCTTAAGGCTCCTGACAGAAGACAGCTTCTTGGTTATCTGAAGTTGCCTTTTAATTCAATGACATAACATTTCCTTTAGTTTTTGACTTCACCTTTACTATTTTGCTTGACCAATATTCTGGGTTTTAGGAATTTCAAAATCATGCTTTGTTTGTTCTCCTTTTGAAAGTAGATTATTAGTCCAACAGTTGATTTGTTGGGAAGAGATGCTGGTCCCTACCACACTCTTTAAGCGAATATATGCTCATCTCAAAACGAATCTGAAGGCCCCATTTTCTGAGACCCACTTTTTCATTTTTATGCATTTGGAACAGAAAATGGAGCACTACATTTCTCTCTCTCTCTCTCTCTCTCTCATTTCTTTATTTATGCAACATAGAAAGGCTAAGCCATCATTGATACACATGGTGTTTTTGGACTGAAGTGGATACTGTGTTGATCAATTTTTGTCACAGATTGACTGACTGCGAAAATTAGTTTGTGCATAATATATAACTCGAAGAAAAAAAAAATTACGAAGACAAAAGAGCACTTGTGAGTTTGATACGAGTAAAACTCGTCTTTCCATGTTTCATACACATTGCTCCCTATCTCTCTCATCATGTCTCAGCGAAAGGTGTATGAAACATGAGATATGCAAATTTTTTTTTGTTTGATCCATCCATCTTGGCGGCTCCTATTTTAGTTTGGTTGCAATTTAATGTAAAAGCAAAGAGCACCATGCAATATGCTCGCTTGCAGCTACAACAGTCTTGGCCAACAATAAAAGCATTCATTACTTTAGTGAGCTCCCAACCAACACCAGCACGTTAGTCAACAACATTATCTCCCGAAAAGATAGAAAAAGAAAAAGAGAATGAATATGTAAGGAAAGAAAAAGAATTAAAATGATTAAAAAAAAATAAAGCAAAAAAGAACACACAGCAGCAGCATCCTGCAGTCTTTGCTTTGCTCTGCTTTCCATGTAAGCTGCTTTGGCCTCCCAACCCATCTTGTCTCTTCAATCAAATTTATATTGCACAGACTCTGTTATTGTACTTGCTGTTCTTGCCTTCAAAACTCTGCGGAATCTGAAAAATTAAGTGTCTTAGATTTTGCTCATGTGTTCTTGAACCTTGATCATTGTTGGGAAGAAAAAATCCCCAAGCCATCCAATCCAAATACCAATCTTCAGGTAAACTTTTGTTTCTATTTAGTCTTTGTGTTAATGTCTGGGGCAAATTGTATTGAATGATTTGCCCTACTGTCTGAAATTACAATTCTCTCTGAAAAAAGTGAACCAGAGGGAAGAAAGAAAAATATGATATTGAGAATATCAGCAAAATAGAAATTATCTGTGGGTGGTTTTGGAATTTAGATTAGTGATGGGGTCTCTAGGAGGTAGCCCAAAAACTTGGATACCATATATGAACACCAAAGATTGTTCTCAAGGGTTTTGCAGTCTGTACTGTCCACAATGGTGTTACAGGATAATACCACCTCCACCTGTCTTTGAGTTTCCTGAAGACAATTCATCTTCCCCAAGTTTCTCTCCTCTTGTTATTGCAATTATTGGCATTTTGGTGAGTGCTTTTCTTCTTGTTAGCTACTACACTATAATATCCAAGTACTGCGGCAATGCGGACCGGAGGAGAGCAAGAAGAGAAGATCAGGAGCAGAATGAGGAGATGGAGGACCCTCACAATCCCTCCATCCATGAACCCTGGCATGTCGTGACGGCCGGCTTAGACGAGGCTCTGATCAAGTCATTAACAGTTTGTAAGTACAAGAAAGGAGATGGATTTGTTGAAGGAACAGATTGCTCAGTGTGTCTGAGTGAGTTTGAAGAAGATGAGAGGCTTAGGCTGTTGCCTAAGTGCAACCATGCTTTCCATCTCCCATGCATTGATACATGGCTTAAATCTCACTCAAATTGCCCATTGTGTCGTGCCAACATAGTTCCTCATCAGTTGCCTCACCCTGCCGTGACTGAAACCCCATCATCAACCAATCATGATGCATCATCCATGGCTGAAAGCCAACCAGCAAATGATCAAAATGTTGTCACGGCACAAAATTCCGAAACTTCTCAAAATGTGGAATCAATGCAAGGAGATCATGAAGGGTATCATCAAGCAATTAGAAGGTCGGTTTCAATGGACGATTGGCGTCAGAATAATCGAGTTTTAGTAGCTGATATTCTGAGTAGGAATGATGAAGAGGACGAGGAGGACGATATGAACTCAGAGTCAGATGATATTGCTGAAGGAGTTGGCAAATCTAGCAATAGAAAAGGGGTGCTCCTGCATTGTGTTATGAGTCCTGTTGCAATGAAGAGATCATTTTCAAGTGGAAGATTCTTTCCCACTAGGCCTTCAAGAGCACGGAATACAGTACTTCCAGTCTAGAAAACTTTTTGTATTTTGTTTTCTTTTGGGGAATGTGGATTAAGCTGGCAAATCAAACAGTTTGGTCCGGATTAATTAGCTATTACAATTATTTGTTCATGATCCATTAATGAGTGATTTGTAATTCTCTACCAATCGAAAATTATAGTATACAACTAGTGTATAAAACATCCTTTTTTAGGTACTAAAACCAACTTATGAAGGTTTTTCTTGTCAAGAGGGCATTGTATACACATGTTGTATTCTAAAAAATTTTCCGATTAATATTTTATTTTTTTGGAGTCATTTGTAATTATTTTTGTTACCCATGGGATAATACTTGATCAATTTTGGATTTGCATGTTCAAATTTTATAAATAGTCATTTGGATAGAGTGATTTCAAATTTAGATTTTGTTTTTTGACATGTCAAATTTAGAGAAGTTAAATTTTTTATTTAAACTATCAAGATTCAGAGGCCTTAATCTGTGACAAGATTTGAATAATAAAAAAAAAAAAAAAAATCAAATGAATTATTTTTTTGCATTTAATTAATTAATTTCATTTTTGGCCAACATAATTACTTAGGCTTATTTTTTTAGCACAAGCGTTTGGGGAAGGGAGGTTTACACAAATATTCATTAAGAGTTTGGGAGTTTCAAACCTGCGCACATGAGTGGAGGTCGAAGAAGTCAACCAACTAAGCTATACCCCACTAGCCTTAGTCTTAAATCATAACAAATGTTCCTTTGCCAACGAATGAAAAAATGAAAAAATGAAAAAAATATTTCAAATGAATCATTTTTTGCTTTAAACTTATTTATTTCATTTTTGGCCAACATAATTGCTTAGCCTTAAATCGTAACAAATGTTCCTTTGCCAACAAAAAAAGTTAAACACCCCAACTTCTATTTTCATATATTAAATCCAAAAGTACAGTTTGATCAAATAGAATAGCCACGGATCTACGGCTCACTACTAGCAATATCGATATTGTCTCCAACTTAACTACCTACATAATTCTGCATGTGTGTAGTTTTATACAAAAGGCCTAGATGTTATTAATAGTGGGAACCATTCATTAATTATATGTTGTATTTTATTTTGTTAAGTTTTTGACGTGGGACTCATATTCTTCAAGACACTCCCCCATATGTGCAACCAATTCCACATTAGTAACTTTTTTATATTTTATCCGAGGTTTCAAATTGGAGATTCATTTTATTAAGGTTCAATTGGGCCCCGTAAATCGGCTACATATGATACCATGTTAAGATTACAGAGGGATGACCTGCGGTCCACTACTAACATTGATATTGTGCCTAACTTAACCACTTGCACTATCTGGCAGGTGTGAGATTTATACAAAATCCAAAAACGGTTGAGAATGAGATTTTATCTCACACGAATCATTGGATCAAGTGCTCTCATCTCAATTAATCCTTCCACAATCATCTTGTTTGGAATGATTGGATTATAATTGTTTTGGGCTTGGTTTAAAAAATCATATTTCTTATTTAATTGAATTTTATGAAAACTTTACTAATATTTTATTTTATTTAAAAAAAATATACGGTTCTCAAATGTGCCACGTCATCACTTAACAGATTCTCTAACAACTAATCTAACGATTGAGCCACATTGTAAAAAATTTACAAACACATGGTACTTTATTGTTAAAATTAAAAGTGCAGGAGTAAACATGCCTTAAGGATAAGAGTTAAAAGTATTAAATTGAAATTAACCATTGTTTTTGTTTGTACCATATCTGACCCTCCACTCATCTAACGACACGTGGATTAGAGGAACTCCCCAATTACCCAAGGCCTCGAACAATCGGCATCGGCTCCGATGGCATTGTCTCAAAGCCACAAATAATCACTACAGTCCCAAGCATTGCCTGGAATCGGCACGCCCTCCGATTCTCCAGAATAAACCTGGAAGCACCCGCCCGAAATATCTAAAGACTCGTGTCAACCTCATAGGGCCCTCCCACGAGTCCCACGTCGAAAGTGAGTACTAAGAGCATACAAAATGCCCCTTATAAATAGGCCCCTTTACCACAGGTACAGGGGTAAGACTTTTCAGTTTGACTTTTATACTTTTATATAGTCAACAACAAGAGCTCTTAGAAACAAACTTACTTGAGCATCGAAGGGTCATAGGCTGGTTCCACTACGGTTCCATAGACTTCACGAGCTCCACTTATCTTCTATTCAGGATCAGGCATCGAGGACAGGAAGAATCTCCATCTATCACTCAATCGATCTACTAGATCGTCCACATCTCTTGTAAGTTGCACTCATCTCTATCTGTTCAAGTGTTGTTGGTTTGGTTACTTAGTTGTGATGCAGGTTTTCTTTTGGATGGATTTTTTTGGTCGAGTCCTTTGAATGGATGTTGCTGCAGCTAGTGTTTTCTGTGTTTTGGTGATGGATGAATTTATCTTTATGTTTTTTTTTTGGGTCATGGGTTGTAAGTGTAATCCGAATTTCTTGCTTTATGTGTATTTTTTGTCATGTGTAGTAAGAATTAATAGATTATACTTGGATTTATAGTAAGCACACATGTCCGTTCTATTTTCTTGGAAACTGATATGTTGGATGCTGATTGTGATTATTAGAAAAAAAAAATGTTGGATTTATAAATGAATTTACAAGATTACAACAATAAATACTGTAAAACGAAATGGGCTTTATGGCTGGCCTATTTCAAAAACTGATATTTAGTGGAAAAAAATAAACCAATATTAGGCATTTGAAAAGAAAAATCTTGGTCTATAAAAAACTAATATTGGGGTCAAGCCCAAACCAACTAAACCTGCAAAATCAAACTGAAACTAATTGGGTCGGCCCAATTTAATTGAAATCGAATTGAAATATATAGATGATGTATGATGTTTCCAAACTCTAATCCTATTAATGATGATGTATGATGCTTCCAATTGATGTTGATGTATGATGTTCTAAACCCTAATCCTATTAACGATGATGTATGATGCTTCCAATTGATGTTGATGTATGATGTTCTAAACCCTAATCCTATTAATGATGATGTATGCTGTTTCCAATTGAATTGAAATCAAAATCGTAATTATGTGGATGAAATTTATGGTTTACATGCCTGTAAAAAAATTTATAAAAAAAAGAAAAGAAAAGAAAAAGAGAGGGCTACACTACAGATTAGGGATGATACTACTAACAAGCTAACCTGGACTATAGCCCAGGACACTTGTTTTTTTAAAGACTAAAATAATACCCTAGCCTAGGCTAATTTTATCAACTAATCCCCACTAGGCTATTTAACCAAACAAATAAAAACCCAACACTCTTATCGATTGGCTGTACTAGTTCCAAGGCTGCTTCTTCTCAACTCCATAGAGGTCTTTTTCCTCCATCTTTGTATTGGGCTATTGGTTTTTGGGGAATTCTAGTAACAATTATGCTAATTTGGAAAATGACTATTTTGAATATATATTATTTTAATAGCGGTATCGGATACGGGATTATTTTAAATACATATTACCATGTTCACATGAGATGCAAGAGTTCAGACGGACACGTCGAATGTCCATAAAATTAACTTAAAACAAATTCGAATGTTAAAAACAACAATTGAGGTCGAATCGAATCCAATACCCAAAACTTAAATAGAATTCAGAATCACCAATCCAAATAGGCCTGTAAATAAAGCTCAGGCCCGTAAAATTCAAATAGATTCTATTTCAAAAGCAATAACCAACAAATCACGTTTCACCTTAAATAATTCATTAAATTAACCCATCTAAAAACACGACCATCCTAAATAATTCATGTAACCAAACATGCTAAAATATTGCTGCCCCAAAAATACGATCATTTCGCCGACATTTTGTTCTATGATCACCACCATAGGCTTTTGACCCTCTTCCCAAAATCGAAATCCCTACCTGCTTGCAACTGTCAGCATTAATTGTATTCCCAAAAATTAAATTGATGTCCTGCTTTCTTTTTCTCTTTTTGGTAACCATGTCCTGCTGTCTTCCGTCTCGATCATTTTGGGAACTGTGGGAGCAAATTTTACTCCATAAGCGATAACCCACTACTCATGCATCCTAAACTTGGGGGAATGGAGAAAATCAAGTAACATGACATCCATTATCCTGAGTCATAGAGAAAAATGAGGAATGTGGGAGTTGGAGCCCAAGACTCCACTACCTATAAAAGGCCAATTAACACAACATCCCAGGAGGGGAAAATCAGGTACAATATTCTAAACTCTCCTGCGATTATACTCATACTGACTTGAGCGTCGGAGTGTATTCTTGCAGGTACCCCCTCCTTCACTGATGACAATCGGAATGGTGTCCGGCTTCTCAACATGGAAATCAAATTACTTGTTGGAGGACCCGAAATTTTCCGCTCCAACAGTTGGCGCCGTCTGTGGGAAACGTACGAAAAGTCACTTTGAGAAGCAATGGACACTGTGTGATTGAAGTCTCACCCGTGCTACAATGGGGGCACGAGTCTAATCCCCCGAACATAGAAGAATTTCTAAACTCTCTTTTTAGGATTTCACGAATTGGAGTTCACTACTATTGTTTTCCTTTGCGTTTGTGGCTTTAATGGGATTTCTCTCGTCTCTGATAAAGAATAAAAGGAAAAAGTAACAAAGGGAATGTATAATCCCCCACGGCTCTAGAATTTTACAAGACAATTTCTTCTAAACCTTCTTCGCGATTTTCAAGTTTCCTAAAGGTTTGTTTCAATTTTTATTTATTTATTTTATAGATTTATTGGTAGACATGCCATCGTTTGGATCTGGGAAACCCAACTTTGAGTAATCTTCGAATTGGCAAACAACCGATATTTTCGAAGTCCCGCATAAAAAGGGTTTGAACCCCAGTCTTGCTTTTCTAATTGGCTTGTAATCTGTTTCTTGCCTTTCAGCTTTCTTATTCTTTTGTACTGTCAATCTCGTTTGACTACATAGATGTTAACGATTCTGAGACTTGTGGTAGGTTGTGGAGTGTACACACGCATACTATTTTGCCTAAAATTTTAAGTCAGAGATTTAACTTTCTTTAATTCTCTTTTATTGTTAAGGCTTATTGAACATATCACCAACACTAAGCGGTGCTGGCTGTATATTGCTAAATATTGTGTGCTGGGCATCTGGCATCCCTGGAATTTTGGTTGAATTAGTTTCTAATTGATACAATAAGCAGAAAAGGCATGGGCGATGACCACAATGTCGTATCACGAAGCTTGCTGCAAAAGAAAACAGGTTCCTATAGATGCAGGGCTCAGAAAGGAAGGAAAATCATTTCAACCCCGAATTATTGAACGAAGCAGCCACTCCCTCAACTTCTCTCAAAGCAAGATAAGAAATCATCTAAACCCATCCACTTTGACTTTCACATAATACTAAATTACGAACAAATTTTACATATTTCTAATGGTCATTATCAGCCATGTCATTTTAATTCACTTATGCTATATGCATACCAAATAGATGTCTATATCAACAGCAGTTTAACATGATTTGGAACCTTTACATTCATCGAAATATGCTCATAGAGTATGCTTATTGTCAATTAACTTTGCCTAGAGGCATGTTTGCCTCAGTAAAATTATAGTTTTGAATGGAATGCTACTAATTGCTACAGTAAGTAATAAAACAATTTTTACATGATGCCTAGTGCCGGTATAACTTGGCCGGTCTCCAAGTCGAGATATGCTTTACTCTGATTGCCTTTCTTTTTAAATGATTTCTACATGATTTTAGCTATGTGAACAACAACTCTGTCAACTATTTGCCAATGCAATGGGTTACTCTCTCCGCTACATATATTATTGCTAAGTCTGTTATAGGAGTTATGTCCTAATAATTCTTAGTTATCTTTTCAATATAGTTAGTTTTTACACGTACGGACTAGCTCAACTATTATATTTCTTGAAATCCTTAATTAATGTAATGTTTTTCTACACTAATGCATTGATAATCGTAAATTCATGAGGTGCTTATGCACCCAATTTGAGTCCAGCAAAAATTAATTGTTCATCTCGTGGAAGACATTTTAAATATGTCTCATTTTTATATTCATTTGGTTAACCCTAAGTTCATTTTTCAATTTGCATGAAAACTTATTACAAATCTAAGAAAACTGTATTCTATGCCTCTTTAGTCACCACGATTTATGATTTTGATGAAACTCAGCGTGACATAGGCAGGTGTAATGAGAATGTCAAACAAGGTTTGCAAACAGGGAGAAGTGTGTGCCAAAGCCAAGACACTCCATGAGCTGGTGCTTGGGCGACGACTTAGTTATTATCAAAGCACAACGAATACGGTATGCCTCAGAACTCCACAAACTATTTTGGTTCATATCAATACCTAAACATATTTTTGGATCCATGCCGATCCCAACATCACCTTGAGGTTACCAATCCTCTAAGAGCGATCAATTGGGTCCATGTCGATCCCTACATCACCCCAGGGGTTACCAATCCCCTGGGGCAATCAATTGGATCCATGCCGATCCCAACATCACCTTGTGGTTACCAATCCTCTAAGAGCGATCAATTGGGTCCATGTCGATCCCTACATCACCCCAGGGGTTACCAATCCCCTGGGGCAATCAATTGGATCCATGCCGATCCCAACATCACCTTGAGGTTACCAATCCTCTAAGGGTGATCAATTGGGTCCATGCCGATCCCTACATCACCCTAGGGGTTACCAATCCCCTGGGGGCAATCAATTGGATCCTGTGCCGATCCCAGCATCACCTTGAGGTTACCAATCCTCTAAGGGCGATCAATTGGGTCCATGCCGATCTCTACATCACCCCAGGGGTTACCAATCCCCTGGGGCAATCAATTGGATCCATGTCGATCCCAACATCATCATGAGGTTACCAATCTTCTAGGGTGATCAATTGGGTCCATGCCGATCCCTACATTACCCTCCGGGTTACCAATCCCCTAGGTTCAATCAATTGGATCCATGCCGATCCCAACATCACCCCGAGGTTACCAATCCTCTGGGGCAATCAATTGAGTCCATGTCGATCCCTACATCACCCTGAGATTATCAATCCTCCAAAGACCATCAATCAGATCCATGCCAATCCTTACATCATCTCGAAGTTATCAATCTTCTGGAGCCCATCAATTGGATCCTTAGTTGATCCTAATCAATTGGATCCTTTGTCGATCCCAACCAAAGTTCACCAAATTTGACAATACATATCACAACTCAAGGACTTGTGGATCAAGGATTTCTCAAGGCAATGCTTTACTCATGAATCTTTGCTTAGCCGTGGTCAAAAGGTAACAAACTTAGTTTGCTTCTAAATTCCAAAAATTATATTTCCTCATGTTCCTTAGTTAAATAAATGTATTTATTATATTACTTGACACCTCTTGAAATCTCACATGAAACGAATTCCCACAATAAATATTTTCTCTCTCCACACCCGAGAACAAAGTGTGTCTGAAGAGAGAAAAGGGGGCATGTGTGGGAGCAAATTTTACTCCATAAGCGATAACCCACTACTCATGCATCCTAAACTTGGGGGAATGGAGAAAATCAAGTAACAAAATGAGGAATGTGGGAGTTGGAGCCCAAGACTCCACTACCTATAAAAGGCCAATTAACACAACATCCCAGGAGGGGAAAATCAGGTACAATATTCTAAACTCTCCTGCGATTATACTCATACCTGACTTGAGCGTCGGAGTGTATTCTTGCAGGTACCCCCTCCTTCACTGATGACAATCGGAATGGTGTCCGGCTTCTCAACATGGAAATCAAATTACTTGTTGGAGGACCCGAAATTTTCCGCTCCAACAGGAACTCAACGGGATATCCCCTCCCCCGTTTGAAGGAACAGGGGGTACCTTGCTTAGCATATATTTATGAATCTGTGAAATTAATATTATCCTTTAGCAAGTTTTCATGATGAGATGTTAGTCGATGTTAGTTGCAAAGAAACCTTGTGTAAGTATTGTACATCATCAATTAACTTCTGACGTTCAGCAGTGCCATATCTTGGGGCTGCTACACGAGATTTGATGGCCAGGGCACGCCTTTCTTCCTTATCGTATTCTACTGAACCCAATGCACCATCTGGGTAGGTGGGCAATAACTCAATAAGTTTAAGTAAAGCTTTGCGCACTGCCAACAACAACAGTACATTAGCAAGATTGCACGCAGTTAGGACAACTTATAATAGCGAGGCTAAAACCATATCCATTAGCAAAAGCATTTTGGTTAACTGAGAGTAGAAGAATAGCTTGTGTTTTGGTGGATTATGTGTGTCTTCTTCTTTAGCATACATAATGTCTCAGAAAGAATGAAATGTACCTCTTGGGTACGGATAAAAAATATTCATGCTGAAACCGATCTCCGTTTGAGTTTTGAAGCGACCATTTTCCTGCAAGTAAAATATACACATCATGACTGTGATAATTTAAAAAAGGAAAAAGAAACTAACCCAAGTAAGAGCCCACATAAACCTCAAAAAGCAACAATATATTATATTACCGTCAACAACGTCAATATAGGAAGCTTGTCTGGGTATTCCTCCGAAAACTGGATCCGGCCATGATAAATCCCGTCCTCGAATTCAGTTCCATTAGGGTCTCTGATTGCAAATTGCCAGTCATATGGGTTCGACTGAAAACAAATATCAATGATGTGACCTGAGCATTTCGGCCAAACAACAAGCCCAATTTCAATAGCCGAAAGGCCCAAAAAATGAAGCGACAAATTATGCCCAATGTGAAAATGCATTTTTATTTTTTTGAAAATGACCATAAAATTAGAGTGCTGCTATTTCCACCCCTGCCCATTTCTCCATCCACCTTATTTTCAAAATTTTAGAGACAAATTTATCCTTTTGTAAAATGACTTCTAAGGACTTAGGGGAAAAACATGTTTCTCCCATTAAGAATTAAAAAAACTGAAAAAATAAAATAAAAAGGAAAATTGAAAAAAAAAAAAAAAAACCTAACGCATTTTTGTTTTGCACTCTTGAGTCAACCGCCACAACCTCCTCTGTTGCCTTCTCAATCTCATCCCATCCACTTCACTGGTTGGAAGATATATTTTGAATCTTCATTCTATCTGTATGGGCTCTTTGCTTCAAACATGTTGCTTTCATGGTGGATACTGGGCAAGTGAGTTGTTCAAGTTTGTATTGGAAAAAAGAAGAAGCAAAAATTCAGGAGCCACCCACCCAACTACGACGCTGAAATTTTAAAGAACAGAAAGAGACCTTTCAATTTGGGAAAAAAAAAAGACGACCTCTCAAGATTTTCCGATGATGAATAAGGAACCAACTTGCTTCATGGTGGAAGATTGAATGAGCATTGAATACTCGGGGAGGGGAGGAGAGAAGGAAGAGTAGAAAGAATGAGAAAAGAGAAAAAGAAAAAATAGAATTAATAATTAAAGGGTATTTTAGGAATAATGGTGGGTGGGTGGGAAAATAAGGCAGATTGGTGGAAATAGCAGCACTCTAAAATTATCTTAAAACAAATTCGAATGCGAATACCCAAAATTCAAATAGAACTCAGAATCACCGATCCAAATTCTTAACTTATCCTTCAAAGTGCAATTAAACCAAAGTCAAAGAGCAATTATATTTATATAAAAAACGAAAGGGGTATTGGAAAAGTAAACGTAACCTTGAGCGCCAGGCACTTGAAATCGTCGGAGGGATTGGATTGCATCTCCCCCAACTCCCATTGAATCCAATTGGCCCGTGATTTCTTCCTCTCCATGTGCAATTCCAACATCTCTTGATGTCTTATCATAACCACTTCTTCCGACCCAACAAATCCAACATCTCTGGACGATTCCATTTGATTTTGTTCGATCTGCGCCGATCCGACCCGATCCACAACTACTTCTTCCGGTAACAAAACTTTAAAACAGGAAGCGGAGAGAGGAAAGAGAGGCGGCGGTGTTTATAGGTGTGTGAGAGAGAGAGAGAGAGAAAGCATTCGTTGATTTTTGTTGGTTCTTCCACGTTATGTCTTTTTGCAGCAGCTACCATATACCCTAAATCTTACGTGCACAGCGACTATTGCATTACAAATTATTTTTTATAAAAAATTATTAATAAAATAAATCACCACCACACGGTTTTGAAGAAACTTCGACGAAAGAGTGATCTGGATTGTTTTGCTGAGTTGCTAATTTGCTGTTTATTCATTTCCTTGTCTTTCTCTCTTTCTATGAATGACTACTTGGGATTTCGAAGCAAAAAACAAATATACAATGAAGAAAAGAAGAAAAAGAAAAAAACAATAAAGAAATGGAATTTCGACACAAGAGGGCGTGACGAGTCTTAATGGAAGCTGAAAATCAATACTAAAATTATGAAGAATCCATCGATCGAGCAAATCACAACTTCAACAAAAAAAACGTATCACTGTTTTCAATACCATGTATTCAGCTTCTATGCATTGGCAGACCATCAGGCTTCACGCAGGGATCGAATTTTGTACATTTTGATGACTCTACTATTATATGCATATATTTATCTAAGAGCTGCTCAGAGAGTTGACTCAGTTATATTTATATGCATGTATTAGGGTTTTATCGAAATTCTAATATATTATATTTTTTAGTCTTTATATTAATTTTTTTTTATATACAAACGATATATATATATGAGGAGAAAGTGGAGTTCTTAAAAGAAAAGGCCTCATTTAATTTCTGGTCCCAAGCCACCCAAAAATGAGGGTCGGCTATGACTAAAATTGTCACATTTGAATTTAACATGTCGAGAAGCTATTAATTTACTGCCCAACGTTACTTTTCCTTCTCTGTTCCTTTTCTCCTCCATGTAATAGATCTCTCCCGTAAGTCTGAAAAGTCCTCCACCACTTTCAGAGTGTGAACAAAACTTATTAATTATGGAAAGTTTTGTCAAGGTTGTATTAAAGATAATAAAATTGCATGGAAAATTAGACACACGAAACTCCCACAATTAATATTATTAAATATGCGGGAATCGAGTTAGCCGAAACAAAAGTGAGCTTTTGACATTGATCGTGTGTACTTGCCAACACTTCCTTGACAGGAAGAAGAAAGGAAAGTTCTTCCAAGAACAATAGCTTTCTTCTAGCTTCTCCATTTCTGTCTTCTCCCATGTCTCCATACATCATCTCTCCTCTCAAAGGAAAGAGCATATTGCCTTCTAAATTATTTGATACATTAGATTATTCACCCGGTCAATGGTGTGATTTATATCAAATTGTTTATTGATATAATTACAAAGAGCATCTGATATAATTGTCCATTGAAACTCAATCGTGCTTCCCGCAAAGTAAAATTTCCACCGCACTTTATGGATATGTTTAACTTCCCACTCAAAAAAGTTGCTCCTTGTTGGATATTCTTGATGCAGATGTTGATGTTTCTTTGCGAATTTGAATAAATTTCCTACCTCTTGGTAAATCGAGCCATAGAAAAGGGGTGCTCCTGCATTGTGTTATGAGTCCTGTTGCAATGAAGAGATCATTTTCAAGTGGAAGATTCTTTCCCACTAGGCCTTCAAGAGCTCGGAATACACTACTTCCAGTCTTTTGGTTTTCTTTGGGGGAATATGGATTAAGCTGGCAAATCAAAGATTTTGGTATGGATTAATTAGCTATTACAATTATTTGTTCATGATCCATTAATGAGTGAGTCTTTTCTACGAATCGAGAATTATAGTATACAAGTTACAATTAGCGTATAGAACAACCTTTATAGGTTTTAAAACCAACACATGAAGGTTCTTGTCAAAAGGACATTGTATACACCTGTTGCACATGGGACTATACTTGGTACGTTTTAATATATTGTTTCTTTGGAGTACGTTTTAATGATATTTTTTCTTAATGTCAAATTTAGAGATTTAAAGTATTGAATTGGGACAAACTGAGCCAACCAAGAGAGTGGTTGGATCGATCAAGTTTAATGGTGACAGCAGCAGTCATGGAGAATAGGTGGGTTAGGCGTTGTTAGAGGTTGTTTCATTGTTGTTGGGCATCCGTGATGAGAAAAAACAAAACTGAGAATTATGTCGTTAGACAGAGGGCTCTTGATAGCATGTAAAATCTAGGAAATCACAGAGAATGTTTTTGCCGAATTGATTCTATCACTAGGATGGATCCTTGTATGTATAATTCAAAATTGATTAAATCTGTTACAAGAATTAGAGATAATCTCAAATTACAGGTGAGCTTATTACATATACTCATACACAGGAAACTATCTAGAATTCAAAAGTACATACAACAGATAAGATTATGAGTTTGAAGTTTTTCTAATACAGTTTACCAAACACAGCAGAAGCAGTTTTTTTTTTCAAAAACACAGCAATATTAAACTAGCCCTAATAGAAACAACTCAACAAATTAATAGAGTTTTTAAAAATAATTTAAAATTCATAAAATTTAAAAATGAAAAAACCAAGGGTTTAGGGTTCGTAAATGGTCCTCAAGGTTAAAAGCCTTCTATAAATGGTTTTTCATTTTTCAATTTTATGAATTTTAAATTATATTTAAACAACTTCATTAGTTTGTTGTTGTGGCATATATGTGGACCCCACATCTTCAAAAATATAGTGTCATATGTATTTAAAATACAATAAAATACAATATATATTTTTAAATAATATAAAAAAGAAAACCAAATTTTTATGAATTTTAAACTAAAAAATTAAAAAATTCCTCAGGGAACATTTGTGATAGATATATGAACCTTAAGGATGTTTTGTGATATATATATATAAACTAATTGTTTTAAATTGAAACCTAATGGTAAAACCATTTGTGATCACACATACTAACCTTAAGGACCACAAATGACACAAAAAAACATTAAAGATGTAATATGATAGTTTCGTAAACCTTAAGGACATTTTGTGATAATAAGTCAAACTTTTAAATACACAATTATTCTCAAAATACGAAACGGAGACAGGAAAGAGAGCCGACGATTATAGGTAAGAGAGAGAGAGAGAGAGCATTCGTTGATTTTTGTTTTTTCTTCCACGTCATGCCTTTTTGCAACAGCTGTATATGTTGCATGGAAACGGCTATGAGGTGGAGTGTCCAACACGGCAACGATACGCCTCAGACAAATGTTGTACACGATCAACTCCTTGGACACGTGCTGCTGCATCTTTTTCTTTAAAACAATAGGCCTTGCTTTTTTATTTTTTTATTTTTTAGGGGTCAATGCCTTGCTTGATTTGCAGACAGCGGCTACCTTGTTGCAGAGGCGCTGTGTTAGCGCCAGGAAGATGAGGATTTCTGAACACTTCTCAAAACACACTAAACGACGTCGTGTTCTGATCCAGAAAAAAGAAGAAGCAAGAATGATGTCATTGTCATGTGGGTAAAGCCCACTAGAAGTTTAGTTGAAACGCGCGTTTGATTTTTAAGTTTTTTGGTCAAACATGATGTCATTGTCATAGTCAGTTGAATGCAAAGGCATAATCTGAAGAATTTTTTTTTTTGCAGACATGAACAGTTTTTCTAATTTGGCTCTTTCACTTTTTCGGGTTCTACAATTGGGTTTCCTCCTCTTTTACAAGTTAACATGATTTCCATGAATCTTATACCATCAAGAAGCGATTAACATGTGAACAGGAAGCGGTCTTAGGTGGGCATCCTGCAATTACATCATCTGAATTTTTTTTTTTGCAGACCTTCATTCATTTGTTTCTTTAATTCTAGTTTTTCCCTTTGTTTATTACATATCCATCGAGTTAAATTCTGTCTGAAATTATATTTCTCTCTCTGAAAAGAGTGAACCAGAGGGAAGAAATAAAAATATGATATTGAGAATATCAGCAAAATAGAAATTTTTTGTGGGTGGTTTTGGAATTTAGATTAGTGATGGGGTCTCTAGGAGGCAGCCCAAAAACTTGGATACCATATATGAACACCAAAGATTGTTCTCAAGGGTTTTGCAGTTTGTACTGTCCACAATGGTGTTACAGGATAATACCACCTCCACCTGTCTTCGAGTTTCCTGAAGACAATTCATCTTCCCCAGTTTCTCTCCTCTTGTTATTGCAATTGTGGGAGCAAATATTTTCGTCTCCAATCAGAGCACGCCACGTGGAAAAGAAGATTATCCCTTAAATTAATTAATTAAACCATTTATTGGGATAATTAATTAATCTGGATAATATCTTAATTATATGGTATTATCTCATAATTAATAAAGATAATATCATTAATTGGGATATTATCTTATAATTAATGAAATAATATCAATAATTCGGGTATTATCTTATCAAAGGGATAATATCCTAATTATAGGATATTATCTTATAATTAACGAGATAATTCAGATATTATCAAATCCGAACTCGAATCTCTACGAAACCCTAGCCCCGAGGCTCCTATAAATAGATGACTTCAGTCATCATTCTAGGTACTTCAAAAACCCTACTTCAAAACCTAGCTCCAAAACCCGAGAAAATACCCAAAACTCTCTCTCTCTCCCTCTCCACTCTCCACTCTCCATATTTTCTCCACACGGCTCCGGCCACCACACACGGCTCCAGCCGCCCGGTTACACCATACAAACTCCGTACCCTTTGCTTGGCTATTGTTTTCCTACAAACACTCGAACTAACTTAGGTATCGGAGGGCCTTTGGCCAACACCCCCCGGTGTGGTCTATTTACTCCAATATGTTTTATAGGAATCGAGGAAGAGAGGGAAGGAAGATCGAAGGTTCAAGGATCTAGAAGCGAATATTCTCCCGTGAGATTATTTGCACAAACATTTGGTGCTTTCATTGAGAGCGCGAGTTATACTCAACGCGTGCTCAAGGAATCCGTTCCTCCTATTTTCCAATCCACCGAAGCCTTCCAAACAACCATGGTTGGAAGCAAGCACACGAGGAGCAAGACCGCCACGATGGCTCGATCCGTGACGGCCCAAAGTCACTCCTCCCACGATCCCGTGATCGACATGGTGGCACTACCACCTCTCGCCACCATGAACCCGCAGCAAACCCTTCCTGCCGCACCACAACAGCCACCCCGTGTGACTGGAACCACCGTGCCACCTGCCGGACCCGCAGCAGGGAACACTGCACTAGCCATCGTCGTACGATCTCAAGGCCCCATGGCCGAGTCTAGCCACCTTCATAGCACTACCGCCGAGCATGGAGGAACCTCCCATTAGGGTGGGCTCGCTGCCGCCGCTGACTTTGGCCCAATCTTAGAGCAACTTCATTCATTGCCTCTGCACTCGACGCACGCTCCCGCTCACACCTCTAATGAAACCCTAGCCCGTGTGCAATTGGGCTCCACACACTTCTCTCCTCCCGATCCACGAAGTTAAGTAGACCTCAATCTTAAGAGTTGACCAGCTAACTCAGAGAATGGATGACCAAAACAGTTTGATGAGGCAGCTCCTCAACCAAATAAACTTGGCTCAAAACCTTGGCCTTGGACAACAGGGCGAAGAGAGAGGATGGACGAACACGCTGATATGCAGTTCGATGGGTACCGAGCAAGTCGAGCAGGAGTAGCAGACAAGGAGATGGACAACAACGTGATCAACTTGCCGACATGTCGCAAGCATCAGCAAGCCACACTCAAAGCAGAAGAAGTTTCTCATCCAGACGAGTTCAAGGACCAATGTTCAAGAAAGGCCAGGCCCCAGGGAGGTAAACCTGACGACCCCCCACAGTGAGGATCGTGAAGAAAGGCGCTCCGCCGCCCGCTCTCGAAGAACCAATTCCCGTCGACATGCTACAAGAAATCTCTCACAAGCGCAGTTCACCAATACACCTCCTAGGCAGCACAGTCGAGAAGGGCGACACTTGCGAACCAACGAGGAAGTCAATCAGTGTCGCCCAAATCGCGAAGGTCACCAACGTGACCAACCAGCTATGTGTGCGGAAGATGTTGAGAAGCTTGTAAATAACCGACTTCGAGATTTAAGGATTGGCGGAAATTTTGAAGATGCATTACGCATGGAGGTAGACCAAGCAATCTCCTCACATTTTACCGCCGAAATCGAACAGGCTGCTCCCCCGAAATGATTCTCAACTCCTTCTTTCACATGCTTCAAAGGGGATTCTGATCCTGAAAGTCATCTGAAGCACTTCAAGAGCGTTATGATCCTCTACAAGGCTGAAGACGCGTTAATGTGCAAAGTGTTTGCAATGACTTTTGCTAGGAACAGCTCAAGATTGGTTCCACACCCTGCCATCAGGGTCGATCAGCAGCTTCAAGGAGCTTGCCTATGTCTTCACCAAAGAGTACACTTCTTACCGAACGATCAAGAAGAACCCTGACCACCTGTTCAACCTGCGCAAGAAGCCCGATGAATCCCTCCGAGACTACATTAAGAGGTTCAAGGCAGAGAGGGCAAAAATCATAGGATGTGATGACCAAGTTGCATCCTCTGCCTTCAAGAGGAGCTTGCCAATGAGTGCGAGCTGTATCGCGAGCTAACCATCTCTCCCTGCCAAACATTGGTAGAAGTCTTCGCCACAGCAAAGCGCTACGCACTTTGGGACGACGACCAGATTGCTGCAAAGAAGGCTGCCAAGCAAGTCGATCAATCGGCTAAGCAGGCAAGCCAAAGGAATGGCAACAACAAGGATGAAGGCAAGTGCAGATCACAGCTTGAAGGAGGTACTCTAGCAACTGAGAGCTACACCAAGTTCACTATCCCGATTCACCAGATCTTAGCCCAAGTAAGGGACATGCCTTGGTTGAAGAAACCATCGCCTTTGAAGGGAAACCCAGCCAAGAAAGATACCAGGAGATACTGTGCATTCCATGAAGGGCACGGTCATTACACAAACGACGCTTCGCCTGGAAAAGGCACCTCGAAGAGCTGGTTAGAGATGGTCATTGCACGGAATTCATTGCAAGGGGTCTATCCAGCAAATCAAGGATTGTGATGCAATTGTAAATGAGCCTCCACGAAAAAAGTCATAAGGATCAACACGATTTTAGCCGACACCAAGAGTCTGGGCTGACCACCAGGGAGCAGAAGAGAAAGATCAAGCAAGCGACTTCGTCTCCCAAGCCGTCGCCAGCTACCCAGTCATGGAAGACGATCCTGACATCATCTTTTAAGGGAAGGAGGTACGAAGACAATGGAATGCCCATCACCTCCAGGGGTATTATGCACGAAGCTCCTCACCTATCAGCTCGCCTCTAAGCAGGGGCGGCCGAGCCTCCCTCACCTTTATTGAAGCCAAGTTACTTTTGATGTTACCCGTGCAACTCATCTCTTTTGTTCAATAAAGCAATGTAGTCATATAGACATCAATACAAGTTCAAGCTTTTCTTTCCAATGAGGTGTTCACATAAGCAATCGACACGTCTCCGGACGTAGGCCAAACGGGCCACACTCAACGACACGTCTCCGGACGTAGGCCAAACGGGCCACACTCTCATCGACACGTCTCCGGACGTAGGCCAAATGGGCCACTCTCATCGACACGTCTCCGGACGTAGGCCAAACGAGCCACACTCATCGACACGACTCCAGAAATAGGCCAAACGGGCCACACTCATCGACACGTCTCCGGACGTAGACCAAATGGGCCACTTTCATCGATAAATCTCCGAACGTTGGCCAAATGGGCCCCACACACTCATTGACACGTCTCCGGATGTATACCAAACATGCCACAACCCAGAGACACTCAAGCAGTTCACAAGACACTATGCAGATTGATGTTAGAAAAAAAAAACTGAAATTTCCATTGCAACTGACCAACTGCCCGAGTTCAACAAAAAGAAGATAGTCAAACTAGACCAGTTATTCTAAACAAGAAAGCGGACTACAAAAGCTGAAGAGAAATAAATGAGTCTTCATCTACTCCGAGACGCGAGCGGGGATCCCTCGTCCGCAGCCTATTTAGCATCCACATGAGCAGCACGATCTCAGGCTCCACATGCTTGATCCATGACGTTTGCCACCATCGCCATCCTCGCGGATTTGATCAACTAGCTCAACATAAGTGGACGGGCTTCGACAGAAAGTTTGTCTTCAGGGTGGGACACACGCCTACATCCCCTGGAGGGCTGCACTTGTCCACCTTTGGATCAGCCGATGACGTCGTAGAAAAATACTTCACCCGAGCAGGATGACGAGGGACTAACTCTTACTTGAGTCTTCTCAGTAAAAGGGATCCTTGGCCTCTTCATCAACGGGGGATTCGGCAGAACACTCATCCTGCCCACCGGCAGATCATCAGAGTCTAGACCATTATGCTTCCATCTCTCAACATCTTAGGCAGGGGGCAGACCACCAACTTCCTCCCGATACTCGCTCAGCAGCCACCGCGGCCACCGCCTCTCCAACCATCTTCGGCCGCCAATCACGACGACAACTAGCCTAGTCCTACCTAGCTGGTCCTTGCAGCGAAAAGAGAAGACGAAGAAAAAATATACGTGCTCGACTTACCTTGGGATGCACGACAACTCCTCTCTTCGATAAGTAGTACAAATTCTCCAAGATCTTTCTTAAGCTAGAAAGTAGAAAAGTTAAGTTTGCGATGTGAGGAAGAGTGAAGAGAAGCCCTGTATTTATACAAGTTGGACAACCCAGGTCAAAGAAGGAATTGCAAGCTCATTCCTCCTGGGAATCCAACTCCAAGAACAGTCAGAAGCCTACTCTAATTGGGAACCTGACTGCAAAAGGAGTCCAACTCGCAGAAGAAAGCCCAGATACAGTTGGAGAGTCCGAAAAATAATTTCATCTCCTACATGCCACACAAGCGCCATGCAGAAGCTGGGGGGGCATTTGTGGGAGCAAATATTTTCGTCTCCAATCAGACCACGCCACGTGGAAAAGAAGATTATCCCTTAAATTAATTAATTAAACCATTTATTGGGATAATTAATTAATCTGGATAATATCTTAATTATATGGTATTATCTCATAATTAATAAAGATAATATCATTAATTGGGATATTATCATAATAAAGGGATATTATCTTATAATTAATGAAATAATATCAATAATTCGGGTATTATCTTATCAAAGGGATAATGTCCTAATTATAGGATATTATATTATAATTAATGAGATAATTCAGATATTATCAAGTCCGAACTCGAATCTCTACAAAACCCTAGCCCCGAGGCTACGAAACCCTAGCCCCGAGGCTCCTATAAATAGATGACTTCAGTCATCATTCAAGGTACTTCAAAAACCCTACTTCAAAACCTAGCTCCAAAACCCGAGAAAATACCCAAAGCTCTCTCTCTCCCTCTTCACTCTCCACTCTCCATATTTTCTCCACACGGCTTCGGCCACCACACACGGCTCCGGCCGCCCGGTTACACCATACAAACTCCGTATCCTATGCTTTAGCTATTGTTTTCCTACAAACACTCGAACTAACTTAGGCATCGGAGGGCCTTTGACCAACACCCCCTGGGTGTGGTCTATTTACTCCAATCCGTTTTACCAGGAATCGAGGAAGAGAGGGAAGGAAGATCGAAGGTTCAAGGATCTAGAAGCGAATATTCTCCCGTGAGATTATTTGCACAAATAGCAATTATTGGCATTTTGGTGAGTGCTTTTCTTCTTGTTAGCTACTACACCATAATATCCAAGTATTGCGGCAATGCGGACCGGAGGAGAGCAAGAAGAGAAGATCAGGAGCAGAATGAGGTTCATCCATGAACCTTGGCATGTCATGACGGTCGGCTTAGACGAGGCTCTGATTAAGTCATTAACAGTTTGTAAGTACAAGAAAGGAGATGGATTTGTTGAAGGAACAGATTGCTCAGTTGTCTGAATGAGTTTGAAGAAGATGAGAGGCTTAGGCTGTTGCCTAAGTGCAACCATGCTTTCCATCTCCCATGCATTGATACATGGCTTAAATCTCACTCAAATTGCCCATTGTGTCATGCCAACATAGTTCCTCAGGCCATCCCCAATGGGGGCTCTATTTGGGGCTCAACCACCACAAGGCTCCAATATATACAAACTCTCTTTAAAAAGGCATCCCCAATGGTGCAAATTTGGGGCTCTAAAACTTAAACCCCAACCGGAGTAGTAGCTAAATGTATGACCTTGGTTGAAGCCCCTGAAACCGAGTGGGACGCAAAAATTGAAAAGCTGCAGCCCACTTTTGTGCTATTTCTCACTTGCCTGCGACTGTACAAGGCATACTTGCCTTAAATTTGGTTGTTCATTTGCATGTTGGCCCACCTTTAATTTGCATGTCAACAGCTCTATTCCAACGGAAATAAACAGGCAAATTTATGTCCAAAGGTTGATTTTCAAATTTTGTCCAAATTTTGATTTTTTTGTTGTTGAAATGTTCACACAAAAAAACTTAACATACCATGAACAAACATAAAAGTAAAATAGTTAACCAAAAAAAATAAAAAAAACCACGTAAATCAAATTACATCATAAAAAAATATAGAGCCCGCCATGAATATAGAGCATCCCATTGTGGGAGCGATTCCTTTAGAGCCCCAAAGATTCCATCGGAGCTCTAAATGGGGCTCTATAAACTCTTTTTAGAGCCCCAACCATTGGGGATGGCCTCATCAGTTGCCTCACCCTGCCGTGACTGAAACTCCATCATCAATCAATCATGATGCATCATCCATGTCTGAAAGCCAACCAGCAAATGATCAAAATGTTGTCATGGCACAAAATTCCGAAACTTCTCAAAATGTGGAATCAATGCAAGGAGATCATGAAGGGTATCATCAAGCAATTAGAAGGTCGGTTTCAATGGACGATTGGCGTTCAGAATAATTGGAGTTTTAGTAGCTGATATTCTGAGCAGGAATGATGAAGAGGGCGAGGAGGACGATATGAACTCAGAGTTCAGATGATATTGCTGAAGGAGTTGGCAAATCTAGCAATAGAAAAGGGGTGCTCCTGCATTGTGTTATGAGTCCTGTTGCAATGAAGAGATCATTTTCAAGTGGAAGATTCTTTCCCATTAGGCCTTCAAGAGCACAGAATACAGTACTTCTAGTCTAGAAAACTTTTTGTATTTTGTTTTCTTTTGGGGAATGTGGATTAAGCTGGCAAATCAAACAGTTTGGTCCGGATTAATTAGCTATTACAATTATTTGTTCATGATCCATTAATGAGTGATTTGTAATTCTCTACCAATTGGAAAATTATAGTATACAACTAGTGTATAAAACATCCTTTTTAGGTACTAAAACCAACTTATGAAGGTCGTTCTTGTCAAGAGGGCATTGTATACACATGTTGTATTCTAAAATTTCTCCAATTAATATATTGTTTCTTTGGAGTCAGTTTTAATTATTTTTGTTACACATGGGATTGTACTCGATAAATTTTGGATTTGCATGTTCAAATTTTATAAATAGTCATTTGGACAGAGTGATTTCAAATTTAGATTTTTTTTTTTTAAATATCAAATTTAAAGAAGTTAAATTGTTTATTTAAACTATCAAGATTCAGAGGCCTTAATCCTGTGACAAGATTTGAATTAAAAAAATGAAATAAATAAAATAAAATGAATGATTTTTTTGCATTTAATTTATTTATTTCATTTTTGGCCAACATAATTACTTAGGCTTTTTTTTAGCACAAGCGTTTGAGGGAGGGGGGTTTACACAAATATTCATTAAGAGTCTGGGAGTTTCAAACCTCGCACATGAGTGGAGCTCGAAGAACTCAACCAACTGAGCTATACCCCACTAGTGTAAGATCACACATCGACCAACGGAGAGGGGGTTGATGTGCCTTATATGTACATGCCCGCATCCATCTAGCACGAGGCATTTTGGGAACTCACTGGCTTCATAGTCGTTGGAACTCCGAAGTTAAGCGAGTTGATTGCTAGAGAAATCCCAGGTTGGGTGACCCACTGGGAAGTTGGTGGTGAGCTCCTAGAAACAAAACTCTGAGGGCCAGAGGGGGGCCCAAAGCGGACAATATCGTGCTACGGCGGAGCCAATTTGGTATGTGACAATTTGGTATCAGAGCCACTCTATCATGTGGTGCTAGTACTGAGGGCCAGGAAAGGGGGCCCAAAGCGGACAATATCGTGCTACGGCGGAGCCAATTTGGTATGTGACAATTTGGTATCAGAGCCACTCTATCATGTGGTGCTAGTGTGCCGACGAGGACGTCGGGCTCCTAAGGGGGGTGGATTGTAAGATCCCACATCGACCAACGGAGAGGGGTTGATGTGCCTTATATGTACATGCCCGCATCCATCTAGCACGAGGCCTTTTGGGGAGCTCACTGGCTTCAGAGTCGTAGGAACTCCGAAGTTAAGCGAGTTCGGGGCTAGAGCAATCCCAGGTTAGGTGACCCACTGGGAAGTTGGTCGTGAGCTCCCAAAAACAAAACCGTGAGGGCCAGAGAGGGGGGGCCTAAAGCGAATAATATCGTGCTACGGCGGAGCCGATTCGGGATGTGACAACTAGCCTTAGTCTTAAATCCTAACAAATGTTCCTTTGCCAACAAATGAAAAAATGAAAAAACAAAAATAAAAAAGCATTTCAAATGAATCATTTTGTGCTTTTAACTTATTTATTTCATTTTTTTGCCAACATAATTGCTTAGCCTTAAATCCTAACAAATGTTCCTTTGCCAACAAAAAAAGTTAAACACCCAAACTTCTATTTTCATATATTAAATCTAGAAGTACGGTTTGATCAAAATAGAATAGCCATGGATCCTCGGCTCAATACTACAAATATTGATATTGTCTTTAACTTAATCAGCTACGTAATTTGGCAGGTGTGTGGTTTTATACAAAAATTCTGGATATTATTAATAGTGAAACTATTCATTATTTGTTGTATTTTATTTTGTTAAATTTTCGACGTGGGACTCATATTCGTCAACACACTCCCCCATACGTGCAACCAATTCCACATTAGTAACTTTTTTATATTTTATTCGAGGTTTCAAATTGGGCCCAGTAAATCGGCCACGTATGATACCATGTTAAGATTACAGAGGGATGACTTACGGTCCACTACTAACATTGATATTGTGCCAAACTTAACCATTTGCCAGATGAGATAAGATTTTATCTCACACGAATCATTGGATCAAGTTCTCTCATTTCAATTAATCCTTTCACAATCATCTTGTTTGGAATGGTTGGATTATAATTGTTTGGGCTTGGTTTAAAAAATCATATTTGTTATTTAATTGAATTTTATGAAAAGTTTACTAATATTTTATTTTATTTAAAAATATATATACGGTTCTCAAATGTGTCACGTCATCACTTAACAGATTCTCTAACAACTAATCTAATGATTGAGCCACATTGTAAAAAATTTACAAGCACATGGTACTTTATTGTTAAAATTAAAAGTGCAGGAGTAAATATGCCTTAAGGATAAGAATTCAAGGTATTAAATTGAAATTAACCATTGTTTTAATTGTTCTAGTGTTGTTGGTTTGGTTGCTTAGTTGTGATGCAGGTTTTCTTTTGGATGGATTTTTTTTGTCGAGTCCTTGGAATGGATGTTGCTGCAGCTGGTTGGATGGAGGTTTTTTGGTTGCATAGCTAGAGTTTTGCTGTAGCTAGTGTTTTCTGTGTTTTGGTGATGGATGACTTTATCTTTATGTTTTTTTTTTTGGGTCATGGGTTCTAAGTGTAATCCGAATTTCTTGCTTTATGTGTATTTTTTGTCATGTGTAGTAGATTATACTTGGATTGATAGTAAGCACACATGTCTGTTCTATTTTCTTGGAAACTGATATGTTGGATGATGATTATGATTATTGGAAGAAAAGAATGTTGGATTTATAGATGAATTTACAAGATTACAACAATAAGTACTGTAAAACGAAATGGGCTTTATGGCTGGCCTATTTTAAAAACTGATATTTAGTTTTTTGGCTTAAATGCTAGAATAATCTATGTGTTTTAGTTCATTGGCTAATTTAGTCCCTGTATTTTTAATTTGGCCAATTTGGTCCTCGTATTTAGCACAGTTAGTTAATGTGACTTCATCATAGAAAATCTCTTAAGTTATGAGGTGTCATGTGCAGGTCCACTTTTTTACTTAGAATAATTTTTGAATAATTGTTTTTTTAAAATTTAATTAAAATACGAAGAAGAAAAAAACAAAACTCTCTCGCTCTAACTTTCTCCTTCCCCCTGCAACCCTCCCAGCGCCTCTCACCCAGCTCACCCGGCAAGCTACCGCCGCAACAGCTCCCACTCAGCAAACAATCGCCACCCTCCCCTCCCAATCCCCATCCCATCTCCCTCTTTCTTCACTTATTGCCCAGATGTGAATTCCAATTTTTATTCATAAAAAGATTCTTGTTAGGTGGTCTGCAAGGGCGGGGGTGAGGGGCTGGTAGGTTTTATGTATTTTTGGAGTGGGTGGATTAAAGTTCGGATCAGAGGTAGATGGGGCTTGGGGTTGGGGCTTTTGGGTGTGGGTGGGGAAAGTAGCTGAGGTGGGTTGTTGCTGGGGAGAAAGGGAGGAGAGAACGGTGCTGCTGTTGAGATCCTTTGGGGTTTAAGTTCTTTTAGATTTTAAATTTTATTTCTTAATTCTTTAGTTTTGAAATTGAATTAAAAAATTTATATATATATATTTTATTAATATCTTAACAAAAATTTAACGGATTTGTTCACATTGACTAACAGTGCTAAACACAAAGACTAAATTAGCCAAATTAAAAACACAATGACTAAATTTACCAACGGGCTAAAATACATGGACCATTTTAGCATTTAATCCAAAAATAGACCAATATTGGTCATTTAAAAAAAAAAAACTGATATTGGGGTCAAGCCCAAACCAACTAAACCTGCAAAATCAAACTGAAACTAATTGGGTCAGCCCAATTGAATTGAAATCGAATTGAAATATATAGATGATGTATGATGCTTCCAATTGATGATGATGTATGATGTTCTAAACCCTAATCCTATTGATGATGATGTATGCTGTTTCCAATTGAATCGAAATCAAAATCGTAATTATTTGGATGAAATTTATGGTTTATATGCCTGTTAAAAAAAAAAAGAAAACAAAAGAGGGCTACACTACAGATCACCTCAGTTCATCACTCTCGGTTGTCTTCTCTGGAAGTCGAGCTGGTTTCTTTACTAGAGACGTCTTGGTTTTCCTCTTTTTTTCCAAGCGGAGATGAAGTCGAGTTGGTTCCTCTACTGTACTTGTTTTGCTTTCTTGGAGCTCTTCTTTTCAAAATCGAAAAATCCTGCCTGCTTGCAACTTTCAGCATTAATTTTATTCTTATAAAATATATTGATGTCCTGCTTTCTTTTTCTTTTTCTGGTAAACATGCCCTGCTTTCTTCTGTCTCGATCATTTTGGGAACTCACCCGGATATCCCCTCCCCCATTTGAAGGAACAGGGGGTACCTTGCTTAGCATATATTCATGAATCTGTGAAATTAATATTATCCTTTAGCAAGTTTTCATTATGAGATGTTAGTCGATGTTGGTTGCAAAGAAACCTTGCGTAAGTATTGTACCTCATCAATTAACTTTTGACGTTTAGTAGTGCCAAATATTGGGGCTGCTTCACGAGATTTGATGGCCAAGGCACGCCTTTCTTCCTTATCGTATTCTACTGAACCCAATGCACCATCTGGGTAGGTGGGCAATAACTCAATAAGTCTATCTAAAGCATCTCGCACTGCCAACAACAATAGCAGATTAGATTAGCAAGATGGCACGCAGTGAAGACAACTTATAATAGTGAGGCTAAAACCATATCCATTAGCAAAAGCATTTTGGTTTAATGAGAGTAGAAGAATAGCTTGTGTTTTGGTGGATTATGTGTGTCTTCTTCTTTAGCAGGTGAGTGAGTGTTTTAAGAGACGTATTCTAACATTATATACTAGCATACATAATGTCTCAGAAAGAATGAAATGTACCTCCCCATTCGAACCAGTAGAAACTGATCTTGGTTTGGGTTTTGAAGCGACCATTTTCCTGCAAGTAAAGTATACACATCATGACTGTGATAATTTAAAAAAGAAAAAAGAAAAAAGAAACTAACCCAAGTAGCAAAAGAGCCCACATAAACCTCAAAAACCAACAACATATGATATTACCGTCAACAACGTCAATATAGGACGCTTCTCTGGGTATTCCTTCGAAAACTGGATCCGGCCATGATAAATCCCACCCTGGAATTCAGTTCCATTAGGGCCTCTGATTGCCAATTGCCAGTCATATTTGTTCCCCTGAAAACAAATATCAATGATGTGACCAACTATTATTTCCGCCAAACAAGCCCAATTTCAATAGCCGAAGGCCCAAAAAAACATGAAGCGACAAATTATGCCCAATGTATAGTTCTTCAAAAAGAGAAAAGGCTGTTTTATTTTTTTGAAAATGACCATAAAATTATCTTAAAACAAATTCGAATGCGAATACCCAAAATTCAAATAGAATTCAGAATCACCAATCCAAATTCTTAACTTATCCTTCAAAGTGCAATTAAACCAAAGTCAAAGAGCAATTATATTTATATAAAAACCGAAAGGGGTATTGGAAAAGTAAACGTAACCTTGAGCGCCAGGCACTTGAAATCGTTGGAGGGATTGGATTGCATCTCCTTCAACTCCCGTTTAATCCACTTGGCCCGTGATTTCTTCCTCTCCATGTACGAATCCAACATCTCTTGATTTCTTATCATACCATACGATTCCATTTGATTTTGTTCGATCTGCGCCGATCCGACCCGATCCACAACCACTTCTTCCGGTAACAAAACTTTAAAACAGGAAACGGAGAGAGGAAAGAGAGGCCGCGGTGTTTATAGGTGTGTGTGTGAGAGAGAAAGCATTCGTTGATTTTTGTTGGTTCTTCCACGTTATGTCTTTTTGCAGCAGCTACTAATACCCTAAATCTTACCTGCACAGCCGACTCTTGCATTACAAATTATTTTTTATAAAAAATTAATAATAATATAAAGCACCACCACATGGTTTTGAAGAATCTTTGACGAAAGAGGGAACTGGGTTGTTTTGCTGAGTTGCTAATAAAGCACCACCAGCAGTAATTTTCCTTCTTTCGTCCTTTTCTCCTCCATGTAGACCTCTCTGATGAGTCTGAAAAGTCCTGCACCACTTTTGATTGTGAACAAAACTTATTAATTATGGAAAGTTTTGTCAAGGTTGCATTAAAGATAATAAAACCGCGTGGAAAATTAGACACACGAAACACCCACAATTAATATTATTAAATATGCGGGAATCGAGTTAGCCGAAACAAAAGGGAGCTTTTGATATTGGCATCAATTATGTGTACTTGCCAACACTTTCTTGACAGGAAGAAGAAAGGAAAGTTCTTCCAAGAACAAAAGCTTTCTTCTAGCTTCTCCATTTTCTGTCTTCTCCCATGTCTCCATACATCATCTCTCCTCTCAAAGGAAAGAGCATATTGCCTTCTAAATTATTTGATACATTAGATTATTCACCCTATTAATGGTGTGATTTAAATCAAATTGTTTATTGAAACTCAATCGTGCTTCCCACAAAGTAAAATTTCCACCGCACTTTATGGATATGTTAAACTTCCCACTCAAAAAACTTGCTCCTTGTTGGATATTCTTGATGCAGATGTTAATGTTTGTTTATGAATTTGAATAAATTTCCTACCTCTTGGCAAATCTAGCCATAGAAAAGGGGTGCTCCTGCATTGTGTTATGAGTCCTGTTGCAATGAAGAGTGTTCGTATCAAGGATTCCTTCTCTTCTTCGATGGCCAGGGCCAGTGCCAATCTAGGTGATGCGTGGACCAAGATGCGAACCTGTATATATAAAACAAGATCAGAATAAGGGCAACCTGGGGGATCCCAGGTTGATCCCTCTCCGATGACTAAGTCAGACATAGTTTTGGGTTTTCAGATAATTGGAAATGGAGCTCTTTACTATCAGTGTTTTGCTATTACCTTTGTCCAAATATTGGTGAGGGATATTTATAGGAGGGGAATGGTCATAAAGATCTTTTTAATGTGTTAGACCATTCTCCTTGATTGAGTAGTATTTAATGTTCTGACCCTGCTTTCACCTACATTCCTCGGCAGAGGTCAGAAAGATGAAGTGGCAGGAAATTAGGGATGGGAAGTGTATTGAATGCTCTCTCTTTCCATCAATCCGTTTTGCTTGTAGTTTAGAGGGCAAGGTGACACCTGGTTTAATAGTGGGCGGTGCATTTATTTGATCTTAATCCTTGCCAGGCTGTCTCCTTTAGTACCTTTATGTAGCAGGTCTTCCGAGACATAGTGATTGGGTCGGTACTCAAACTACAGAATCGCAAGAGGAACTATGAGGTCGGGTCGGTACACGCAGACGACATGGGTCCGCCAAGCTGCATGGTTTTCCACTTGGGCTCGGCTCATAGTGATGGTTCATAGTGATGATACGCTCCATCAACAAAGAGATCATTTTCAAGTGGAAGATTCTTTCCCACTAGGCCTTCAAGAGTTCGGAATACACTACTTCCAGTCTTTTGGTTTTCTTTGGGGGAATATGGATTAAGCTGGCAAATCAAAGATTTTGGTCTGGATTAATTAGCTATTACAATTATTTGTTCATGATCCATTAATGAGTGAGTCTTCTCTACGAATCGAGAAATATAGTATACAACTAGTGTATAGAACACCCTTTATAGGTTTTAAAACCAACACATGAAGGTTCTTGTCAAAAGGACATTGTATACACCCGTTGCACATGGGACTATACTTGGTACGTTTTAATATATTGTTTCTTTGGAGTACGTTTTAATGATATTTTTTCTTAATGTCAAATTTAGAGATTTAACCCAATGGTTTGTCCTCCATTTGGGTAAGGCTCTGGGTTCAACTGGGTTTGCTCCCTAATTCGAGTCCCATCAGTTGCAACACCTGGTGGCCAAGGGCAGACTGAGTTTTGCGAGTGGGGATTAGTCAAGGTATGCGCAGCTGACCCGGACACCTCATGGTAATTACCAAAAAAAAAGTATTGAATTGGGACAAACTGAGCCAACCAAAGAGAGTGGTTGGATCGATCAAGTTTGATGGTGAGGCGGCAGTCATGGGAGAATAGGTGGGTTAGGCGTTGTTAGAGGTTGTTTCATTGTTATTGGGCATCCGTGATGAGAAAAAAAACTGAGAATTATGTCGTTAGATAGAGGGCTCTTGATAGCATGTAAAACTAGGAAATCACAGAGAATGTTTTGGCTGAATTGATTCTATCACTACGATGGATCCTTGTAATTGAGTAAATCTGTTACAAGAATTAGAGATAATCTCAAATTACACGTGAGCTTATCACATATATTCATACAAAGGAAACTATCCAGATTTCAAAAGTACATACAACAGATAAGATTATGAGTTTGAAGTTTTTCTAATACAGTTTACCAAACACAGGTAGAAGCAGTTTAAAAAAAAAAAACAGAGATACCAAACTAGCCCTAATAGAAACAATCCAACAAACTAATGGAGTTTTTAAAACCATTTGTGATAGATGTGTGAACCTCATGAATGTTTTGTGATATATATGTTACGTCAGCAAACTAACAGAATTTTTGATGGAACCTAACAGCATGAACCATTTGTGGTCACACATACTAACCTTGAGGACCACGAATGACACAAAAAAAACCATTAAAAATGCAATCTGATAGTTTTGTAAACTTTAGGGTCGTTTTGTGATAATAAGCCAAACTTTTAAATACACAATTATTCTCAAAATACGAAACTGAGAGGGGAAAGAGAGCCGGCGGTTATAGGTAAGAGCATGTCCACTCCAAAGGGCTAAGGCAAGGCAAGGGCTGCTACTATTCACATGAATAGTGGCAGCTTTGCTTTTTTTGGTTCCACCCCAAAAGGCTTGGGCAAGGGCAAATACTATTCATTGTACTTTATTTTCTATTTTTTTATACTTTAAATCATTAATTTTGGTTGCCATTAGGGCTCGTCAATGGGCCGGGCTTTAAAGAGGAGAGAGAAAATAACGGGCCGGGCCGGGTTTTTTTAGAAAATTCAAAGCCCAAGCCCGATCCATGGGCCGGATTTGAGAAAGCCCATCGGGCTGGGCCGGGCTAAGCCCAATGGGCCGGGCCAAAACGGGCCTACTTCAATAAAAAAAAAAAAAACAGGCCTCCAGAGTGCTCTAATGCTCAATCAAGCTGGAGGAAATGTTAGTTTCAAGTGTCATTATTGTCAAAGGAGGTGAGATTAGGTGTTTGTGCATAATAATCTCCGTCTTCTATCAAGAAAGATGTCGGTTTATACTATGAACTTGGAAATGGATTTGATACTATGAACTTGGAGAATGCGGGTGTATTAATTATTATGGTGTATTAATTATGTTTTATTATGGTGTATACTAGATCATTTATGTAAAGATATTTGTCTCTTTTTTTCATAAATATGAGGCCTATTTTGATGTGTTTTTATATTTCCTCTTTTTTTCATAGTTCTCTATTTGAACGAAAATTAAATTGACCAAAAAAAAAATCTCATGTGCATTTGGTGAAAGTGAAAGTTAAAAAATATATATATGAATCAGAAAACATGGAATCAGAAAACATGGAAAGTGAAAGTGAAAGTGAAAGTGAAAGTAAAAGAAAACGCTTGGGAAATAAAGGAATCCGAGAGAAAACATGAATCAGTCTATTTAACCCTTCTCTATATACAAAAATAACCACACAAAGAAATAAGCAAAATACTAACAACAATAAATAAGCAAAATACTAACAATTATATATGTAGGCGGGCCTAATGGGCCGGGCTTTTGTGGGCGGGCGGGCCGGCCTTTCATGGGCTTAATCGGGCCGGGCCTATGGGCCGGGCCAGGCTTCAAACATCCAAGTCCAAGCCCGGCCCAAGCCCAAGAGGGCCGGGTCCTCTCAAAGCCTATAACGGGCCGGGCCGGGCTTTTTTTCAATGGGTCGGGCGGGCCCCCGTAAGCCCATGAAATAAAATAAGGTTTATTTTTAATTAAACTTTGTTTTCATTTGCAAATATTTTTAATAAATAGTCATATTATTTAATACTTTCTTGATTGAATAAAAGGGAAACAATACAACAATTCTTCATGTACATATGACAAATCTTTCAATCCAACCTATTGGTTTTGATCATTTAACCAATCCGTATTGCTAGGTCCGTCGTCATGGGAAAGTTTTCTTCTCATCACATCCCTTCGTTTCATCTTCCAATAGGACTTTGTTTCAGGAGATATATGGGTGGTATCCATGGCCATGATTTTCATCTCTCTATCCTCCATGTCTTGTTCTTGTGCATGCTGCCTTTCAATTGCAAATGCTTCAGCTCTTGCCTTGTCTGCTTCTTCTCTTTTCAAGTCTCTCTCAAGTCTCAGTGCACCATTCTTAGCGATTTGCTCCAAAAATTGTGCACATTCATTGTTTGAAGTGCTCCCTTTCTTCGCCTTTGCCGCCTTTTGTTGCGTCGATTCAGCTGCACCAAAATGGATTCAACTGCATCCTCAACTTGTGATACTCGCAAGTGCACGAGCCGTTTGGTAGTATAACATATGTAAGTGCGATGTCGATCCCACGAGGATTGGTGATTGAATGATCCAATTCATTTCCCATACACAAAATAGAAATGAAAAAGAAAATAAATAAAACAAGAAAAAAAGAAATAACTCAAGCAAATAAGTTCCCAAGTTCAATAGATTAACGGATTGCATCATTTTCTATCCAAAGTTATCATTGTTACCTAAAGCTCAATGAACTGAAACATAAACACAAAAAGGATTAAAAGCACAAGTTTAACTCAAAAACATAACCAAATCATAAGCTAGAAGGCTACAAAATAATATATAAATATGCACCGATCAAATACCCCCAAACCTAGATTTTGCTAGTCCTCGAGCAAAACAACGTTAAACAAAGATAAAAATAAAATAAGAAGTTAATTAGACCACTTTCGTAGTTAACTCGATTGCATTGAGCAAATGCAACAAGCCTTTAAACCTCTAGGCATCCCTAGTAGGAGGAGTTGTGTCTCTTGAGGGTTTAACAGATTTCAATATCCACAAACGTTTTACTGACTCTATAAAACAAAGTAATTAGAAAACTTAAAAAAAAAAAAAAAGGTGTTAGTCCTTAAGCAAAATAAAAGAAACACAAAAACAACAAAAATAATTACAAAAACAAAAACAAAAAATAAATAAAAGTAAAAATAAAACTCAAAACAATCTTTCCGAACATTTTCTAAAAAGAAATGACTCATGCACATAACTCAAAAGTTAAAAGCTCAATTTTAGACATTATTTACAAGGCGGCAAAGTTCAAAACACAACATGCTCAAAGTGTAGTAGTGTGATAGCCAAATGCAACAAATTCCTCAATCTTAGTTTTCACACAATTTCAAAAATCATACCAAGCACAAAAGCAACTTCAAATCTCACCAAAGTTGTCCTCTCACAAATGAATCACTCAGAAGAGGGCTACAATACAACACTCAGTTATAAACATGATATTAGAGTTAAATCATAAGAGACTTAACTCAAAAATAGGAAGATGAAGAACTTGCATTAATATGATCTCAAGAAGGATGCCAAACACTTAAAAGTAAGAAAATGCATGCAATTTAACCATATGACATTTAAGATCAATTTAGGACTTTATTATAGGTTGTAATTGGGCCAAGGGTGTAAGGTGAGTGAGAAATGAAAGGTATGGATAATACAAAGTCCAAGGAACTCGCAATGTAAGAGAATAAAATAATTGTTTACAAGACTTCGAATCATCACGATTAGATTTTTTTTTTTTTTTACATAATCAAACTCCTTATACCTTCATTTACATTGATTCATACTCTTTTCCAAACACCAATTTATTTTGAATGCCCAAAAATGAATTTTCAATCAACTACCACTTAATCACAACATTTTTTTTTCTTTCACCAACTGTGTGAATTTCTCTTTTTTTTTTTAAAAAAAAATTATTATTTTTTATGTAATATCCCTTCCCAAACTTAGCATGAAAAACACATCCAAATTAGAGCTCATGAGTTCCTTAGAAAGGTAAATATTTGTTTTTCGGGCTAAGGTGAGTTCCTTAATATCACTTCTTAAATGTCATGAAATCAAATTGCATAAGAATGAATGACTTTTAAGTGCTCAACCAAATCAATGAATAATGAGATCAAACAACAACTTTGATGAAAAAAAAATAAGAGTATATGTATAACACTCATCAAATGAAGCACAAGGCTCAAAAGCTCACTTTATATGGTTATGTAAGTCTAATTTATGCTTGATACAATTCTTTAGATAATGCAAATCCTTTAATTGGAAAATTATGAAACAAATGGCAAGTGCAAAGAAGGTTTCAAACATATCATGCTAGAACGATACCAGATTAATTAATTAATTTTTTTTATAATAAAAGTTTACAAGGAAAAAAAAAAATTAAAAAAAAAAAAATCAATTTTCATTTAAGTCATGCAAACATTTATCACAATCTCATCAAATGTGTTCGGAAAGTGAATAAAATCAAAATCAAAATAAAATAAAAATAAAAATAAAAATAAAAGCAAGACTTAAACAAAATAAAATAAAAATAAAAACAAGCAAATAAAAAAAAATTAAGGAAAAACCAAATTTGCATGCTAAACTCCAATACCCTCAAACCTAGAAATGAACATTGTCCTCAATGTTTAAAAATTAGGAACAAGCAATGTCATAACAAGAAATGAAAGGTACTAAAGTAAATAAAAATCACAAAACACACAAAAATACAAAAATAAAATAATTATAAAATAAAAATGACAAAACAAACACACAAATTTAAAAATAAAAATAAAATAATAACGAAACAGTAAAACACTCAAAACAAAAGCCCTAAACAAACAGTCTTTTGCAAACCAAAACCCAAACGATTGAAAACCCAACCCAAAAGAAGTTAACCCACTTTGAAACCTAAACAGCGGTAAAAACCCGACCCATAAAGAAATCCGAAGCCCACACGTTTTAAAATTTTTTTAGTTTTGAATTTTTTATTTTTTTAATGAAACGTGAAATGGGAGTGCAAAAGCGGGATTTATGAAAAGAAAGAGTGTGGTCCCTGCTGCCTCGGTTCCATGTAAGGGACCAATGAGAGAGCGAGACACGTGTCGACGCGTTGAGACGCTGAGACTCCACAAGCGCAAATTACGGGCGCCATGGAAAGGCGCGAAGACGACTTTGCTGAACGCGTCCGTTCAGACAAAGCAGGCTGCGACAAATTTTTCACTTTGAAGGTGGTGAAAGGTGAAAATGCAATTAAGGGGGAGTTAGAGAATGGGTGCGCGCGACAAATAGAGATAAGCCGTAAGAGCCACGTAGAACCCAGAAGCGCAGTGGCTAGGGTTAAGCAAAAACTAAGTCTATAAAATAGAAAGAAAAAGATGGGGAAAAACACACAAACTCAGAAACACACAAAACAGAAAAGAAAGAATAACAAAGAGTGAGAAATCAAATGGCCTCCTCCTACCCATTTTCGTTGGATCTCAACCTAGCTCCACCGAACTCAGACAGAGGGCCAAGCAGCGGCACCAGTGTGGATGCCCTACTTTGCCTCCGCACGGGGCCTGTGAGGGAATGACTCATACTCCTGGACAACGATGTTGCCATTGGAGTGGCTAGAAATTTAGTGACTCCTAAAGATATACGTGTGCTGGGGACAAGGGATGACAACCGGATCGTGAGCGATGCCCTGGCACTAAGCGTGCAAAGTACGGCAACAGCGCAAGTTTGGGTCATCGCCTACTTGCGAAGTCCCATGAGGTAGAGGTGCTGAAAAGTCAGTTGGCGGAGGAGCGAAGTATGGTTGAAGAGTGTTAGAGTGCTATAAAAAGCTTGAAAAGGGAGAGGGCAAGGATAGTGGAGGTGAATCGACACCAGCTAGAAGTATTGCGGGACGAGAATAAAAACCTATAAAAGATGGTAGAGTTGTATTCTCGCGACATGCGAAAGCAGCTGGATGACCTAGACCGACCGCGAGAGTAGTTACGCTCAAGCTAAGAGTGCGATCTTTGGGAGCTCAAGTGGTGAGCCCCAAGAGGCTGTGCGTGAAGCCCCGAAGAGGATAGCCAAAGTGCCAAACTCAAAGCTCCAATGGTCGAGACACCGAGCACTGTGAAGAAATGATTTCTACTGCATTATTGTTGTTTTTAAGTTATTTTATTTTTTTGGTTGTTTTTATTTTTGTTATTTTGGAAATAAAATAGTAAAGTTGCAGAAGGAAAAAGAAAACGGAAAAGAAAGCACACTTCCCAAACTATCAAACAAAGACGACAAACGGAAAAAAAAGCACAGTTCCATAACTAAAATAAAACAAAGATGATAGCCGAAAGGGAAAGGCAAAAACACAAAACACTAGAAAACAAAAGTAACGGGCAAAAACATAAAACACCAGAAAACACGGAAGTAAAAAGAAAAGTAAAGTGAAAGTAAAGGTACTACCCCTTGAAGCGATTAGGTCGAGCATGCCCGGGAAATCCAAAATGGTGTCGACTCCCTCATCAGCATATGTCTATTTAAACCACACCTCGGCAAGCGGATGATACCCTGTATTTCTTCCTGCAAATTCAAGGAAAAACATCAAAAAAATCTAGAAACAAAACAATGGCATCCTCATGCACTCACCTTGATGATCTCAACCTTGAGCTATTACTTGCACCTCCGAATGCCCAGATAAGGGCTCATCCAACCCCTGTCTTCCCAAACTCCACATATCATCACGGCACGGGCTCAAACTTTGCTGAGGCAATACCAAACTTTGCTAAAGCAATGCCGAACAGAGCAGTGCTGCTGGGTGGCATGATTGGCAGGATACTAGCACACCGGCAGGATCACCTGCATGTGGCACGTAGGTCTGACAAGATGGCGGTGGATGAGTCTCACTCTTTATCTGTGCTCCATGCAGTCTCGGCTACCAATTTGGGCATGCGATTACTGGCGAGGACACGGGAGTGTGCCGTGCTGAGCGAGGAAGTGACTTCCTTGAAGGCTATGGTGGCGGACTTGCAGAAGCGGCTTCACTGCCAATCAGCATGTGGAAGCACTGGAGAAAGAATGAGGACCATGTAGAGCTGCTGGAGATTCTACAAGTGCGAGAAAATAGAGGCAAGCCATGATGATGATGAAGATGAAGATGATGATGATGATGATGTTGAAGAACAAGTTGTTGTTATTGTTGTTATTTTTTTTATGCAATGTTTGAAGTGAAATAAAGTTTGTTTTTAACACTTAGAGAGAAAAAAACTAACTAACCATACCACGCAAATAAATACATAAACTAACTTAACAAAACAAAAATAAAAACAAAACAAAAACAAAGACTCAACAGAAAAGAAAACAAAGAATTTTTTTTTTTTATTTTTAAAACTTAATTTAAAAACACACGAATATACAAGCAACTCACGGAAAACACAGCCAGGGATCCGGAAGGTTGGAGGGGTCACAATGGTCCCGCTTAAAACCCAAACTTCTTAGACACCGAAGGTGTCGCCTATAGAACTCCTAGACACTGTATTGATTGACGGAAGTGCTCACTGGAGTTACCATAAGTCAGCTCATATGAAAAAATATTTTTTTAAAATATTTTTTAATTTTTTAAAGATATTCTCATAAGAAAAAGAAACAAAAACAAATTAAGATAACATGAAACAACAAACCATAAACGAAAATGAACTAAGTACTCTAAACAAACTTAAACAAACGACATAAATTATTGTACTAAAAGAAACAAACCAAGAAACCAAAGAAAAACACAAACAACACTTTCAATCACCTATTTATCACCATTTGGACAGATTCGTTTCTATGTTTTTCAGCTTCGACATCTGTTCCAGTTCTTTATACGGTTGGATTCAGCACAGAAAAATAAAAAACCCAACACAGACCAAAAGGCAAAAACAATTACGAAAATAAACAGAATTCAAAGAAGAGAAAGGATTGAAATGCGCCCCCTTGAAGCGATTAGGTCGAGTATGGATGCACTTGGAGGTCGCGACTTCTCCTCCTGCTCCACACTTCCCATTCTTATGATTGAGGTTGTCATCTCTCTCCATTTTTATTAAGCTATCATAAATTGCTAAAACAAATACACAAACTTGAAATGGAATTAAAAGGATTAGGAAATAAAAACTAAAAGGAAAAGGAAAATCAACACACATCCAATTCCATGCTTCAAAGCAACAAGCACCAATGGGTTGTGTAAGCTGGGACTTAAACCCAGTTCTCTTGCTTGTTGGGCAATTGTCCTTTTCTGTTGGACGACAAACACAACTTGTCCATTAACTTTAAAACAAGAAATTGTACAGTTAAGAAAAAAATAAAATAAAGTAGGAAAGCCAAATAGAATCAAACAATGTTACCGATCCCCGGCAACGGCGCCAAGAACTTGTTGCGTCGATTCAGCTGCACCAAAATGGATTCAACTGCATCCTCAACTTGTGATACTCGCAAGTGCACGAGCCGTTTGGTAGTATAGCATATGTAAGTGCGAGGTCGATCCCACGAGGATTGGTGATTGAATGATCCAATTCATTTCCCCTACACAAAACAGAAATGAAAAAGAAAATAAATAAAACAAGAAAAAAAGAAATAACTCAAGCAAATAAGTTCCCAAGTTCAATTAGATTAACGGATTGATTCTAGCTAAAGTATGATTAAGCCATGGTGTTTGGTCCTAACCTTGTGTTACTAATTCCCTAATTTGATCATTTGTTGTCTAACCTAAAATTAAGCATTAGGAACCCATTAAACAACCAAGCATGTATCTAATCCCTGTTGTCGAATGTCCATACATACTCTTCCTATTCATAGTTCAATTCGAACCAAGATAGCTAACATGCAAGCCTAAATGGTGATTAATCATTCAAACTAGCATATTAACTTATAAGTATAATGAATAAGAACAAAAACCATAATTGAAACTTGGAAACTAATTAAACTTGAATACTTAAGAAAGAATTTACATTACAAAGAAAAATAAATTACAACTAAAGCAAAAGGAAAGCTAGAATTGAGAACTAGAAAGCGAAACTAAGAGAATTTGAGGGAGAGAAGGGAGGGGAGCTCTAGAGAAGTGTTTAAGAGCTCCCCCCCTTGGGGGTGTGATTTATGAAGCTTGAAGACTTCTCTATTTATAGGGCTAAGAGGGAGGAACATCATGATGAAATCCAACACCACAATTCCTCTTTTAATACAACCCATAACTCCCACTTCATCTTGTCTATGTTAGTGTGGTTGGAATCAATTCCATCCCATATTTCTTTTGCTGCACTCTAAGCTTTCTTCACATGGGAATATCAAAGGTGTTCAATTTGTGGCTGCCTTTTGCTGCCAACCCATGTGGTCTTCTTTGGTTGTTGAGCAAAAACGAGTTTTCTGAACCAGTCTTGGTGTAGGAAGGCCATAGGTTTCAAAACGTATCCAATTTTGCTGAAATTTGGATATGTTATACTAGACACACATTGGAACAACTTATATGAAGAAAGTATTCCCATTGGAGTAGTAGAAGTGTACGTTTTGGCCACTGCAAGTTGGCTGCCGAAACAAGGACTGAAATTGACTTCATTTTATTTCTTTTCTTTCTTTTGCTTCACATGCATACACATGCTTTATCATTAATAGCTCCATCATGTACCAACTTGCTCCTTTAAATTTCATAGCTGGAATGCCTCCCTACTTCACTCATTATGTTAGGTACAAAGTCAGTTATAGCTAGGGTAAGGCACATGGCAAAAAAGCTGGCAGCTGCAAATCCTGCTGAGCAAGGTTGAGTGTTGGACGGTATAAGCACTCCACATATGTCCAATTGGGCTGAACTTTGGATATGTTGTACTAGACACCCATTGGAACAAGTTTCATGAAGATCATCACCTCATTCGAGCCTCATAGCACGTTCATCCAAGGCCAAGAAGTTGACCTACGAAACTGGGCTGACAAGGAGTTGTAGCCAAAATGAGTTTGTCTTTAAGCTCTTCTTCCATTCACCCAAATAAGGCCTTAACATGCATGGATTGCATCATTTTCTATCCAAAGTCATCATTGTTACCTAAAGCTCAATGAACTGAAACATAAACACAAAAAGGATTAAAAACACAAGTTTAACTAAAAAACATAACCAAATCATAAACTAGAAGGGTACAAAATAATATATAAATATGCACCGATCACCTTTCTCCCAATAGGTCTCGGTGCACGTGGGAGTGGTGAGTCTTGATCCATTGGGGAGTCCACTAGCGAATCGGTGCCGGCGAATCGTGGAGCGGCGTCTCATTCAACACAACCAGCGGAGCCGTGCAAATTATTTTGAATCTCGAACAATTCTTCACAATTTCCCAACATTGGTGATTCTGGAAACTTTTTTTGCCTTGACCCCTGGCACCGAACCACATTTGTGTTTGTATATGCTACCAAAAATAAATAATTGGAAATGCTACCAAAAAATGAATATGAGAGAAAATATAAATAATTTGGAAATGCAAGAAACAAATTGATTATGCAACAAAATATAAATACATTAGAAATGCAAGAAATAAAATGGTTATGAAAGAAAAAAATAAATATGGAAGAAAATATTAACAATTTAAAATTTCAAAATAAAAAAATGATTATGCAACAAAATATAAATAAATTAATATGCAAGAAAAAAAAGTTACATTAAATTGAATAAAACGAGAATCATAAATATTTTACCTCATCCGTAAGATTTTGACCGCTTCGAAGGTTCTCCATCGCTTTTGTCAAGGCATCCCTCCATTTCCCCAACTCTCTATTCAAAATTTTCCACCTGGAGGATAAGGCCATTTCCGTCCGAAGCCGAACCGATCTTTCAGAAAATTCTTCATGAATTTTTCTCCACATTTGAGAAAACTTCATCTCATTGCCTGATATAGGGCAATGACTAACTTTCACCCAAGACTCACACAACACAATATCTTCCACAGGAGTCCAAGCGCCTCCGGCTTCGACAGAAGAGGCCATTTGTTTTTTGATACAAATGAAAACTAGTAGAAAAATGTGAGTAGAATGGAAAAAATATTGGAAGGAGAAGAGTTTGTATGATGATTTGGTGTGGAAAGTTTGAAATTGATAGGTATTTATAGAGAAAAAATCCAGAATTTTTTTAAATTTTTTTTTAAATTTTTTCAAAAAAAATTTCGCATTTTTTTACCCAAAAAAATTCGAGTCCGTCGGATTTCTGGACAAAAAACGATTGAAGCATCCGGACGCGCCATGTGGCATCTTCCCGTTGGGAGATGTCAGTCACTAACGTCACGAAGCAAAATCAAAATTTTTTTACCGTTACAACAGTAAAAAAAAAATTATTTTGCTTCGCTCACGTCAGCCAGTGACGTCAGTGCCTTTGGGCTGAAGCCCAGGCAAGACTCTCCTTTGGGCTTGCCCAGGCTGGTGGAACCCAGGGCTTGCCCTGGCTGATTTTCCTGGGCTGGTGGTTCATTTCGAGCTGGGGGCCTGTTGCCCTGGCAAATTGAGTTGCGGTGGACATGCTCTAAAAGAGAGAGAGAGAAAGAGAGCATTCGTTGATTTTTGTTTTTTCTTCCACGTCGTGCCTTTTTGCAACAGCTGTATATGTTCCATGCAAACGGCAATAAGGTGGAGTGTCCAACACGGAACCGACACGCCTCAGACATGTGTTGTACACGGTCAACTCCTTGGACACGTGCTGCTGCATTTTTTTTTATAAAACGATAGGCCTTACTTGCCTTTTTTTTTTTGGGTCAATGCCTTGCTTGATTTGCAAACAGCGGATACCTAATTGCAGAGGCGGTGTGTGCGGCGAGGAAAATGAAGATTTCTGACCTTTTTTTTTCCTTATCAAAACACATTGAACGACGTCATGTTCTGACCCAAAAAAAAAAAGAAGCAAGAATGATGTCATTGTCATGTGGGTAAAGCCCGATAAAAGTTTAGTTGAAACGCGTCTTTGATTTTTAAGTTTTTTGGTCAAACACGTTTGGTATCATTTTGTATTGTAATTAAAAACGAATAGGAACTTAATGGGCTATATGGGTCCTAAAATCCTCGAGTGTTACCTGCCCAGCTGACTCTTGCATTACAAAGGGAAAAAGAAAGGGTCTGTATTTCTATTTCAAAAGCAATGACCAGCAAATCAAGTTCACCTTAAATAATTCATGAAATTAACCCATCTGAAAACACCACCACCCTAAATAATTCATGTCACCAGATGAAGTTAAACAATAGAAACAAGAAAGACACCAAATATTCTAATAATAATACAAGAATAAGCATTTCTCTCTCTCTCTCTCTCTCTTACAATACAAGCCATATAGTCTATTTTACTCTAATATACTAAAATGAGGATTTGAACTCGGGTAAAGAGAGGCAGGCTCACTCCAGTCTGCGAACCCCGAGCATGCTTAGCTATTACTATTAGGCACAACCCCTGTTTGTATTTTCTGAAATGGTCCTCAGTTTTGGCATTCTTTGTTGAATGGACAGATTGTTCAGTTTATCTGAGTGAGTTTGAAGACGATGAGAGGAGGCTGTTGCCAAACTGCAAATGATCAAATTCAATGTGGCCGGGGTCCTTCTCAAAATGTGGAATCAATGCATGGAGATTCCAAAGACATCATCGGTACCTGGTTTTAGTGATCTGGGAAATTCAGAGGAGAGAGATATAGCACCATAATTGAGATTGGAGGAGATCATGAAGGGTATCATCAAACAATTAGAAGTTCGGTTTCTATGGACGATTCGCGCCAGAATAATTGTGTTTTAGTTGCTGATATTCTGGGCAGGAATGATGAAGATGACGAGGAGGACGATATGAACTCATAGTCAGATGATATTGCTGAAGGAGTTGGCAAATCTAGCAATAGAAAAGGGGTGCTCCTGCATTGTGTTATGAGTCCTGTTGCAATGAAGAGATCATTTTCAAGTGGAAGATTTTTTCCCACTAGGCCTTCAAGAGCACGGAATACAGTACTTCAAGTCTAGAAAACTTTTTGTATTTTGTTTTCTTTGGGGGAATGTGGATTAAGTTGGCAAATCAAACAGTTTGGTCCGGATTAATTAGATATTACAATTATTTGTTCATGATCCATTAATGAGTGATTTGTAATTCTCTACCAATTGAAAATTATAGTATACAACTAGTGTATAAAACATCCTTTTTTAGGTACTAAGGGCCAGTTTGACATTGTTGTGCTATGAAAATAATCGTTGTCAATTTGCCTGTGAGAGAAATCAGCTGTGAGAGAACACAGTTTGGCGTTTGGTAAACTTTTTGTTAGAAGTGTTGTTGGTATAGATTCCCGTATAATCAAAAAATAATTGTTGCATAATCATTAAACCCAGCGCCCCTTTGAAACTGATTCCTGGATAATTAGAAAATGAAAGCACCTTATTAGCTGCTTTCCCAAATAGCTTTTTCTCGCAGTAATTTTTAATAATAAGTGATTTTCTCATAGTTTACCAAACGGGTTGGGCTTCCCAATTTTTTTTAAAAATCACTTATTACCCCAAATAAGCAATAACAAATGGGCACTAAAACCAACTTATGAAGATCGTTCTTGTCAAGAGGGCATTGTATACACATGTTGTATTCTAAAATTTCTCCGATTAATATTTTGTTTTTTTGGAGTCATTTGTAATTATTTTTGTTACCCATGGGATAATACGTGATCAATTTTGGATTTGCATGTTCAAATTTTATAAATAGTCATTTGGACAGAGTGATTTCAAATTTAGATTTTGTTTTTTGACATGTCAAATTTAGAGAAGTTAAATTTTTTATTTAAACTATCAAGATTCAGAGGCCTTAATCCGTGACAAGATTTGAATAATAAAAAAGAGAAAAAAAATCAAATGAATTATTTTTTTGCATTTAATTAATTAATTTCATTTTTGGCCAACATAATTACTTAGGCTTATTTTTTTAGCACAAGCGTTTGGGGGAGGGGGGTTTACGCAAATATTCATTAAGAGTCTGGGAGTTTTAAACCTCGCACATGAGTGGAGGTCGAAGAACTCAACCAACTGAGTTATACCCCACTATCCTTAGTCTTAAATCCTAACAAATGTTCCTTTGCCAATGAATGAAAAAAATAAAAAAAATAAAAAAGGATTTCAAATGAATCATTTTGTGCTTTTAACTTATTTATTTCATTTTTTGCCAACATAATTGCTTAGCCTTAAATCCTAACAAATGTTCCTTTGCAAACAAAAAAAGTTAAACACCCCAACTTCTATTTTCATATATTAAATCTAGAAGTAAGGTTTGATCAAAATAGAATAGCCACGGATCCCCGGCTCAATACTACCAACATTGATATTGTCTCTAACTTAATCAGCTACGTAATTTGGCAGGTGTGTGGTTTTATACAAAAATTATGGATATTATTAATAGTGAAGTGGGACTCATATTCTTCAACACACTCCCCCATACGTGCAACCAATTCCACATTAGTAACTTTTTTATATTTTATTCAAGGTTTCAAATTTGAGATTCGTTTTATTAAGGTTCAATTGGCCCCAGTAAACCGGCCATGTATGCTACCATGTTAAGATTGCAGAGGGATGACCTGTGGTCCACTACTAATTATGCCCAACTTAACCACTTGCACTATCTGACAGGTGTGAGATTTATACAAAATCCAAAAACAAACAAGATAAGATTTTATCTCACTCGAATCATTGGATCAAGTTCTCTCATCTCAATTAATTCGTTCACAATCATCTAGTTTGGAATGGTTGGATTATAATTGTTTGGGCTTGGTTTGAAAAATGATATTTCTTATTTAATTGAATTTTATGAAAACTTTACTGATACTTTATTTTATTTATAAAAAATATGCGGTTCTCAAATGTGTCACATCATCACTTAACAGATTCTAACAACTAATCTAACGATTGAGCCACTTTGTAAAAAATTTACAAACACATGGTACTTTATTGTTAAAATTAAAAGTGCAGGAGTAAACATGCCTTAAGGATAAAAGTTCAAGCTATTAAATTGAAATTAACCATTGTTTTAATTGTTCTAGTGTTGTTGGTTTTGGTTGCTTCGTTGTGATGCAGGTTTTCTTTTGGATGGATTTTTTTTGTCGTATCCTTTGAATGGATGTTGCTGCAGCTAGTTGGATGGAGGTTTTTTGGTTGCAGAGCTAGAGTTTTGCTGCAGCTAGTGTTTTTTGTGTTTTGGTGATGGATGAATTTATCTTTATATTTTTTTTTTGGGTCATGGGTTGTAAGTGTAATCCGAATTTCTTGCTTTATGTGTATTTTTTGTCATGTGTAGTAAGAATTAATAGATTATACTTGGATTGATAGTAAGCACACATGTCTGTTCTATTTTCTTGGAAACTGATATGTTGGATGATGATTGTGATTATTAGAAAGAAAAAAAAATGTTGGATTTATAAATGAATTTACAAGATTACAACAATAAATACTGTAAAACGAAATGGGCTTTATGGCTGGCCTATTTTAAAAACTGATATTTACTTTTTTGGAAAAAATAAAGGCTTAAATTCTAAAATAGTCCCTGTTTTAGCCCATTTGGCCAATTTAGTTAATGTGTTTTTAATTTGGCCAATTCCTTCTCTCTTGTTTTAGCACAATTAGCCAATGTGACTACGTCATAGAAAATCTGTTAAGTCATGAGATGTCATGTGCAGGGCCCACTTTTTTACTTAGAATAATTTTTGAATAATTGTTTTTTTTAAATTTATTTAAAATACAAAGAAGAAAAAAACAAAACTCTCTCGCTCTACCTTTCTCCTTCCCCCTGCAACCCTCCCATCGCCTCTCACCCAGCTCACCCGGCAAGCTACCGCTGCAACAGCTCCCACTCAGCAAACCACCGCCACCCTTCCCCCTCCCAATCCCCATCCCATCTCCTTCTTTCTTCTCTCATTTAATCGTATCAGACCTAAAAAATTTCCCCAACCTAAGTCCCACTACTTTTTCCCTTCACTTATTGCCCAGATGTGAATTCCAATTTTTATTCATAAAAAGATTCTTGTTAGGTGGTCTGCAAGGGCGGGGGTGAGGGGCTGGTAGGTTTTATGTATTTTTGGAGTGGGTGGATTAGAGTTCGGATCAGAGGTGGATGGGGCTTGGGGTTGGGGCTTTTGGGTGTGGGTGGGGAAAGTAGCTGAGGTGGGTTGTTGCTGGGGAGAAAGGGAGGAGAGAACGGTGTTGCTGTTGTGATCCTTTGGGGTTTAAGTTCTTTTAGATTTTAAATTTTATTTCTTAATTATTTAGGGTTTAGTTTATTAATATCTTAACAAAAATTTAACGGATTGGATCACATTGGCTCTAAACACAAAGACCAAATTAGCCAAATTGAAAACACAATGACTAAATTGACCAATGGGCTAAAATATAAGGACCATTTTAGCATTTAATCCAAAAATAAACCAATATTGGGCATTTAAAAAAAAAATCTGATATTGGGCTATAAAAAACTAATATTGGGGTCAAGCCCAAACCAACTAAACCTGCAAAATCACACTGAAACTAATTGGGTCGGCCCAATTGAATTGAAATCGAATTGAAATATATAGATGATGTATAATGCTTCCAATTGATGATAATGTATGATGTTCTAAACTCTAATCCTATTAATGATGAGGTATGCTGTTTCCAATTGAATCGAAATCAAAATCGTAATCATTTGGATGAAATTTATGGTTTACATGCCTGTAAAAAAAAAGAAGAAAAAAAAAGAGGGCTACACTACAGATCACCTCAGTTCATCACTCTCGGTTGTCTTCTCTGGAAGTCGAGCTGGTTTCTCTACTAGGGACGTCTTGGTTTTCCTCTTTTTTTCCAAACGGAGATGGAGTCGTATTTTTTGTGTGGTCAAAATCGAAAACTCCTGTCTGCTTGGAGTTGTTAGACTAAACTAATTGTATTCCCAAAGATATACATGCGTTTGCCCTGCTTTCTTCTGTCTCCATCATTGATGCAGATGATGCAGATGCTAATGTTCACCTTAAATAATTCTTCTCTTCTTGTTGGCTTGTCAATATCCTTGATGCAGATGCTAATGTTTCTTTGCGAATTTGAATAAAATTCCTCTCCCTTGGCAAAACCCTGGCTTTGAAGGATGGAAAAATGACGTCATTCATGATGGGATTTTATTATTTTCTTTTTAGATACAAGCAATATTCTACTATCTCGAATTACAAATAATATCTCGAATTACAGGTGAGTCGGCCTCTACTGGACTTGTTTTGCTTTCTTGGAGCTCTTCTTTTCAAAATCGAAAATTCCTACCCGCTTGGAGTTGTTAGCAATAATTGTATTCCCAATCAAGTATTGGATGCGTTTGGCCCGCTTTCTTTTGTCTCGATCATTTTGGGAACTCACCCGGACATCCCCTTCCTCGTTTGAAGGAACAGGGGGTACCTTGTTCAGCATATATACATGAATCTGTGAAATAAATATTATCCTTTAGCAAGTTTTCATGATGAGATGTTAGTCGATGTTAGTTGCAAAGAAACCTTGTGTAAGTATTGTACCTCATCAATTAACTTCTGACGTTCAGCAGTGCCATATCTTGGGGCTGCTTCACGAGATTTGATGGCTAGGGCACGCCTTTCTTCCTTATCGTATTCTACTGAACCCAATGCACCATCTGGGTAGGTAGGCAATAACTCAATAAGTTTAAGTAAAGCTTCGCGCACTGCCAACAACAACAGTACATTAGCAAGATGGCACGCATTGAAGACAACTTATAATAGTGAGGCTAAAACCATATCCATTAGCGGAAGCATTTTGGTTTACTGAGAGTAGAAGAATAGCTTGTGTTTTGGTGGATTATGTGTGTCTTCTTCTTTAGCAGGTGAGTGAGTGTTTTAAGAGACGTATTCTAACATTATATACTAGCATACATAATGTCTCAGAAAGAATGAAATGTACCTCCCCATTCGAACCAGCAGAAACTGATCTGGGTTTGGGTTTTGAAGCGACCATTTTCCTGCAAGTAAAGTATACACATCATGACTGTGATAATTTAAAAAAGAAAAAAGAAACTAACCCAAATAGCAAAAGAGCCCACATAAACCTCAAAAAGCAACAACATATGATATTACCGTCAACAATGTGAATATAGGAGCCATGTTTGGGTATTCTTCCGAAAACTGGATCCGGCCATGATAAATCCCACCCTCGAATTCAGTTCCATTAGGGCCTCTGATTGCAAATTGCCAGTCATATGGGTTCAACTGAAAACAAAAATCAATGATGTGACCAGAGCATTTCGGCCAAACAACAAGCCCAATTTCAATAGCCGAAAGGCCGAAAAAAATGAAGCAACAAATTATGCCCAATGTATAGTTCTTCAAAAAGAGAAAAGGCTTTTTTTTTTTTTTTTTTTTTAAATGACCATAAAATTATCTTAAAACAAATTCGAATGCTAAAAACAACAATTGAGGTCGAACCCAATACCCAAAATTCAAATAGAATTCAGAATCACCAATCCAAATTCTTAACTTATCCTTCAAAGTGAAATTAAACCAAAGTCAAAGAGCAATTATATTTATATAAAAAACGAAAGGGGTATTGGAAAAGTAAACGTAACCTTGAGCGCCAGGCACTTGAAATCGTCGGAGGGATTGGATTGCATCTCCTCCAACTCCTGTTGAATGACCGTTGCCCCCAGTGACTTCCACCAGTTGTGCGGCTTGTACCTCCCCGCCAACATACTCCGATACGATTCCATTTGATTTTGTTCGATCTGCGCCGATCCGACCCGATCCACAGCCACTTCGTCCGGTGACAAAACTTTAAAACCGGAAGCGGAGAGAGGAAAGAGAGGCGGCGGTGTTTATAGCTGTGTGAGAGAGAGAGAGAGAGAGAAAGCATTCGTTGATTTTTGTTGGTTCTTCCAAGTTATGTCTTTTTGCAGCAGCTACTAATACCCTAAATCTTACCTGCACAGCCGACTCTTGCATTACAAATTATTTTTTATAAAAAATTAATAATAAAATAAAGCACCACCACACGGTTTTGAAGAATCTTTTGTTGGTTTTAATAAACCCAGAACACTTTCAAAAATAAAAAACTCACTTAAGATATTGAACTGTTCTTCACATTAATTTCAAAGGAAGGTTACAGTTTTAAAGGGAAAGACCGAAAACAAATAACAATAACTCTCCCACGATCACATACATGATTTTGTGTAGAGTTCTTATCCCTAAGCAACGGAAGCAAACCTAATCGTGGTGAACAACCTCATCCACGACTCCAAACAAACAAGGACTTGTACTTGACTAAGTCCCTACATAATTAGTCAGCATTATTTAATTTAAAACTTACAGGACTTCTTCCATGCATTACAAGATTTCTTGATAACTTTATGGCAGAAATGTTATCACAGAAGATGGTTGTTGAACCCTCTTGCTTATCACCAAGTGCTTCCAGCATCCTTCTCAACCAAATAGCTTGACATGCACATGAGGCAGCTGCCACAAACTCAGCCTCGGTAGGTGATAAGGTCACGATTTGCTGCTTCTTTGAGGACCATGTAATTGCTCCAGAATTTAGCATGAAAACATGTCTTGAAGTACTCTTCCTATCATCGATGTCCCCAGCATAGTCACTGTCAGTGAAGCCAACAAAATCTGAACCTTCTTGACTGTTGTAGAACACTCCATAGTCAATTGTTCCCTTTACATATCTTAGAATCCGTTTTGCTGCATTCAAATGCATCTCAGTTGGTCTCTCCATGTACCTGCTGATGACACTCACACCATACATTAAATCAGGTCGTGTGAAAGTCAAATACATAAGACTTCCCACGATTTGCTTGTAGAATGAACTGTCCACTGCTACTCCATTGATATCTTTACATAACTTCAGTCCCAGGCTCTAATGGTGTTCCAATCTCTTTGCAATCAGCCATTTTAAACTTCTCAAGGATTTCCTGTGCATATTTCTTCTGACAAATAAAATTCCCAGCAGCCTTTTGAATGACTTCAACTCCCAAAAAATAACTCATTAGCCCGAGATTAGTCATCTTGAATTCCTCCATCATAGACTTTTTAAACTCTTTCATCATCTCAACATTGTTACCAGGATATATCAAATCATCAACATATAAGCAAAGAATTAACATTTTACCTCCAATTTCACTCTTGACATAGAGTGAGTGATCATAGGGACATCTCTGAAACCCAAGCCTTCCAAAATGATTATCAATTCAACTGTACCAAGCACGGGGTGCTTGTTTCAGTCCATAAAGTGCCTTCTTCAGTTTATACACTTTTTCTTCTTCTCCCTTCTTTACATAACCTTGTGGTTGATCGACGTACACTTCCTCATGCAGTTCTCCATGCAAAAACGCTGACTTTACGTCCAATTGATAAGTCAACCATGAATTTTGAGCTGCAAGTGAGATTACCAACCTTATTGAGTCTTGTTTAGCCACGAGAGCAAACACTTCCTTGTAATCAATGCCATGCTTTTGCTTGTATCCCTTTGCCACCAAACGAGCCTTGTGCTTGTCTATTTCGCCTTTCTCATTAAGTTTGGTTCTAAGACCCATTTGACGCCAATAGTCTTGTGTCCCTTAGGCAAACTCGTCAGCTCCCATGTATTGTTCTTTTCAATAGACCTTATTTCACTTTCCATGGCATCTTTCCACTTCACCTCCTTTGAAGCTTCTTCAAATGTGATCGGATCACTGTCCCACAAACAGTGCAAAATGAGCACTGTCATCATCTGAGCTTGTGTAGCTTGTATCGTAATCCATCATCCAAGCTGGCCTTTTTCTCGAATCTTCACCCCTTAGATTGTATCTATTTTCTTCAACCTGATGTGGTGCTTCTTCAATTTGAGGTGAGACTTGAGCCGTGGTGTTTTCACCATCAAAGACATCATCAACATCATCAACTTGTATCCGTTGCATGGTTTTTTTGTTTGTAGACCAACTCCATTTTTCATTCTCATCAAACACCACATCTCGACTAATAATGATCTTCTTAGTTTTAGGATTGTATAACCTGTAAGCTTTAGACACATCACTTACACCAAGAAACACACATTTTTCACTCTTGTCGTCCAGTTTCTTCCTTTTCTCATATGGAATGTGTGCATATGCTATGCACCCAAACACCTTGAAATGCTCGAATCTTCACCCCTTAGATTGTATCTATTTTCTTCAACCTGATGTGGTGCTTCTTCAATTTGAGGTGAGACTTGAGCCGTGGTGTTTTCACCATCAAAGATATCATCAACATCATCAACTTGTATCTGTTGCATGGTTTTTTTGTTTGTAGACCAACTCCATTTTTCATTCTCATCAAACACCACATCTCGACTAATAATGATCTTCTTAGTTTTAGGATTGTATAACCTGGAAGCTTTGGACACATCACTTACACCAAGAAACACACATTTTTCACTCTTGTCGTCCAGTTTCTTCCTTTTCTCATATGGAATGTGTGCATATGCTATGCACCCAAACACCTTGAAATGCTCGAATCTTTACCCCTTAGATTGTATCTATTTTCTTCAACCTGATGTTGCTTCGAATTCACTTCATCAAAATAGATTCAGCTGCATCCTCAACTTGTGATACTCGCAAGTGCACGAGCCGTTCGATAGTATAGCATATGTAAGTGCGAGGTCGATCCCACGAGGATTGGTGATTGAATGATCCAATTCATTTCTCCTACACAAAACAGAAATGAAAAAGAAAATAAATAAAACAAGAAAAAGGAAATAACTCAAGCAAATAAGTTCCCAAGTTCAATTAGATTAATGGATTGATTCTAGCTAAAGTATGATTAAGCCATGGTGTGTGGTCATAACCTTGTGTTCCTAATTCCCTAATTTGATCATTTGTTGTCTAACCTAAAATTAAGCATTAGGAACCCATTAAGCATAGAAGAACAATTTAAACAACCAAGCATGTATCTAATCCCTGTTGTCGAATGTCCATACATACTCTTCTTATTCATAGTTCAATTCGAATTAAAGCATGGTGTATACTCTTAATTCAAACCAAGATAGCTAACATGCAAACCTAAATGGTGATCAATCATTCAAACTAGCATATTAACTTATAAGAATAATGAATAAGAACAAAAACCATAATTGAAACTTGGAAACTAATTAAACTTGAATACTTAAGAAAGAATGTACATTACAAATAAAATTAAAGTAGAACTTGAAAACTTGAAGAAAAATTCAGTAAACTCATTCTACTACAACAATTAACAACTTGAAAGGAAACTAAGAGAATTTGAGGGAGAGAAGGGAAGGGAGCTCTAGAGAAGTATTTGAGAGCTCCCCCCCTTGGGGTGTGATTTGAAGCTTGAAGGCTTCTCTATTTATAGGGCTAAAGTGTGGTCCCTGATGCCTTGGTTCCTGGGAAGTCACGGGTGAAAGGGGTGAGGGACGTGTCGGCACGCAGAGGCCACTTTCACATCCCCCAAGCCTGAATTGTTGGCTCCCTAACTAAAATAGAATAAAGATGATAGCCGAAAAGTAAAGGCAAAAAAAAACAAAAACAAAGCTCTAGAAAATGAAAGTAACGGGCAAAAACACAAAACACCAGAAAACACGGAAAAAAGAAAAGTAAAGTGAAAGTAAAGGTGCTCCCCCTTGAAGCGATTAGGTCGAGCATGCCCGGGAAATCCGAAGTGGTGATGGCTCTCTCTCATCAGCATATGTCTATTTAAACCACGCCTCTGGAAACGGATGATACCCAGCATTTCTTCCTGCAAACTCAAAGAAAAACATCAAAAAATTCAGAAGCAAAACAAATGGCATCCTCATGCACTCACCTTGATGATCTCAACCTTGAGCTGTCCCTTGCACCACCAAATGCCCAGATAAGGGCTTCTCCAACCCCTGTCTTCCCAAACTCCACATATCATCACGGCACGGCCTCAAACTTTGCTGAGCCAATACCGAACTTTGCTGAGACAATGCCGAACAGAGCAGTGCTGCTAGGTGGCATGATTGGCAGTATACTCACACCGGCAGGATCACCTGCATGTGGCACGTAGGTCTAACAAGATGGCGGTGGATGAGTCCCACTCTTTATCCGTGCTCCATGCGGTCTCGGCTACCAATTTGGGCATGCGATTACTGGCGAGGACACAGGAGTGTGCCGCGCTGAGCGAGGAAGTGGCTTCCTTGAAGGCTATGGTGGCGGACTCCAGAAGCGGCTCTACAGTGCCAACCAGCATGTAGAAATGCTGCAAAAGAGAAATGAAGACCATGTAGAGCTGTTGCAGATTCTACAAGTAAGAGTAAATAGAGACAAGCCATGATGAAGATGAAGATGAAGATGAAGAAGGTGAAGGAGAAGATGATGATGATGAATGATGATGAATGATGATGTTGTTTTTATTTTATTTTTTTATTTTTAATTAAACTTATGTACTTTTTTTTTTCTTTGTTTGTAATGCAACGTTTGAAATGAAATAAAGATTTGTTTTTAACACTCAGAAATAAACTAACTAACCATACCACATAAATAAATACATAAACAAACTTAACAAAACAAAAACAAAAACAAAACAAAAATAAAGACTAAACATAAAAGAAAACAAAGAAAATATTTTTTTTTTTTTAAACTTAATTTAAAAAAAACACACGAATATACAAGCAACTCACGGATGACCAGTTAAGGGCCTCAGAAAACACAGCCAGGGGATCCGGGAAGGTTGGAGGGGTCACAATGGTCCCGCTTAAAACCCAAACTTCTTAGACACCGAAGGTGTCGCCTATAGAACTCATAGACACTGGATTGACGGAAGTGCTCACTGGGGTTACCATAAGTTAGCTCATATGAAAAATCTTTTTTAAATTTTAAGATAAGAAACAAAAACAAATTAAGATAAAATGAAACAACAAACCATAAACGAAAATGAACTAAGTACTTTATAGTGGTAAGTATTCCCGCCTGTCACGCGGGTGACCCGGGTTCGATCCCGGCAACGGCGCCAAAAACTTGTTGCTTCGAATTCACTTCATCAAAATAGATTCAGCTGCATCCTCAACTTGTGATACTCGCAAGTGCACGAGCCGTTCGATAGTATAGCATATGTAAGTGCGAGGTCGATCCCACGAGGATTGGTGATTGAATGATCCAATTCATTTCTCCTACACAAAACAGAAATGAAAAAGAAAATAAATAAAATAAGAAAAAGGAAATAACTCAAGCAAATAAGTTCCCAAGTTCAATTAGATTAATGGATTGATTCTAGCTAAAGTATGATTAAGCCATGGTGTGTGGTCATAACCTTGTGTTCCTAATTCCCTAATTTGATCATTTGTTGTCTAACCTAAAATTAAGCATTAGGAACCCATTAAGCATAGAAGACCAATTTAAACAACCAAGCATGTATCTAATCCCTGTTGTCGAATGTCCATACATACTCTTCTTATTCATAGTTCAATTCGAATTAAAGCATGGTGTATACTCTTAATTCAAACCAAGATAGCTAACATGCAAACCTAAATGGTGATCAATCATTCAAACTAGCATATTAACTTATAAGCATAATGAATAAGAACAAAAACCATAATTGAAACTTGGAAACTAATTAAACTTGAATACTTAAGAAAGAATGTACATTACAAATAAAATTAAAGTAGAACTTGAAAACTTGAAGAAAAATTCAGTAAACTCATTCTACTACAACAATTAACAACTTGAAAGGAAACTAAGAGAATTTGAGGGAGAGAAGGGAAGGGAGCTCTAGAGAAGTATTTGAGAGCTCCCCCCTTGGGGTGTGATTTGAAGCTTGAAGGCTTCTCTATTTATAGGGCTAAAAGGGAGGAACATCATGATGGATTCCCACACCATCCTTCATCTTTTGCTGCTGCACAAGATTTCCTCACATGGGTTCAAAGGTGATCAGATTTGCTGCCAACCCATGTGGTGCCTTTTGCTGGCAACCCATGTGGTGGCCTTTTGGTTGCTGGAAAAACGAGTTTTCTGAACCTGTTTTGGTGTAGGAAGGCCATAGGTCTCAACACGTATCCAATGGGGCTGAAATGTGGATATGTTATACTAGACACCCATTGGAACAACTTCTATGAAGAAAGTATTCCCATCGGAGCAGGAGAAGTGTGTGTTTTGGACCTTGAAAGTTGGCTGCTGAACAGAGACTGGAATTGACTTCATTTCATTTCATTTCTTTCTTTTTGCTTTACATGCATGCACATGCTTCTCTTTAATAGCTCAAAAGCTGATCTCCAGCTCCAAAGTGATCTGCCAATTTAATTCCCATGTTCAAAGGCTGAACAAAAATGCCTCTCATCATTCCTCTTCTTCTCTCTCTCCTTTCTCTTTGCTTCACATGCACATGCTTTCTCTATAATAGCTCCAACATGTGCCAACTTGCTCCTTCAGAAATTCATAGCTGGAAAGCCTCCCAACTTCACTCATTATGTTGGGTACAAAGTCATTTGCAGCTGGGGTGAGGCACATGGCTAAAAGGAGTCACATGGCAAAATGCTGGCAGCTACAAATCTTGCTGAGCAAGGTTGGGTGTTGGACGGGCTGAGCACTCCACAAATGTCCAATTGGGCTGAAATTTGGATATGTTGTAGTCAACACCCATTGGAACAAGTCGATCACCTGATGTGGTGCTTCTTCAATTTGAGGTGAGACTTGAGCCGTGGTGTTTTCACCATCAAAGACATCATCAACATCATCAACTTGTATCTGTTGCATGGTTTTTTTGTTTGTAGACCAACTCCATTTTTCATTCTCATCAAACACCACATCTCGACTAATAATGATCTTCTTAGTTTTAGGATTGTATAACCTGTAAGCTTTAGACACATCACTTACACCAAGAAACACACATTTTTCACTCTTGTCGTCCAGTTTCTTCCTTTTCTCATATGGAATGTGTGCATATGCTATGCACCCAAACACCTTGAAATGCTCTACAGAAGGCTTTCTTCCATTCCAAGCTTCTTGGGGTGTCATATTTTTAACAGAAAATGTGGGACTTCTGTTAAGAACATGAACTGCCCAAAGAACCGCTTCAGGCTAGAACCGCTTTGGAACTTTTCCCTTTGCTAGAAGGGTTCGAACCATGTTGAGTATGGTTCTATTTTTCCTCTCTGAGACCCCATTTTGATGTGGCGTGTTGGCTGCAGTAAGCTGCCTTTTTATTCCATTTTCATCACACAAAGCTTCAAATTCTTTTGAACAGAACTCTCCTCCACGGTTAGGACGCAAGCACTTGATTTTCTTCTCAGATTCATTTTCAACAAGAGCCTTGAACCTCTTGAATGCATCACACGCCTCTGACTTCTCATGCAAGAAGTAAACCCATGTTTTTCTACTGAAATCGTCAATAAATGAGATAAAATACCTTTTCCCTCCATTTGAACTTGGATTAATTGGTCCACATAGGTCCGAGTGAACCAATTCCAAAACTGAGTGAGCCCTTGTTGCTTTCCCACTTGGAAATGTTTCTCTTGGCTGCTTTGCTATGACACACTCCTCACAGACCTTAGTTTGGATTGTGATTTTTGGCAAACCAGTCACCATCTTCTTCTCATAGAGTGTTCTTAGTCCATTGAAGTGCAAGTGACCAAACCTGTGATGCCACAGCCAAGTTTCATCATTTTCTTTTGCAACCATACATGTGTTTACACTCTTAAGCTTCAACGGAAATAGCCTGTTTGGTGACATCTTCACCACTGCTATGGAGCCTCTCTTTGGATCATATATTTCACATTCTCCTTGAAATATGGTGATCCTATACCCTTTGTCTTGAAGCTGTCCAGCACTTAGAAGGTTTGTTTTCAGATCAGGAATGAAAAAGACATTTGAAATTGTCTCAATGAAATCATTTCTGGTCCTGATTTGAATCTCTCCTTTTCCCATCACGTTCACTGTTGACTTGTCTCCAAAACTCACCTGTATGAAAGCTTTCATCCAAATTAACAAAGGATGGTTTACACCCACTCATGTGATTGCTGCAACCAGTATCCACATACCAAGTTTCCTAGTCATAATTTTCCATGACATGAAACGCCATCGCAGTGTTTCTTCCTCCTTTTTCTCAATGAAATTTGACTTCTCTCCCTTCTCCTTAGGAAGCTTGGTGTAGCACTCATTTTTGTAGTGCCCATAGTTACCACATCTGTAACATTCAACCTGTGATTTGTCAAACTGCTCTTTTCCTTTGCCTTGACGATCATCATCTTTCTTGGAAACATAAGATGATTTGCTATCATCTCTATTTCCAAACCGTCCACCATCTTGATTTCCTCGACCTCCTCTTCCACGACCACGCCCACCTCTTCCACGTCCTCTTCCTCCTCCTGAACTTGAAGATTCAGTGAAGGTGGAAGCCTTCAAAGCTTGCTCTTGGGAGCCTCCACAGTTGAGCTTCTGCTCATGAACTATCAGGGAGCTTTGTAGCTCATCAATTGACATATTCTCTATGTCATTTGACTCCTCAATGGAGCAGACCACGTAGTCGAACTTGGGAGCCATTGATCTCAAGATTTTCTCCACGACTTCATTGTCTCCAATCTTGTGATCATGGATTCTCATCTTGTTAGCCATTGACATAGCTTTTCCAATATACTCATTCACAGATTCTCCATTCTTCATTTGAAGAGTTTCAAAGTCTCTTCTTATGGCTTGAAGCTGTGCTCGCTTCACTTTTTTTGATCCTTGGTACTTCTTCTTCATTGACTCCCATATTTGGTGCGAGGTATCCTTCTTGAGAATGGTTTCAAGAATGGATCTATCAATCGCCTGGAATAGGTAATTCTTTACCTTTAAATCTTTCAGTTTTAGGTCATCGACCTTCTTTTGTTGTGCCGCTGTCAAAATACCTTCAAGTATATCAATTTCCATTTCCACAAGGTCAAAGTACTCTTTGGACCTCAGGAAATTTTCCATCTACATGCTCCAATGGTCGTAATGACCATCAAACTTGGGAATGGCTGGCTGCACAAAGCTTTCAGTTGCCTTCTCACTTGACATTGTTTCTTGCTGAGATCCCTAAACCTGGCTCGTATACCAAATGTTGGTTTTAATAAACCCAGAACACTTTCAAGAATAAAAAACTCACTTAAGATATTGAACTGTTCTTCACATTAATTTCAAAGGAAGGTTACAGTTTTAAAGGGAAAGACTGAAAACAAATAACAATAACTCTCCCACGATCACATACATGATTTTGTGTAGAGTTCTCATCCCTAAGCAACGGAAGCAAACCTAATCGTGGTGAACAACCTCATCCACGACTCCTAACAAACTAGGACTTGTGCTTGACTAAGTCCCTACATAATTAGTCAACATTATTTAATTTAAAACTTAATTAAAACTTAACTAAAACTCTTAACATCTTTGACGGAAGACTGAACTGGGTTGTTTTGCTGAGTTGCTAGTTTGCTGTTTATTCACTTCCTTGTCTTTCTCTCTTTCTATGAATGACTACTTGGGATTTCGAAGCAAAAAACTAATATACAATGAAGAAGAGAAGAAAAAAAACAATAAGTCTGAAAAGTCCTTGTCTTTCTCTCTTCCTTCTTTCTTCCTTTTCTCATCCATGCAGATATCTCCGATAAGTCTGAAAAGTCCTGCAACAGTGTGAACAAAACTTATTAATTATGGGAAGTTTTGTCAAGGTTGTATTAAAGATAATAAAACCACGTGGAAAATTAGGCACACGAAACACCCACAATTAATTAATGAAATCCATTATGAACATCAACTTCATGAAGGCAGAAAAACAAACCTTATCATGAAATTATTTACAATAAATATTATTAAGTATGCGGGAATCAATTATGTGTACTTGCCAACACTTTCTTGACAGGAAGAAGAAAGGAAAGTTGTTCCAAGAACAATAGCTTTCTTCTAGCTTCTCCATTTCTGTCTTCTCCCATGTCTCCTTACATCATCTCTCCTTTCAAAGGAAAGAGCATATTGCCTTCTAAATTATTTGATACATTAAATTATTCACCCTGTCAATGGTGTTATTTAAATCAAATTGTTTATTGATATAATTACAAAGAGCATCTGATATAATTGTTTACTGAAACTCAATCGTGCTTCCCACAAAGTAAAATTTCCACCGCACTTTATGGATATTCTTGATGCAGATGTTAATGTTTCTTTGCGAATTTGAATAAATTTCCTTACCTCTTGGCAAATCTAGCCATAGAAAAGGGGTGCTCCTGCATTGTGTTATGAGTCCTGTTGCAATGAAGAGATCATTTTCAAGTGGAAGATTCTTTTGCACTAGGCCTTCAAGAGCTCGGAATACAGTACTTCTAGTCTTTTGGTTTTCTTTGGGGGGAATATAGATTAAGCTGGCAAATCGAAGATTTTGGTATGGATTAATTAGCTATTACAATTATTTGTTCATGATTCATTAATGAGTGAGTCTTCTCTACGAATCGAGAATTATAGTATACAACTAGTGTATAGAACATGCTTTATAGGTTTTAAAACCAACACATGAAGGTTCTTGTCAAAAGGACATTGTATACACCCGTTGCACATGGGACTATACTTGGTACGTTTTAATATATTGTTTCTTTGGAGTACGTTTTAATGATATTTTTTCTTAATGTCAAATTTAGAGATTTAAAGTATTGAATTGGGACAAACTGAGCCAACCAAAGAGAGTGGTTTAATGGTGACAGCAGCAGTCATGGGAGAATAGGTGGGTTAGGCGTTGTTGGTTGTTTCATTGTTGTTGGGCATCCGTGATGAGAAAAAACAAAATCAAAAAATTGAGAACTCTGTCCCCCGAGGGGCAAACCGAGCAGCGGATGCTGCAACTCAGCGAGCTAGGAGGAGGATGTGCGATGAAGTTTGGGCTTCCAGCCCCCCATCCTCTCTGGTCTTTGTGTTGCAAGCTGACGGACTTCCTTGCCCCCCGCGGTGCTAGTGCGTCCGTGCTGGAGGCGGACGAGCTCCCCTTTTGGAGGCGTCATAGTTACTGGCGGTCTCTAGTTTTCTTTTTTCTAGCTTTTGTGCTTTATGTTGTTGCTGTTTCCTTCCTTTTCTTTCTGTCTTTTTTCTAGCTTTTGTGATTGAAAGTACTATTGACCTAAAAAATATGTCGTTAGACAAGAGGGCTCTTGATAGCATGTAAAACTAGGAAATCACAGAGAATGTTTTGGCTGAATTGATTCTATCACTACGATGGATCCTTGTATGTAATTCACAATTGAGTAAATCTGTTACAAGAATTAGAGATAATCTCAAATTACACGAGAGCTTATCACATATATTCATACACAGGAAACTATCTGGAATTCAAAAGTACATACAACAGATATAAGATTATGAGTTTGAGGTTTTTCTAATCCAGTTTACCAAACACAGGAGAAGCAGTTTTAAAAAAAACACGGCAATATCAAATAGCCCTAATAGAAACAATCCAACACTTGGGGCTCGTTTGGTACACCGTATTAGACTTTGGATAGGAGTAAATAATCCATGTCAGGTGTTTGGTGTCAACTTGTATTATTTAATTATCTGACTATTTTATACGGGTTGGGCTTTTAATACTCTCCTTACCTGACTAACTAATACAACCCACACACTCCGGTTTAGATAATACACGCTTAATTATACGGCTAGAGAAAAAGAACACGCGTTCTACAAGAAAAATCATACGCTCTTTTCATCTTCTTCTCCATAGGGTTCTTCTCTCTATCTTCTCTAGGTTTATTCTCTTCACTCTTCTTCAGGTATTCATCTCTCACTTCTCTCTCTCTTTTTCATACTCTCTCCAATATGTTTCTTCTCTCTTCTTTATATATTTCATCTTTTATTAAATTTTTGGGGAAATTAGGTTATGAATTATTTAGTTGTCAAAGATAACAATTGAAAAGAATGATATATTATATATAGAGAGAGAGAATTTGTTTTGTTTTGTTTGCTGTTTAAGAATATATAGCCCTTACAGAAGGTGTGAAGCCGTCAAATGGGTTCTTTCCAGCTTTTGAACTGGCTAAGAGTTCTCTAGCATTTTTGATATATGACGCCAAACCCCCTGGATAGCTTGAATTAGGATAAAATAAACAATTGAAAACAAATTGATAACAATTGTAGCTTGAACTGGCTAAGGTGTTATCAATTATTATTTATTCTTAATGCACAAAGCCATGACGCCAAACCCTCTAGCAGTTTTAATTATTATTTATTCTTAAAGCTTGAACTGGCTAAGGTGTTATCAATTGTAATATATCAAAGATAACAATTGATAACAATTGCTTTATTTTGTGGAAATCCGCCACCTCTTGTAGTTATCTTTGTCAAAGATAACAATTGAAAAGAATGATATAATATATATTATAAATTTTTGAACAAATTGGTGATTCTAGTTAGGTTCTGTCGTGTACAGACTTCTACTTATTATTATATTATTTCAATTTTACATGTTGTGTAATTATATTGCTAAACATCTAATTAATGCATGATTATTTATATTACTTTTACTAAAAAAAATTCCTTTTTATTATGCCTAGATATGGATGAAAGAAAGATTGTGACATACTTTATTATTAGATTGTGGTTCTTGCATATCATGGCTTTGTGCATGATGTGGTTCATGACAAACTACAATTTGGAACAACGACGTCAACAACGGAATGCCATTAGGAGTCAAAGGTTTTTTAGGATTGCAACTCGGTCAAATTATTTAGATAGCATTATAGGAATTGATGACATACAATGTGTGAACCAAATTAGGATGGATAGGAGAACTTTTCATTATTTATGTCAATTGGTTCGTGATGATGGGAGAGTGAGAACAAATGGTTCAGTAACCATAGAAGAGCAGGTGTGTATGTTTTTACATACACTCGCGCATCATGTGAAGAATCGGACAATGAGTAGTAGATTTAAGCGATCGGGGGAGACTATTAGTAGGTACTTCAATTCAATCTTGGATGGAGTGTTAAGATTACAAGGTAGACTTTTGAAGGTGCCGGAACCATCCCTGATAATTGCACTGATAATAGATGGAGATGGTTTAAGGTACTGTGAAATTAAATTAAGATTGGTCAATTTTATTATTATATTTATGTTTTAAGTTTCTAAGGTACCTTTTTTTTAATTGCGTAGAAATGCTTGGGGGCATTGGATGGGACTTACATTAGGGTTCGTGTCCCTGAACAAGATAAACCAAGATATCGAACACGAAAGGGGGAGGTTGCAACTAATGTATTTGGAGTTTGTACTCCTGACATGAAATTTATATTTGTTTTCCCTGGTTGGGAAGGATCTGCATCTGATTCTAGGGTGTTACGAGACGCAATTAGTAGACCAACAGGATTAAGAGTTCCTATAGGTAAAATTAGATTATTGTGTTTCATTATGGTAATATTAAGCTTCATTAAATTTTTTAGAATAATATAATATTTGTTTAATTGTTAGGATGTTATTATCTTGTGGATGGTGGGTACACAAATGGTCAAGGATATCTGGCTCCTTATAGGGGTACAAGATATCATCTATCTGAATGGAGGAATAGAAGGGCACCTAATAATCATGAAGAGTATTTCAATATGAAGCATGCTGCTGCAAGAAATGTGATTGAAAGGTGTTTTGGACTTCTTAAGATGCGTTGGGGTATCCTGCGAAGTCCAACATTTTTCCCAATTGAGACACAATGTAAAATAATTACAGCTTGTTGCCTATTACATAATCTTATTCGTGGCGAGATGGCTATTGATCCATTGGAGAATGAATTGAATGGTACTGAAAATGGGGAAACTAACCAAGATGGTGATGTACTCAGCACTATTGAACCTTCAGATCAATGGACTGCATGGAGGAATAATTTGGCTATGCAAATGTATGATGAGTGGAATAGGAACAGACATTAAGTTGTAGTTGAATTCATATAATTTATTTATATTTTTTTTGTAGTAGACTCTTTGGATGTGTTTGTAATAGACTATTTGTTTTGATAAGTAGAAGTTATTTTATTTGATCTTCCAACTTTTTCTTCTTAATTATATATATGCAAATTATATTGTCTATATCGGCTATATGAATGGAGAGTAGACAGTCTAGTCAATCAAAAGGAAGTAGAAGGCTGTGGAAAGCACATGAGGAAGAAGCATTATTGACCATACTTGAGGATGTAGTCAACCGTGGTTTATGATGTGATAATGGTTCCTTTAAATCTGGAACAATGACCCAAATTGAAAAATCATTGGCTGAGAAATTTCCCAATACCTGATTTAAGGGTAGTCCCACATATTGAGTCCAAGATGATTCACGTGAATAGTGGCTGCCCTTGTCTTTTTTAGCTATGTGTGTTTCCATGTCAAACCCTTGTCATGGCAACTACTATTCATTTTTTTTTTCACAACTTTTTTTACTTAAACAATTATTTTGGATAATATTTTCGGGTAAGATTTTTGGGTTCCTACGTGTCAATACTATTCATATCAGATAAGATTTTCGGTTTCACATTTCAGATAAATTTCGAATTTCAAAATTCAAATTTCAAATAAATTTCAAATTTCAAATTTCAGATACATTTCAAAATTCAAATTTCAGATACATTTCAAAATTCAAATTTCAGATAAATTTCAAATTTCAGATAAAGATTTTTACCATCTAAACTTGCGCCACGTGTCATCTCTATCTGCCTAAATTATTCTATAAAACCAGAGGCTCACCTCATACCTCCCACACCATATCTTCTCTACATTAACATTTCTTAGATTTCCATATCTTCTTTACATTTCCGTTTCTCATATTTTAGATTTCAATCTCCATTCTCAATGGCAGACATGGAAGAGGCTTTGGAGAGACAAGAGCGAGAAACTAGAGAAAGAATGCGTAGAAGAGCTGCAAGCAATAGGGTGCAGAGAGAACTAGATGAGCAACTTGGCATAGCAGTGGCTTTGCTTGAGGAAGAAAACCAGAGCCGCCGTGGTTCACGTGAAGGCCGTTGCCCGAATGTGGACAGTGACATTCTCGGGGTAAGAATCTTCTAGAAGATTATTTTATCTCACAATCTCTGGACTCTCTGATGTTCATTTTCGAGCAAGATATAAAATGCAACCCCATTTATTCAATAAAATCATGCATGATATTTGCAATTATGATGAATACTTTGTTCAAAAGAAAAATGCTGCTGGAAATTTTGGACTTCTTCCCGAGCAAAAGTTCAGAGCGTGATACGAATGTTAGCGTATGGGTCATCTGCGATCAGGTGGATGAGGTTGTCCGTACGGGGAAGTCCACTATTTTGGAGGCCGTGGTGCGATTCTGTGATGCAGTGGAAACTCTGTACACCAAGGACTACCTACGCAGACCTACGCCCAGGGACCTGCAACGGCTTCTACAAAAAGCTCGAGATTCGAGGATTTCCTGGAATGATTGGCAGCATTGACTGCATGCATTGGCAATGGAAAAATTGTCCAACTGCTTGGCAAGGGGATTACGGAAACAGGAAAGGGCAGAAATCAATCATCCTTGAAGCAGTTGTTGGATTCGATACATGGGTTTGGCATGCCTTCTTCGGAGTTGCCGGATCTCAAAACGATTCGAACGTCCTGGGTCAATCTCTGGTGTTTAATGATGTATTGAGTGGTGAAGCCCCAAATGTCACCTATGAAATCAACCATACCGTCTACCAAAATGGGTATTATCTAGCTGACGGCATCTACCCAAGGTGGACCACATTTGTCAAATCAATTCCACATCCCCGATCCCATAAGCAAAAATTATTTGCTACCTATCAAGAGGGTTACAGAAAAGATGTGGAGAGGTGCTTTGGTATCCTCCAAGTGCGGTGAGCTATTATTAGGGGCGCGGCGCGTCTATTTGACGAAGAGGTGCTTAGGAGCATAATGATGACTTGTATCATCCTCCACAACATGATTGTGGAGGATGAGTATGATTATCTAGCTGATGAAGTGTATGAGGCAGATCCCATAAACACGGCCTTGACACGAATTTATGAAAAACCCATGGGGCCAAATAGAGAACCAGTGCAACATGAACCGTTGGTTCAAGATGGTAGTTTCATGCCCCGTATGATTGATCGCTACAAGGAGATGCAATCGTCGTATATTCATGAACAACGTCAAGTTGAATTGATGGAGCACTTATGGGCGGTGAAAGGCAATGAAGGTGAATGAAGTGAAGTGAAGACGTTTTTTTTAATTTATTATGTTGATGTTGTATTTTTAGTTATGCTTTGTATTTTTAATGCTTTGGTTGTGGTTTTTTTATTTTGTATGCTTTGGTTGTGGTTTGATTTTTATGTATGAAATGTTTTGAATAAAAAGGAATTTTGTTGAATATTTTCTTTATTCACTAAAAGAAAATCAATACAACTAAGAAAACAAAATACATGAATTACCACTAATTTATTAAACAAAAAAAAATACAATGAAATGAAAGGCAAGCAAACTAAGAAATGAAAGGCAAGCAAACTAACTTAATGGTTTTGATCATTTAACCAATCCGTGTTGCTAAGTCCATCGTCACGAAAAAGCTTTCGTCTCATAACATCCCTTCGTTCTAGCTTCCAAAATTGTTTTGATTCAGGGGACATATGGCTTGTATTCATGGCCATGGTTTCCCGATCCTTTTTTTCAATGTTTTCTTGGCGTATATACTCCTTTCTTTTGCGTATATACTCCCTTTCTTTTGCATATTCTAGTTGAATTGCCATATCATGCTTTTGTTGTTTCATATCCATTTCAATCCTCATGGCTTGGTGCTTTGAAATGTCCTCCAAAAATTTAGATGCATTCTTGGTAGAATTATTACTCCCTCTCTTCGCCTTCGCAGCTTTCCTCCCAATAGGCCTAGGCTCCCTTTCGATAGGTGAGTCTTGACTCATCGGGGAATTCATAGGTGAATCCGATGTCGGTGTCCCATGGAGTGGCGTTTCGTTCAACACCACCTCTGGACCCGTTAGAATAATTTGGAATCTCTTACAATTCTTCACTGCCTCCCAACATTGGGTATGAGTGAAGCTTTTTTTGCCTTGCCCAGTAGCACCAAACTACATTTGTGCTTGCATAATCTATAAAAAAAAATGGAAATGCAAGAAACTTTAAAAAATATTGTCAATGCAACATGTATAAAAAATAATAATGGAAATGCAAGAAATTTTAACAATTTATTAGAAATGCAATAAATATTAACAAAATATAAATATTGCAAGAAACATTTAAATAAATATTGGAAATACAAGAAATATCAATAAAATATATAAATTGCAAGAAACATTTAAATAAAAATTAATGACATAGAAATTAATAAAACGAAAATTACAAATAATTTACCTCATTGCTAAGGTTTTCCCCACTTCTATGGTTGTTCATCGCTTTTGCCAAGGCATCTCTCCATTTCGCCAATTCTTTATTAAGAATTTTCCACCTACTAGATAATGTCATTTCCGTACGGGTTCGAACCCATTGCCCTTTCACAAAATTCCTGATGAATTTTTTTTCCACATATGACAGAATTTCATCTCATTACCCATTACAGGACAATGACTAATTTGGACCCAACACTCACACAACAAAACATCTTCCATCGTGCTCCATGCCCCTCCGGTTTCATTAGAAGAACCCATAATATTTCCTAGAGAAAAATACAACTTGAAAGTGAAAAAACTTAATATTGAGTAGAAGGAGAAGAAAATGTATGAGGATTTGGTGTTAAAAGTGAAGAGTATTTGTTGGTATTTATAGAAAACAAATTCAGTATTTGTTTTGTATTTTTTAAAAAAAAATTCTATTTTTTTTCAATTTTTTATTGCACAAAAAGTCGTCGCCGTTGGATTGCTAGAAAAAATTCGAATTTGGAGAGCCCAGTAACAGCCAGTTCGCTGGATCCCACTGCTTGCCCAGGCTGGGTTTTGTTGCTAGAAATATGTTTTTGGGCTTGCCCCCAGCCCTCCCTGCTGGAAATGCTCAAGGAGGTGGGGGTGTATCTTCCAATCCGCACGCTTAATGACAAGACTTTTAAATACACAATTATTCTCTAAAGGATGGAAAAATGACGTCATCCATGAAGGGATTTTATTATATACAAACAATGTTATACTATCTCTCACAAGGATGTAAAAGAGAATGGAATTTGTCACTATCTCCTCTCACATGTTGACAACGAAATTTATAATCACAAAATAATTATTAAAAGTAGAGAAAGAGTGTGTACCCCCACCATAGGCTTTTGAGCCTCTTCCCAAAATCGAAAAATCCCACCCGCTTGCAAATGTCGGAATTAATTGTATTCCCAAAAATTAAATTGATGTCTTTATTATTATTATTTTTTGTAACCATGTCTCGCTTTCTTCTGTCTCGATCATTTTGGGAACTCACCCGGAACCTCTAATAGTTAGCCTAGTCACTAAAAAATTCATGGTTCCACTCTTGATCCTCTTATAAAACCTCTCATTCCTTAGAACTTGTATTGAAATTTACATTATCCATTAGGGTGCAAGCATTTTAATGCCTATAGAATACTCCCTCAAGATCAATTATCATAATTAATCAAAGTGAGCATCTATGGCCACTTTTGTCCATATATGTATTTTTCTATCGGTTGCACACTATCAAGTACATTGGGCTTTATATGTTTTATTGCTTTCCATTTTGTGTTACTGCCCTCTTTTATTGCTAATTTTTGGCCTATATTCCTTGCTTTGTCTTCCCATGACAAAAGGGGGAGACAACTTTTATTTCTTTGATATGTTTCTCTTGATCTTGGTCCTTGAGGTGTGTAACTTGCAGGTACTTTTACTCCAAGATCAAGGCATTGGTCTAGGATGGGTTTGTGTGCCGAGTGTGGGAGAAAATGAGTTTTTGTCGAGGAAAGCCAAAGTGGGAGATTGTTATGTTCTCGATTTGCTAGTATTGGCTTTCCTTGTAATTTTCTAAATCCTATTCAAGCTCAAATGTTTAGTCGTAATTCATAGTTTTCATAGTTTTCTCATAGCTCCTCCTGTTTATCTCATCTCTTTGATACAGTTATCTTCTATCTCCATTGCTTTCGTGTTCTTCTCTAGTTCTACCTTTTTTTTGTTTCTGTCTTCTCTCAAGAACAATAGCTTTCTTCTAGTCCATTTCCGTCTTCTCCCATGTCTCCATACATCATCTCTCCTCTCATTGGTGTTATTTAAATCAAATTGTTTATTGATATAATTACTAAGAGCATCTGATATATTTGTTTATTGAAACTCAATCGTGCTTCCCACAAAGTAAAATTTGATATGTTTAACTTCCCACTCAAAAAAGTTGCTCCTTGTTGGATATTCTTGATGCAGATGTTAATGTTTCTCTGCGATTTTGAATAAATTTCCTACCTCTTGGCAAAGCCCCGAGCTCTAATAATAAACTGTTGTAGTAAAATGACGATCATTCATGAAGGGATTTTAATATTTTCTTTTTAGATACAAGCGATATTCTATTATCTAGGGAGGAAAAAGAGAAGAAGAGATTTGTCACTGTCTCCTCCCACATGTTGACAACAAAATTTATAATCATCAAATAATTATTAAAAGTACATAAAAACTCTATAAAACTGTATTAAAGTCATTAAAAATCTATAACTCTATCACAATCACTCACTTCACTTTAAAAACAAAAAGGCATTGACTTTATTTTCTCCTTTAATGAGAGGGATAAAAATGGAAAATAGTCTAATAACCAAAAATCAAAGCTTCCTTGATAGACAATAACAGGTGGCAATGCTCAGAAGTATAGAGTGTCTAGCTCCATAACCTTCGGAGCCTCTTCTCAAAATCGAAAAATCCTACCCGCTTGCAGTCGTTAGCATCAAGAAATGTTAGTCAACGTTGGTTGCAAAGAAATCTTGTGTAAGTATTGTACCTGATAAATTAACTTCTGATATTTATTGATCCATGAGGCTTGTTATGCACAAAACCAATCTTCTCCGTTATCTTTGTATTGTTCTCATGCGTGTTCTTTCATTCCATGTTGCAGTAAGCTTTTCAAAACCAGCGATGAGATCGAATCAGAGAAACTTGAGAAAGGAGTGCGTGACTCCATACTAGAGTTGTCAGGAAAAGAGAAGAGAAGGTGATTACTGGAGGAAAAGACAGCTTTGGGAGTGATTATTTTCTTGGATTACTTGTGAAGGGTTATCATGATGCAAGACGTTTTACGCCGCTGGACAAGAAACCACTAATTCTTTGGCAAGAGGAAGCAAGAAAAGAGGTCATTCAAATATTTGGCGAAAAAAATCCAAACCCTGATGGCATTGCCAAACTGAAAACAGTAAGAAAGTCAAGAACTCAGTCATTAGTTTGTTCTAAGTGGCAGAAATATGTAGTCAATTAAGTTTCAAAAGTTGACTTGTTATCTTTTTTATTTTTTTTCATTTTGATGCAGATGAGTATGGTGATCAATGAGTCTCTAAGGTTATATTCCCCTGTTGGTACTCTGTTAAGGAAAGCTGAAAGGATAGTTAAACTAGGAATAACTCTGGTTTTTGTGGTGGGTCAAATGCTTCATATAGATCCAATGTTGTGCCAGAATGTCAGATTTGCAGCAAGCGTGGGGATACTGCCACCAACTGTTGACGAGATTCAATCAGTCAATCAGCCCAAGTCACAACCTAACATCTCTCCCCCCGCTACTATGATTGTTCAATCCTATGCAAATCAGGATTCATGATGTCGTGCTACAATCTCTCCCTTAATATCAGTATTAGTTTAAATCTATGATTGTGTAAATCTTGTATTACCTTATTAACCTTTGCTTTCCATATATACTTAGGCAAACGTCAACTGTAATATCATATAAAGATGAATGAATACAGGCATCACATTCAGTGAGCCATTCCCTAATTTTCTATTCCTTCCTAAATTTATAGAACTGTTACTATCGTAACTCTAATGCCTCTTTCTCAACAGTATTGGAGTGCCAAATTCGTGGAAAGCGTGGGCAAGGTGCTTTGGATTGCTATCAGAGATCCAATTACTCTTATCAGGGTCAAGCACCACCATCATCTCTTGCTGCTCTAACTGCTCAGTCCTTTTCACCTGAGCCAGTTTGGATGCAGACAGTGGTGCTACACACCATATGGTTGGAAGTGTTTCATCTTTGCAAAATGTTGTTCCATGTGATACTTCAGCTAATGTCACAGTTGGAAATGATTTGCATATTTCAAACCTTGGCGCTACCTCCATTTGATGTCTCTGGATTTTACATATATGACAAGCTCACCAAGGAAATAATTCTCAGGGGCAAGGGTAATCAAGGCTTATATTGCATTCCTTTGATTGTATCTCAAGTTTCTTCTGCAGAAAATGTCTTAGTTACTCTCCTCTTGTTGGGCTTCTGGGTCAGGCCCAAAGTCGACCCGCAAACTTGGATACCATATATGAACACCAAAGACTGTTCTCAAGGGTTTTGCAGTTCGTACTGTCTACAATGGTGTTACAGGATAATACCACCTCCACCTGTCTTTGAGTTTCCTGAAGACAATTCATCTTCCCCAAGTTTCTCTCCTCTTGTTATTGCAATTATTGGCATTTTGGTGAGTGCTTTTCTTCTTGTTAGCTACTACACCATAATATCCAAGTACTGCGGCAATGCGGACCGGAGGAAAGCAAGAAGAGAAGATCATGAGCAGAATGAGAAGATGGAGGACGCTCACAATCCCTCCATCCATGAACCGTGGCATGTCGTGACTGAAAGAGCTTGATATTATAATGAATAGGTATTATTGAACTTAATGATTTACACAGCATCCGCGTGGGATATATAGACAAAGCAAATATAAAAAGTTACAATTGGATGCTCTAGCTAGTAATAGAATATTCAAAATGTGGGTGGATGTTTTATTATACGGAAAGAATGTTGGCTACTTTAGTTTACTATTATATGTTAACTAGTGGCATGGAATCATTATGTCTTCTATCATCCTCCCGCAAGCTCGGAAGCGGAGAGCGAATGAGCTTGGATTTTAAGAAAATAAAACGAGCAAAAGAGAGGCATTTGGTAAAAATGTCTGCAACTTGGTGGGTAGTGGAGACATAACGAACATCCAAAGCCCGAGCAATCACTAATTCACGAACATAATGATAATCAATGGCCACATGCTTAGTTCGAGAGTGAAACACAGGGTTGGAGGCCAAAGCAATGGAACTAATGTTGTCACACCATAACACAGGTGGAGCATGTTGAGAAACCGAAAGTTCAAGAAGTAGTTGTTGTACCCAAACTATCTCAGTTGCGGTGATGGCCATTTGTCGATATTCGGACTGAGTGCTAGATCGAGCAACAGTGCGTTGCTTCTTAGAACTCCAAGAAACCAAGTTGGGACCCAAGAACATACAAAAACCTCTGGTAGATCGACGAGTGTCCGGATTGCCGGCATAGTCAGAATCAGAATATGCTACTAAGGTAGTATTACCATTTGCAAAAAATAGTCCATCAGTGGATGAACCTTTCAAATAACGAAGAATTCGTTTAACTGCAATCCAATGTACTGTAGTGGGCTGATGCATATGCTGACAAACTTGATTGACGGCATAGGTAATGTCAGGACGAGTGACTGTTAAATATTGTAAAGCCCCAACAAGACTGCGATATTCATGAGGATCAGACAATGGTATACCATCCATCACACTTAGTTGTGAACCAGAGGCAACTGGGGTGGCACATGGTTTAGAATCCTGCAAGTGAGCACGAATAAGAAGATCACATGTGTATTTATTTTGTGATAAATGAAGACCAGGAGGCGTACGAGTGGCTTCAATACCCAAGAAATAGCTAAGAGGCCCAAGATCCTTCATTGCAAAAGTTTTACCAAGAGAGGTAATAAGAGATCGAACCTTACTGTTTTGATTTCCTGTAATTAAAATATCGTCCACATATATAAGCAAGAGAATATAGACACCATGACTATTGTAAATGAAGAGGGAGTGATCTGCCCTGAGAACCAAAAAATCCATACTGAAGAAGAAATTCAGAAAACTGGTGAAACCATGCCCTTGGGCTTGTTTAAGACCATAGAGAGACTTACGAAGTCTGCAAACATGGTGAGGTCTACTAGGGTCTTCGAAACCCTTCGGTTGACGCATATATACCTCCTCAGTGAGGTGCCCGTGAAGAAATGCATTTTGAACGTCCAATTGACGAATAGGCCAATCATGAGAGACAGCAAGTGAGAGAACAATGCGGATGGTAACATGCTTAACAACAGGACTGAAGGTTTCAGGATAATTAATACCCTCTTTTTGAAGAAAGCCGTTTGCAACAAGTCGAGCTTTAAAGCGTTCAAGGGAGCCGTCAGATTTGCGTTTGATGCGATATACCCACTTACAAGGAAGAATATGAGTATCTTGAGAAGAAGGAACAAGATCCCATGTGCCTGCTTTTTGAAGGGCTTGAAACTCAGCATCTATCGCGGAGCGCCAAGAAGGAGATTGATTTGCTTCACGAAAATTATACGGTTCACGATCCAAATCCTGTGAAAAAGAGATCAGTGCATATCGGGGATTGGGTTTACGAGTACCGGTTTTAAGACGAGTAAGCATTGGATGAGAGGGTGTCTTGACTAACTGAAGAAAACCTGGAGACACTATGGGAGAAGATGGTGGGTGAGGAGAGGAAATGACCGGGTTTGAGGAAGGATCTTGGGACAATGGTGGCAAATGTGATGACAAAGAAGGGGAATAAGAAATAAGACGAGGTGAGGTTGGTGGTGATGGGGGATTTGGAAAAAGTGCAGGACTAGAAGGTGTGACACTGTTAGATAACAAAGACAAAGAAAAGTTAGTACCAGAATGAGAAGAAGAAGGAACAATAGGAAAAGTTACCTGAGGAGGACCTGGAGAAGGATGAATGACCACGGGTTGGTGCTCAGCCAAGGGTGCGAGTGGCTGAGGGGGTGCAACAGGAGCAAAAGGAAAATGAGTCTCATCAAATACAACATGTCGAGATAAGTAAACACGCTTGGAAAAAGAATCATAACAACGATACCCTTGATGATTTAATGAGTATCCAAAAAAACACACTTTTTAGATCGACATTCTAATTTATTTTGGTTATATGGACGTAAATAAGGAAAACACGCGCAACCAAACACACGAAAAACAGAATAAGAAGGAGCACGATCAAACAACTTTTGATAAGGTGATAGAAAAAGCAATTGTCGAGCAGGAAGACGATTAATGAGATAAACTGAGGTATTGAAAGCATCTACCCAAAACGATTGGGGCATGTGAGCAGTTGCAAGGAGAGTAAGACCCATATCCACTATATGACGTTGTTTACGTTCAGCCACCCCATTTTGTTCTGGTGTGTGTGGACAAGTGATACGATGAAGAATTCCATTTTTAGACAAAATTTTTTTGAAAACTAGTACTCATAAACTCACCACCACCATCAGTTTGTAATTCCTTAATCTTATATACAGTATTAATGGAGAGAAGATTTTCAACCAATAATTTAAACTTCTGAAAATAATGTAAGGCCTCAGATTTATATTGCATGGGATATATCCATGTGTATCGAGAAAAATCATCCACAAATAAGATAAAGTATTTAGAGCCTTTATTTGAAGATACTGGTGAAGACCAAATATCACAGTGAACTAATTGAAGTGGGGAAACAGAAATGGATGAAGATAAAGGAAAAGGGAGCTTAGTGCTCTTTCCCAGAGGACAAGTATGACACATAGGACTTGATTTAGAAGAACTAACAGGAATAACATAGCTTAGCTTATTTAAAATATCATTAGAAGGATGACCCAAGCGTTGATGCCACACAAAAGGAGTTGTTCGTTCACCGATGAGAGCTACAAATTTGCATGACCCCCCTCGAAACGGATACAAACCGTTTTCACTCTTGCCTTGGAAAAGCGTCCTCCCCGTGGATAGATCCTTCACATAAAAAGAAGAAGGTGTGAAAATAAAATAACAATGATTATCAGAAGTGAATTTATGAACACTCAACAAATTATGAGACACAGAAGGACAATGAAGAAGATTATTGAGCTTAAAGTTAGACAAAGAGCCAGAACCAATATGTTCAATAGGTAAACCTGCACCATTGCCAACAGACACTTGATCTTGACCCGTATATGCAGTTGGGAGACGAAGATTAGCCAAATCATGAGTAATATGTGAAGATGCCCCACTGTCTGTATACCAAGTATCATTAGAACCTGCAGGAGAAGGGGTTGCTACGAATGCTCGAGAAGGAGCGAATGCAGGGCGAGATTCATAAAACGCTTAGGCTTCGAACAATTATTAGCAAGATGGCGAGGATCGCCACAGTTGTAACAGAAGCGGTTAGGACGAGAAACGCCATCATAAACGGAATTCCTATGAGCAGAGTAATGATTTGGAAGTGTGCCACGACCAATAGAATTTGTGAAACCTCCAGAAATGTCATTCCTATGACTTGGATCCATGAAAAACACCAGAATAGGAACCCCCTTGTCCACACGAAAAACCACGACCACCAAACTGATTTGATCCACCATAAGATGCAACACCATGACTACCAAACTGATTGGAATTATCATAAAAGTCAAAATTACGGCTATTGTTGCCACGACCATTGTTGCTACGGCCAAAACCTGAGCCACCAAAATTGCGACTATGAAAACCAGAACCACGAACTTGCCCCTTGAGAAGTCGTAGTATAGAGAGCCGTAAAGGTAGAATCGGAAAGGAGAGAGTTGGAGTCCTCAGTTCGAGACTTAGCACTCAAAAGGAGAGCAAGAACATCATCCAACAGCATAGAAGTTTCACGAGCTTTAATAGAGTTTACAGCACTCTCATAAGCAGGACCAACACCATTAAGAATAATCTCAATAAGATCTTCATCATCAAGGGCTTTACCAGCAAGAGAAAGTTGGTCGGCAATACCGGTCAACTTATCAATATATGCAGTAATAGACATATTACCACGCCTAGTAGATTGGAGCTGAAATTTGAGCTGAAGTATACAAGAGCGAGATTGCGAAGCATACCGGGTAGCCAAGGATTTCCACACTTCAGCAGAATTAGTACATCGAGCCACAGGAGAAAGGGACAGTTGAAGTCAACGTGGAGTTGATCCAACTCATAATTTGCTTATCTTGTCGCTGCCAATTCGCATATGCAGGATTTGGAGTGGACTTATCATCAAGGCAGTTTTGCAGGACAAATCTAGAGCCGTCAACATAACCATAAAGATCATTGGCCTGTAACAGAGGAGTGAATTGCGCAAGCCATAGCAGATAGTTGGTGCGATCAAGTTTGATCGAAACCAAGTATGAGACGTTGGGAAGAGAACTGGCCAGAGAGGTTGAAGATGAAGCCATCTCAACCAACCATAAACAACCAAGAACAGGTACGAAAGCAAAAAAATTATTTGGATCGAGAGTCTCAAGACAAGAGCTCTGATACCATGAAAGAGCTTGATATTATAATGAATAGTTATTATTGAACTTAATGATTTACACAGCATCCGCATGGGATATATAGACAAAGCAAATATAAAAAGTTACATTGGATGCTCTAGCTAGTAATAGAATATTCAAAATGTGGGTGGATGTTTTCAAGCCTGATTATACGGAAAGAATGTTGGCTACTTTAGTTTATTATTATATGTTGTTAAGTTCACATTTTCATATGTTGTTGGGAAGGTTTGGCATATGTAAGTGCGAGGTCGATTCCACAGGGATTGGTGATTGAATAATCCAATTCAGTTTTCCTACACAAAACAGAAATGGAAACAAAAGAAAGAAAAGAAGAAGAAAGAAAAGAACTAAGACAAGATGGTGAGGTTTTAGAATCCACCCTAATTGTTCTAATCATGTTATGGCTGCAAGTAAACAAATTGATTCACTCATGAAGATGCTCACAAATAAGTCCATGGTGTTTGGATCAAATTGTATTGAACATCACAAGGACTCCAAGCATGGTGTTTACATTAGGAGACCTAGAAACCAAATCACATAAGTTGCTAATGGATGGAATGAAGATGATCCCCAAACCTTCCCAACAAGAGCATAACGCATAAAACCTCAGGTGATCAATCAAAGGATGCAAAAACAGCTCCATTAAAATAGTGAAGAAGAATTCATGAATGAAATCAAACTTTATAAACTCAAACCATGATACAAGACTAGCAAGATGTTTATTACAACTAATAACAGAAAAACAAAGTAAAACAAAGAAAATACAAGAAGAAAATAAAAGACAAAGGGAGGAGAAGAAGATAAAGACAGCATGCTAGAGATGGAAAAGAATCATCTTCATGGCTGCCAGGAGGCCAAAGCCTCCCAGCTGCTGCCTTCTCCCTTCTCTCCCTTTGTGACTCTCAACTTTCCCTCTCTTTGTGTACAATGAAAGTGTAAATGATGGATCTCAGGATATTAGTTTTGAATGTGGAATGGAAGTGGTATTTATAGGGAGAGGGGAGTGGGAAATCTGAATTGAATATGGCAATGACCTAACACACTTGCATTAGATAATCAGAAATGGTTACTCCACTAAATCCCACTAGCAGCCCTAGCTCATCCTCATGTCAGCATGATCAAGCTTCCATTCAGAAACCAATAGCTCATGCCTAGCTCATCATGACCAAGCATGCAATGAGCTCATCTTCCTGTCAGCATGATGTGTATTTCCATGGGCTCACGAATTGGGTTGGGCTGAATCAAATGATGACTTTAAGATGTCCATTTTGAAGTTCAGAATGTCATTGATCCAACCACACAAGTATTGGCCCAATCCAAGTTCGGATGAAGAAGATAAGTCTGAAATGAACTTCTAACTCAGGCTCCAGTTTTTGCACCATTTTGCTTCAAATGCATCAAGTGTATTCCTCTCATGCCAATCAGCCCTTAATATGCACGGATTGCATGAATTATGCTCTTTTGCTCTCTTGGCCTACAAAACACACAAAGAGAGGTAAATAACTTAGAAATCTAAGAAACTAAGCAAAAGAAGTAAGTAAATAGGGCATGTATATGTATGAAAATGTGAACTTAACATATGTTAACTAGTGGCATGGAATCATTATGTCTTCTATCAATGACGGCCGGCTTAGACGAGGCTCTGATCAAGTCATTAACAGTTTGTAAGTACAATAAAGGAGATGGATTTGTTGAAGGAACAGTTTGCTCAGTTTGAAGAAGATGAGAGGCTTAGGCTGTTGCCTAAGTGCAACCATGCTTGCCAATTAATGTTCGGGATGTTTTGAACCTTTCAAGACCTACGTTTGGACGTGGATTCCTAGAACCGCTAACCAGGCGGCAGATCATTTGGCAATGCTTGCCAATTCGAGGATGAGCCCTGAAGTATGGGTCAACCGACCCCCATCCTCCCTTATGCATATCCTAAACAAGGATGGTTTACCATGCCCCCCAAGGAGTGCTTAATGGTTGCGGCTGTGTGGGCTTCTCGACGTATTTGTTTGTCTTATGACTACGTCTCTGGAGTTGTCCTCCTTATCTGTAGCTGCGTTTTTATTATGTCTTGTTGTACGCTGTGCATTGCTGATTTATGGGCTTTGTACTTCTCTTGGCTGTTTGCTTGCTTTTATGAAATTCCATCTTCAGACCAAAAAAAAAAAGTGCAACCATGCTTTCCATCTCCCATGCATTGATACATGGCTTAAATCTCAATCAAATCATCATCAACCAATCATGATGCATCATCCTTGGCTGAAAGCCAACCAGCAAATGATGAAAATGTTGGCATGGCACAAAATTCCGAAAGGGGTCCTTCTCAAAATGTGGAATAAATGCATGGAGATCATGTCATTCCAAAGACATCATCGGTACATGACTTAAACGTTTTAACAATAAAAGCTCAATTTTTAGACATTATTTACAAAGCGGCAAAGTTCTAAACACAATATGCTCAAAGTGTAGTAGTGTGATAGCCAAATACAACAAATTCCCCAATCATAATTTTCACACAATTTCAAAAATCATACAAAGTATAAGTTCAACTTCAAATCTCACCAAAGTTGTCCTCTCACAAATGAATCACTCAGAAGAGGGCTATAATGCAACACTCAGTTATAAACATGAGATTTGAGTTAAACCATAAGGACTTAACTCGAAATAGAAATATGAAGAACTTGCATTAATATGATCTCAAGAAGGATGCCAAACACTTAAAAGTAAGAAAATGGATGCAATTCAACCACATGACATTTAAGATCAATTTAGGTCTTTAGTAAAAGTTGTAATTGGGCCAAGGGTGTAAGGTGAGTAAGAAATGAAAGGTATGGATAATACAAAGTCCAAGGAACTCGCAATGTAAGAGCATAAAACAATTGTTTACAAGACTTCGAATCATCACGATTAGATTTTTTTTTTTTACATGATCAAAACTCCTTATACCTTCATTTATATTGATTGATACTCCTTTCCTTTAATTGATCAAACACCAATTTATTTTGAAGGCCCAAAAATGAAATTTCATTCAACCACCACTTAAATCACAACTTTTCTCTTTTCTTGCACCAATTGTGTGATTTTTTTTTCTTTTGAAATGTAGCACCTCTTCCCAAACTTAGCATGAAAAACACATCTCAATTAAAGCTCATGAGTTCCTTAGAAAGGTAAATATTTGTTTTTCGGGCTAAGGCGAGGAAATAAAATTGGTAAATGAAAGAAAAGGTTTACATGTAGGCTCAAAATGGTTAACAACGGAAAATCATGCTTAAGCATGCATAAGGTTAGCTTGAAAGGCACAAACGATCCAAAGAATGCCTTAATATCATTTCTTTAAATGTCATGAAGTCAAATTGCACAAGAATGAATGACTTTTAAGTGTTCAACCAAATCAATGAATAATGAGATCAAACAACAACTTTGATGACAAGAAAATAAGAGTACATGTATAACACTCATGAATTGAAGTACAAGGCTCAAAAGCTCACTTTATATGGTTGGTTATATAAGTCTAATTTATGCTTCATACAATTCTTTAGATCATGCAAATCCTTTAATTGGAAAATTATGAAACAAATGGCAAGTGTAAAGAATGTTTCAAACATATCATGCTAGAACAATGCCAAATTAAATTTTTTTAATTTTTTAACTTTTTTTTAATAAAGAAAAAAACACTAAAATAAAATAAAATCCAATTTTCATTTAAGTCATGCAAACATTTATCACAATCTCATCAAATGTGTTCGGAAAGTGAATAAAATCAAAATAAAAATAAAAGCAAGACTCAAACAAAATAAAATTAAAATAAAAACAAGCAAATAAAAAAAAAATTAAAATTAAGGAAAAACCAAATTTACATGCTAAACTCTAATACCCCCAAACCTAGAAATGAACATTGTCCTCAATATTTAAAAAATTAGCCACAAACAATGCCATAACAACAAATGAAAGGCAAATAAAAATTACAAAACACACAAAAATAAAATAAAATAATTACAAAATAAAAATTACAAAACAAACAAACAAAAAAGTAAACCCTAATTACACAATTCTGAAACCCAAAAAATTTTTGAAGCCCAAAGCCCACAATGAAATTAACCCACCAACGGTAAAACCCGACCCAAAATGAAATCTGAAACCCACATGTTTTAATTTTTATTTTTTTTAAAATACATAAAACATGAATTATGAGCGCAAAGCGGGATTTCTAAAAAGAGGGAATGTGGTCCCTGATGTCGTCTCATGGATAGTCACGGGCAGAAAGTAGGAGCCACGTGTCGACGCATAGAGGCGCTGGAGATCCACAAGAGAAAATTACGGGCTCATGGAAATGCGAAGCCTTTACTGAACGCGTCCGTTCAAAAAAGACATGTCGAGATAAATGAGTTGGGTGTGGTTGGAAAGTGAGAAGGTTTGTGGGACTCGAGGAATGCTGGAGATTCAGAAAAATGCTCAGACGCCTGAGGGTTTGTCAAAGTCTACGTATATAAGAAAAGAAAAAGAAGGGAAAAAACACAAACGCAAAAACACACAAAAGAGAAAACAAGCAAGAAAAAGAAAAAAAAAGTGAGAAATCAAATGGCTTCTTCCTACCCCTTTTTCATTGGATCTCAACCTAGCTCCACCGACTCAAACACGAGGCCAAGCAGGAGCACCAGTATGGATGCCCTACTTTGCCTCCGCACGGGGGCCTGACCGTCAATGACTCAATACTCCTGGACAACGATGTTGCCATTGGAGTTGGCAGAAATTTGGTGACTCCTAAAGATATATTTGTGTTCGGAACAAGGGATGACAACCGGGTCATGAGTGATGCCCTGGCACTGAGCATGCAGAGTACAGCATGTGTCGCAGTTTGGGTCATCGCCTACTTGCGAAGTCCCATGAGGTAGAGGTGCTGAAAGGTCAGTTAGCGGCGGAGCGAAGTATGGTTGAAGAGTGTCAGAGTGCTATAAAAAGCTTGAAAAGGGAGAGGGCCAGGATAGTGGAGGTGAATCGACACCAGCTAGAAGTGTTGCGGGACGAGAATAAAAACCTAACAAAGATTGTAGAGTTGTACTCTCGTGACATGCGAAAACAGCTGGAAGACCTAGACCGACCGGGTGAACGCAAGAAACCAGATCGCGAGAAAAGTTATACTAAAGCTAAGATTGCGATCTTTGGGAGCTCAAGTGATGAGCCCCAAGAGGCTGTGCGTGAAGCCCCGAAGAGGACAGCCAGAGGGCCAAACTAAAAGCTCCTATGGTCGAGAAGAAATGATTTCAGCTTTTTATTTATTTAATTTAAAATGTATGCGCTTTTTTTAAAATGGGAAATAAAAACGTTATGTTATCTCAAAGACACGAATGACCATAAATTTAAAGAACGACGATCAAACAAAAACATGAAAACCCAAACATGAATTTTTTATTTTTAGTTAAGTAAACACACAAATAACTGCTTATTTTAAGAGAAAAACTTAAGGATGACCAGTTAAGGGGCTCAGAAAACACAGCCAGGGGATCCGGAAGGTTGGAGGATGTCCACACCAGCCATTGGGAGGACGAATTTGAAGTCTATAAATAGAGAGTTTCAGCTCATTCACAAGGAGGATAGACACACACATTCACTCCATCCATTACTCTCATACACACATTCAGATTCACCACAAAGAGAGAAGAGAGCTAGTTGCAAAGGAGGGAGAGCTTGGAGCTGTCCTGGGAGTTGCTGCCACCAACTAGTTCTTCTATTCTCTTTATTCTATCTATGTATTTCTTATTTTCTGTATTCATAGTTATGTTTAACTAATCCATTTAGTTAGGGCTTAGGATGAAGCCCTAGTCATGAATATTCAATGTTATGGATGATTTTATAGTTAATTGATTTCTTTGCTTTCATTGCCAAGTTGTTAATCTCTAGTTTATTATGTGCTTGATGTATGTTTTCTTGGAGTAGCTAACTAGGATTTTATGCATCTAGCACAGGTTGGGAAGGGGTTTAGATTCACCAATTCTACTCTCCTTTCACAAGCAACACATGAATGGCCTAAGAATCATTCAATGGGTTAATGACCATAGGTTGACTAGGACAGATACCATGTTCTAGCACTTGTGTGATTATCATATTCTCAGGGAACTTAATGACTCTTGTATGCTTTATTCTAAGTAGATACCATGCTTAGGTTGCATATTAGAGATCACGTGTTGTGTAGATACCATGCACAATTACATGCCTTAGGAGAATCATGCATCCTGCACCTAGATACCATAGGCTTGTATGCGATAATCTATTGTTGATGAAGCTTGAGTCACTTTCTATGCATTCATAACTTGGATAGGAAAACTAGTGGTGGATTCCAAGGCTCTAACACTTCTCAATCATTGTTTAACAACTTCTTGATTGCTGCTATTGTTTACTTTCCAGCACTTCCATTTCATTCTCTTGTTTTCACTTCAACCCACCATTTCTAGTGCGTGTGTGGTGCTAGGATTCTGTCCTAGACCTTGCCATTGTTAGTTAGTGTGTTTCTTTGTTTTCTGTTTTCCCAGCATTCTAAGTAGTTTAACTTGCAACCACGTTACCATTCCCCGTGGGATCGACCTCGTATTTACATAAGCTATACTATAAACGGTTCGTGCACTTGCGAGAATTAAAGTTGCTGTTTTTAATAACTCATTTTAGTTGTTAAGAATAGGCTCAACAAATATCTTCCTGCAGCTTTCCACATTCGATATTGAAATTCATCAACGCATTAAAGTTCACATCGAGCACTTTAATGATGCCCTGTTCAATCCAATAATTCAGACAAAAATATGCCGCCAAGTGTTCTGCCTCCTTCTTTGTGTTTTTCCATTTGCTTGAAAAATTCGGATGTGTGCCTCCATCAAAACTAATATGACACATGAATTGCATTGCATGAGCTGGTCCCTTGGTTACAAAATTAAAATGTGGTTCAACATTAAGGTTGCATGCAGCTTCAATCAAAATAGGCTTGAATGGCACAACGACTGATATACTCATCTTTTTCTTTTTTTGGCTGCAAGAGAGAATGCAATTAATAACCAAACAATTTCCTTCATGAATCAAACAACACTCCATTTTCTTTCCTTCTTTTTTCTTATGGGTGCACATTTGCCCCAATCTTCAAAGGAACCATTGTCCCGTTTTTTCTTTCGGCAACCTTGTGCCCTTCTCTCTTTTCTTCGGCATCCTTGTGCCTTTCTCTCTTCCTTCGGCATCCATGTGCCTATTTTCTCATTGGCATCAATATGCCTCTCACTTACAGCCAACACACAAAAAACATTTTTTTTACACATCTCAAACCCACGGTAAAACTTTTTAATAACAACAAAAACCATTTTCATCATGCCAACACAATTTAAATATAGAACCACAACCAACGCTTCATGCTACATGCCAAAAACAATTTTAAAAATAATTGGACCATGCTCCAAACACCACACCTCTGATATAGGTCCACATGACCGTATCAGCTCTGATACCACTTATTGGTGGATTTAGCTTTATGCTCATACACTCTATATATGAAGGGGGAAATACAATATAATGAACTAAATAAATAACATAATGTTGGAGATGTGAAGCCCGAAGGCTACACAGAGCTCCTAGACAAACTTACTTGACACAAACTTCAATAAGATTGATACTCTTGATACTCACTTGATACACACGATACACACACATTACACACATTTGATACACCGCCTATTTATAGGCCATCATATTAACCCAACATTAAACATAATCATAAACATTTTACCCACTAAACCTCACATTAACATCCACTCATAAACTAGACATAATAGCTAAACCCTTTAGATTCTAACCTTTTATTTCCTTAACTCCTAACCTTTGAAATTACTCCAACAATTGAATGATCCAATTCGGTTTTCCTGCACAAAACAAAAATGAAAACAAAAGAACATAAAACAAGGATTTTGTACAACACTTGAGAACATGGAGAGTTTTTGGAGAGAAAGAGAGAGGTGTTTGGGAAGCTTGAGGATTTTGTGAACTTGGAGAATTTGAGAACTTAGGGAAGGGAGAGAAAGGTGTTTGTGAAGTGTTTGAGACATGGAGACGTTTGGAAGAGAAGGGAAATGTGTTTGGGAAATTTGGAGAATGGAGGAGAAAGTGTTTGAGTAGTTTAGAGAATTTGATGAAGGAATGGGAGAAGTGTTTGGGAAATGTTTTAGAGCATGGAGAACTTTGAAAGAAAATAGAGAAATGTTTGGAGATTTAATAAAAAAGGAAAATTTAGTAGAAGGATCTTATTACAACAATTGAGAACTACAAAAGGGAAACTAAGAGAATTTGAGAGAGAGAAGGGAAGGGAGCTCTAAAGAAGTGCTTGAGAGCTCCCCCCCTTGGGGTGTTATTACAAGCTTAGAGAATCTCCCTATTTATAGGCCTAGGAGAAGTAAAAATCTGAATTCAATATGGCTAATGCATACAACACTTGTTTTATAAAATTTGAAATGGTTGATGCACTTGTATTAGAAAATCAAAATTGGGTGATGCACTTGTATTAGAAAATCTTGAATGGTTGATGCACTTCCCCAATAAATCCCACCAGCAGCCCTAGCTCATCTTCATGTCACCATGACCAAGCTTCCAACCAGAAATGATAGCTCATGCATAGCTCACCATGACCAAGCATCCAACCAGCACATGCTGAGGTCAGCATGACCAGCAACTTCAAGGGCTTACAACTTGGGCTTCTATTAATCAAATTAGGACTTTAAGCACTTGAAATTGAAGTTCGGAATGTCTTCTTTCCATCCATATGTTATTTAGGCCAATCCAAGGTCGGAGGAAGAAGTTAAGGCCAAAACAAATTGCTAACTCATTTTTCGCGCTGAAAACATCCATCCTGAGCATGGCTCTGTGTTTGCTAGGTAACGGACTCCATATTTATCCAATATGGCCAAATTTTGGATATGTTATAGTACACACCCATTGGAACAACTTTCATGAAGAATGCGGCATCATCCGAGCTATGTAGGTTGCTGAAACAAAGCTTGTAATATGACCTACGGAACTGGACTGGCAGGGGGCTGTAGCCATAATGAATTTGTCTTTAAGCTCTTCATCAATTCATCCAAATTAGGCCTTAACATGCTTGAATTGCATGAATTATGTTCTCCAAAGCCATCATTGTTACCTAAAGCTCAATTAACTGAAAGATAAACACAAAAAGGATTAAAAGCACAAGTTTAACTCAAAAACATAACTAAATCATAAGCTAGAAGGGTAAGAAATAATATACAATTATGAACCGATCAGTACATGCTTGTAGCCATTTGGGAAATCCAAATGAAAGAGATAGCACCATAATTGAGATTGGAGAAGATCATGAAGGGTATCATCAAGCAATTAGAAGGTCGGTTTCATGGACGATTTCACGCCAGAATAATCGTGTTTTAGTTGCTGATATTCTAGCTGGAATGATGAAGAAGACGAGGAAGACGGTATGAACTCAGAGTTAGATGATATTGCTGAAGGAGTTGGCAAATCTAGCCATAGAAAAGGGATGCTCCTGCATTGTGTTATGAATCCTGTTGCAATGAAGAGATCATTTTCAAGTGGAAGATTCTTTCCCACTTGGCCTTCAAGAGCTCGGAATACAGTACTTCCAGGTCTAGAAAACTCTTATTTTTTATTTTGGGCTTGTCTGATATAGGTCCCTACAATTTCTATTTCCTAGACATATACCCATCATTCTATAAATCTATGTGTAAAACCCAATTTCAAACTTAAATGACCAGTAGGATATAATAGGTCATAGTATTCCTATGTTTTTACATCCTTGCCATCAGACTTCATATTTTATTTATAATTTATTCCAAGCATTTCATTAATTGCCATAATTGTAATTAAAACTCCCTATTAATAGCATAGCAATCACCCCATTTCTTTTGGTTGCCATTCCCTCTAACATATTACCCCCTAAAATTGCAAAAAAAAAAAACTGTAAATTACATATCCAATAATATACATATGAAAAATATAAATATATATGTATAAAAATATAGGTATATTATTTACCAAAAAAGTTAACAAAAATAGGTCAGTTACTTTGTAATTGAAATTTCCGTACATTTTTCATAAATTAAAAATAGGTACACTATAATTTATAGAAAATAGGTATTTCGTATAATTGAAATTTATGCACAGTTTTTATAAATTAAAAATAGGTACAGTATTTAGAAGAAAAAAAATAAGTTAATTATACTAGGTACATTATTAGAGAAAAAAAAAGGTACATTATTTGGAGAGAAAAAATAGGTTCATTTTAAAAAAATTGTTTTCATAAACCAAACAATAAAAAGATGATCAAATTATTTTTCATAAAACAAGTAATAGGTACTTTATTTAGAGAGAAAAAATAGGTACATTATTTAGAGAAAAAATGGGTTCATTAAAAAAAATGTTTTTCAAAAAACAAACAATAAATAGATTATCAAATTATTTTTCAACATAATTAGAATGTACACTATTATTCATAAAACTATAATAAAATAGAATACTAGTCGTATAATTTATAAAAGGAAAACAACATTAATTCCTAAATTTAATATTGAATTTAAATTACTAATAAGTTAAATAGATTACTAGTCCTAATTCATAAAAGGAAAACAACATTAATTCAAAAATAGATTACTAATACTTTAATATGGAATTTAATATTTAATTTCAAATAAGTTTCTAAATTAATTCCTACATCCATTACAACTATTTGGAGATTTTTTTTGCAAATTCAATGTGTGTCATTAGTTACACCCCCTCATAACACATTAACTTATAAATATGGGTAGTTTTGGAATCTGAAAAATACAATAAATCAGATTTTAAGTTATATTAGGTAACTTGCTTAGTTGGATCCTAGTCATCGGGTATTATTTGAAAAAATTGGGTATTTTAAATAGAAAACTAAAGGAAAGGGTTGTCCGTGATTTAAAATGAATTTTATGGGTCTAAGCTCAATTTACTATATTTTTTTTCTTTGTTGGAACATGGATTAAGCTGGCAAATCAAAGATTTTGGTCATGATCCATTAATGACCAACATATGAAGGTTCTTGTCAAAAGGACATTATAGTATACAACTAATGTATAGAACATCCTTTTCAGGTTTTAAAACCAACATATGAAGGTTCTTGTCAAAAGGACATTGTATACACCCGTTAAACAGAGTGGTGTCAAATTTAGAGATTTAAGTTATTGAATTGGGACAAATCTGACCAAAGAGAGTAGTTGGATTGATCAAGTTTAATTGTGCTCATGGGAGAGGTTGTTTCATTGTTGTTGGACAGAGGGCTCTTGATAGAATTATGTCGTTAGACAGAGGGCTCTTGATAGCATGTCAAACTACAAAGATCATTATATTTATAATTCAAAATTGGGTAAATCTGTTCCTTCAACAAATCCAAGAATTGGTTACAAGAATTAATTACAAATAATATCTCGATTTACAGGTGAGTTGGTTCCTCTACTGGACTTGTTTTGTTTTACAGGTTAGTTGGTTCCTCTCGATTTACAGGAGCTCTTCTTTTCAAAATCGAAAATTACTATCCGCTTGGGTTGTTAGCATTAATTGTATTCCCAATCAAGTATTGGTTTTTCTCCTTTTTTCTGCACGGAGATGGAGTCGTTTTTTTGTGCGGTCAAAACCGAAAACTCCTGCCTGCTTGGAGTATTTAGACTTAATTGTATTCCCAAAGATATAGATCCGTTTGCCCTGTTTTCCTTTGTCTCGATCATTTTGGGAACTCACCCGGATATCAGCTCCCCCATTTGAAGGAACTGGGGGTGTCATGCTTAGCATACATTCATGAATCTGTGAAATTAATATCATCCTTTAGCAAAGCTTTCATCATGAAATGTTAGTCGATGTTGGTTGCAAAGAAACCTTGTGTAAGTATTGTACCTCATTCATTAAATCCTGACGTTCCTTAGTGCCATATATTGGGGCTGCTACACGAGATTTGATGGCCAGGGCACGCCTTTCTCCCTTATCGTATTCTACTGAACCCAACTTACCATCTGGGTAGGTGTTCAATAACTCAATAAGTTTAAGTAAAGTACTTCGCACTGCCAACAGCAACAGTACATTAGCAAGATGGCACGTTATATAAAAATACCAGAAAATAACCTTGATTAATGCAAATATTAAGAATTGAAATTATTAATTAAACGAGAATAATAGGGTAAATTCACACTTTTTCATATAAAAAAAATTTAAAATTAAAAAAAAAATCAGAATCTCCTTTTAAAAACAAAACTATCAATTACCTTTTTTTAATTCTAAAATAAATTAAATTTTTTTTAAAAAAAGCCTCTCGTACGGAAGCGCATGCGGGGACAACAAAGGGGTATTGGAAAAGTAAACGTAACCTTGAGCGCCAGGCACTTGAAATCGTCGGAGGGATTGGATTGCATATCCTCCAACTCCTCTGTAATGCACCTCAACGACACTGTTTTCGGCCGGCTGTGCAGCCTGTTCCCATCCAACTCCTGTTGAACGCACATCCTAATCCGATACGGTTCCATTTGATTTTGTTCGATCTGCGCCGATCCGCAACCACTTCTTCCGGCAACAAAACTTTAAAATACGAAGCGGAGAGGGGAAAGAGAGGCGGCGGTGTTTATAGGTCTGAGAGAGAGAGAGAAAGCATTCGTTGATTTTTGTTGGTTCTTCCAGGTTATATCTTTATGCAGCAGCTACTAGAACCGTAAATCTTACCTGCCGACTTTTGCATTACAAATTAGTTTTTATAGAAAAATTAATAATAAAATGCTATACACGTGTCCCTCATTTTTTATTCAGCATGGGGAGCTTGGATGTGGTGAGGCCAGCGGGACCACGTTAATTTTTTTATTTCTTCTCTCTTCTTTTTCTTCCCCCTTCTTTCCTTCTCTCTTTTCTCTCTGTGTCTCTCCTCTCTCTTTTTTAATTTCTTCTTTTTCTTCTCATCTGGTATCCGAGAAAGAAACCCATTTGAATGAATTGTAAGGTCGAAGATGCAGACGAAGCAGCAGCCGAACGCGGTGGTAGGATTGGGATCTCGTCTCTGCTGCTGGCTCAGCAACCCCGGCTTTGCTCCTAGTGGCCTCCCCACCACGACGATGACGGCCACGACTCCACATGCACACCATCCACACCAAAACCAAGTAGATTACGACCACCAAGATCTAAGATTTCCACGCATTGATTTTGACGCTGGGCTGATCACTTAGGCTCATCGACGGCGGAAACCCACCTAAAAGAAAAAAAAATAAGAAGAGAGAAACAGAGAGAAAAGAGAGAAGGAAAGAAGGGGGAAGAAAAAGAAGAGAGAAGAAATAAAAAAATTGGCGGAGAGAATAAAAAAATTAACGTAGTCCCGCTGGCCTCACGACATCCAAGCTCCCCATGCTGAATAAAAAATGAGTAACACGTGTATAGCAAGTTCGGCCACATTGTGAATAGCATTCCTCTTTGCTGTTTATTCATTTCCTTGTCTTTCTCTCTTAACAAATATACAATGAAGAAAAGAAGAAAAAAAAAACAATAAAGAAATGGAATTTCGACACGAGGACGTGACGAGTCTTAATGGAAGCTGAAAATCAATACTAAAATTATGAAGAATCCATCGATCGAGCAAATCACAACTTCAACAAAAAAAACGTATCACTGTTTTCAATACCATGTATTCAGCTTCTATGCATTGGCAGACCATCAGGCTTCACGCAGGGATCGAATTTTGTACATTTTGATGACTCTACTGTTATATGCATATATTTATCTAAGAGCTGCTCAGAGAGTTGACTCAGTTATATTTATATGCATGTATTAGGGTTTTATCGAAATTCTAATATATTATATTTTTTAGTCTTTATATTAATTTTTTTTTTATATACAAACGATATATATGAGGAGAAAGTGGAGTTCCTAAAAGAAAAGGCCTCATTTAATTTCTGGTCCCAAGCCACCCAAAAATGAGGGTCGGCTATGACTAAAATTGTCACATTTGAATTTAACATGTCGAGAAGCTATTAATTTACTGCCCAACGTTACTTTTCCTTCTCTGTTCCTTTTCTCCTCCATGTAATAGATCTCTCCCGTAAGTCTGAAAAGTCCTCCACCACTTTCAGAGTGTGAACAAAACTTATTAATTATGGAAAGTTTTGTCAAGGTTGTATTAAAGATAATAAAACTGCATGGAAAATTAAACACACGAAACTCCCACAATTAATATTATTACAATAAATATTATTAAATTTGCGGGAATCGAGTTAGCCGAAACAAAAGGGAGCTTTTGATATTGGCGTCAATTATGTGTACTTGCCAACACTTTCCTGACACCACCGTGCTAAGAAAGTTTTGAGAGAGAGAGAAAGCATTTGTTGAAATAAGGTGGAGTGTCCGACACGGCACCAACATGCCTCAGACACGTGTTGTACGCGGTCAACTCCAGCTGTAGCATGTAGCTTAATGACTAAGGGGGTTGTATCCAATCCGTAAGATTAATGACTAAGGGGGGTGTATCCACAACCACCTCTTCCAGTAACAAGACTTAGATACACAATTATTCTCTAAAGGATGGAAAAATGACGTCATTCATGAAGGGATTTTATTATTTTCTATTTAAATACAAGCAATATTCTTACTATCTCTCAAGGATGGAAAAGAGAAAGGGATTTATCACTATCTCCTCTCATGTTGACAACGAAATTTATAATCACAAAATAATTATTAGAAGTAGATAAAGAGTGTGTACCACCACAATAGGCTTTTGAAAAATCCTACCCGCTTGCAGTTATCCGCATTAATTAATAAAAAAATTGTTGCCCTGCTTTCTTTTGTCTTTTTTGGTAACTATATCCTGCTGTCTTCTGTCTCGATCATTTTGGGAACTCGCCCGGAACCTCCAATAGTTAGCCCACTCACCAAAAAATTCATGATTACACTTTTGTCCTCAAGATCAATTATCATAGTTAATCAAAGTGAGCATCTATGGCCACTTTTGTCCATATATGTATTTTTCTATCGGTTGCACGCTATCAAGTACATTGGGCTTTATGTGTTTTACTGCTTTCCATATTGTGTTATTGCCCTCTTTTATTGCTAATTTTTGACCTATATTCCTTGCTTTGTCTTCCCATGACAAAAGGGGGAGACAACTTTTATTTCTTTGATATGTTTCTCTTGATCTTGGTCCTCGAGGTGTGTAACTTGCAGGTACTTTTACTCCAAGATCAGGGCATTGGTCTAGGATGGGTTTGTGAGCTGAGTGTGGGAGAAAATGAGTTTTTGTCAAGGAAAGCCAAAGCGGGAGATTGTTATGTTCTTAATTTGCTCGTATTGGCTTTCCTTGTAATTTTCTAAATCCTATTCAAGCTCAAATGTTTAGTCTAGGTTTAGATAGGTTTAATCATTGCAGTGTTTATTCTCAGATGACTAGTTCATGCATTACACTGGATTTTGTATACAACTTGCATTTTATTCGTGAAAAAGTTCAATGTCGTGATCTTGTGGTTCAATACATTCTCACTGAAGAGAAAATGAGTTTTTGTCAAGGAAATCCAAAGGGGGGGATTGTTATGTTCTCGATTTGCTAGTACTGGCTTTCCCTGCCAAAGTTGTATTGTTTCTTGTAATTTTTTAAATCCTATTCAAGCTCAAATGTTTAGTCTAGATTTAGATAGGTTTAGACATAGTCATCTCAAGGTTGCTAGTATAGGCATTCATGTTTAATCATTGCAGTGTTTATTCTTAGATGACTAGTTCGTGCATTATATTCGTGAAAAAGTTCAATGTCGTGATCTTGTGGTTCAATACATTCCCATGAAGAACAAATGGCAGACATTTTAACTAAAGGTCTTCATAGTGCTGTGTTTATTCGTCAATGCACCAGTCTCAGACTTGGTCCAGTTCTAGCTGGGACCGTTGAGATTGAGGGGGAATGATTGGCAAAAGTCCAGGTGTTATGCTGAGTTGTCCATTATGCCGATGTGTGTGATTGTTAGTGTTCACGTGGGTCTGTTAGAGTTAGTTAAGCAATGGCTTAAACGTTAAGTAAATCCGTAATTCACAGTTTTCTCATAGCTCCTCCTGTTTATCTCATCTCTTTGATACAGTTATCTTCTATCTCAATCGCTTTCGTGTTCTTCTCTAGTTCTACCTTTTTTTTGTTTCTGTCTTCTCTCAAGAACAATAGCTTTCTTCTAGCTTCTCCATTTCTGTCTTCTCCCATGTCTCCATACATCATCTCTCCTCTCAAAGGAAAGAGCATATTGCCTTCTAAATTGTTTGATACATTAGATTATTCACCCTGTCATTGGTGTTGTTAACAGGTGATTTAGCACAGGTAAAGGATATCCGGACAATCACACACATTACACAGATTTATAGTGGTTCACCCTCGAGAGCCGAAATAGAGGAGGAAGCCGAAATCAGAGGAGGAAGAGAGGGAGAGCTTGGGCATCTCTGGATATGCTCATGGAGAGGAGGAATTGGAGAGTCCTTGCTGGAGAGGGGTCTCTTCCTTTATATCGCCAGAAGAGGGGAGCCATGCGTACCCTTTGTTTAATGGGCAGCATGGGCTGGTTACATGAGGCATAGGAAGGAGGTCAATCTTGGTACTTGCGGCATGTGGGAGACCAACTTCAGTGGTCCACTTGCCTAGGCATGTCAGGCCAGCTAGGAGGAGGCGTGGGGCTTCCTTTAAGTGCATGAGTTTCTTGCCTTGTCAGATGATAGGGTATATGGGACTTAACCCACGTGGGAGGCCACTATATTGGAGAAAGCACGTGAGGCCAATAATGGTATCAACAGGAGTCCCCAAGTTTCTAGTCAAGTCAATACAATTGGCCGAGCTGGGCAGGATTGGCGAGCCTTTGTAGGTCTCGGTTGGTGTATAAGCTGTAATGGAGTTCACGCATGTGATATCACTTTATAACATTATGATGATGTATGTGATGATGACATGATGAGGGATGATGGTGTGGTGATGTTGTATGCTATGTTATGATGATGTTTTATGATGACTATGTGTGGTATGACACACTATTTGTTAATCTGTGGAGGTAGTAGATGTGTCATCTGACACCTGAAGATGTATTTTTCCTTGTCTTCCTTTAACCATGGTGGGACTTTCTTGTCTCTCTTAAACCATGGTGTTGGAGGTTTGGCGAGACCGATATACATAGATGAGTTGATCAACCTGTGCCTTGGTGAGGAGAGCTTTTGTTCCTTGGAGAACCAACCATGCAATGTGGTTGGTCATGCAAGCATAGTGGTTGGCCATGCAAGTTGTTCGGGCAGGCCATGCAACGTGGAGATTTGCCATGCAACGTGGAGATTTGCCATGCAAGTTGTTCGGGCAGGCCATGCCACGTGGAGATTTGCCATGCAAGTTGTGGCACCAAGCGGAGCTAAGCACATTTTGGAGAGGTGATATTGAGCTAGTCCGAGCACCCCTTGGAGTTGTGATGCTGAGCTGATCACATAACAATGCACATTGTGTAAGTGGGTCTGTACTTCCTAATGTATTAGCATGGTGGAGCAGTGTATTTGCATGTAAATATATTCGCCACTCAGATGCTAAGGAGTACATGCATTGCTGGCAGAGTGGTAATTTCTAACATATATGGGCATTTACTACCAAGTCAAACAACACCATAAGCCATATTGAATACGAGATGAAGGTGGTGTGGCGCCACAAATATGCACAATAATAAAATCAGCATTTGCATCTCATTTGTCAAATATATAAAAATATACATTCTGTGCCTTCCCGTGGTTGGCTTTATAAAGGGTCACGGGAATGACCACAAGGCATATATTAATATTGATGTGAATATTGTATAGCATATTGAAAATACCACGTGCATACCACTACATGCAGAGATGGGCAAAGCTATAATATTGTTGTGGGGGGATCACTGAGGTGACGACCAAAGGATGTGATGAGTTTAACTAAGGTCTTGTTATTTTATGACAACATGCTAATAAAATATAATTTAATATATTATCAGATAATGTTTTTAACCACACACCAATAACTTGAATTATTAACGAAAAATATGTTCTTATCTTTTTGGCATGCCGCAGACGAGTGTGGTGCCTGGGAGGAGGGCTTCACTGCGGCATATGGAGCTAAGAGGATGAAGGCGATGTAAGCGGCGCTCCGGTAGCCTCTGCTGTGAGTAGGTCCATAGCTCTGGACCTCCCAGTTCCTCTTGCAGTGGCGATTTCGACCACCGATAAACTTGGATACTTCTTCGGTCTTGCTGGTCGGAGCTTGGTGGTTCGACCGGGGCTGCGGTGGCTTGCGCTGGGCACCGAGCCAATTCGTGCAAGTTTTCCAAGTCCCCCCTCCTTGGTTTTGGTCCTCTCATACAACCAAGCTTTGCCGTGCTTGTGAAGGAGATAGAGGTGGAGAAGGAAGCTTGGGTGCCTTGAGAGGTTTTGACCAAAGTTGTGGCCTGGTTCTTGCACGGTGGTTGGTGCTCATCCAAGGTGGTCGGTACGGCCATGCGAGGTGGCGTGCTGCCATGCAAGGTGGCGACTCCGGTTTCTGGAGAAACAATGTTGAAAATCAATTGTCCCACATCGGACAGAGGGAAGAAGAAATAATGGTTTAAATAGAAATACCTCACTCTAACTAATACCGAGGCCTTTTGTGATAAAACCCCACACCTGAGGATTGTGCAGGTGGTTAAGTGGGGACAGTATCGGTATTGTTGGAGTGGGCCCTCGGCCCTTTGACCTGGAAAATTTGGCATGGTATCAGAGCCTAATGGCTAATCCTTAAGATCCTCTATCAAATTGAGAGTCGTTGGCGTTTTTACATGTTGCTGTAAATTCTCTTCTTTCCATTAAATTTCCTCTCTTTTATTTGTATGGGCAATAAGTCTCTTGGCCACGATGGCCTAATTTGTTTCCTATGGGCAGGACGTTCCTTGATCACCATGATCTCTTTCCTCCGTGAGCCTCGTCATCGCTCACCGAGCCATTTCCTTTCCTCCGCGAGCCTCGTCACCGCTCGCTGAGCCTTTTCCTACTCGGCCTTGTCTCTGCTCATGCCGAGCTACACTACTGCCGTTGTTCCCTTTGCACAGCCACTCTTGTCTGTATGTCCATCTCCATTCCACCTTTCCTTGCATTTGTTTCTACCACGAGACTGCCATGTTTGAGTCTCTTTACTATTATTTCATTTTCTCTTCTTCCAAATCTCGACCTTCTACCAGTGTCAGATTTGAGGGGGAGATATATGCAACTTTATTTGGGTGCTGCAACTTTATTGTCATTACCGGTGTTGCTTTCTCCAAATCTCGAACTCTCATACGTCGTCGGATTTGAGGGGGAGTGACATTGCTGCTCATCTATTCCGCTGCAATTCTGTTACTTATCTGCCATGACTGATTCTTCTACATCTGAGCTTTAGTCAGCTTCTCTTTTCCAAGTGCCACTGCTTTTATGGTTCTGACAACCCCTTCTCTTCAGGGAGAGAGGAGGAGTGAAGAGAAGTTGTGTCTGCAATAATGGAAGTATTTGTGATGCTGCTAGTATTGTTGTTGCTGCCTACTATATTGCTCTTGCTGGTGCCAAGTGTCTTAGATTTCTCTCACTTGTGCCAGTGCCACTGATCATATGGCTCCATCGGCCCCTTCTCTTCAGGGGAGATGGGGAGTGAAGAGAAGTTGCCTCTGCTGTTGCTCCTCCCACAGTTGTCTGCCCTCCTTGTCATGCCTGGGTACCAGTGTTGCTCTTGCTGCTGTTAGTGTTGTTGTCTCTTGTTGAGGACAGTGTTGTTGTTGCTTCTACCGTGTTCTTACCTTTACCGGTGTGTTTCCGATGTGGTCATGCCCGTTGACCTTGCCTTTGCTTTACCTTGCCTTATCCTATTATTTAGGGTTTGGTTGCCCTTGCCTTTGTCGTGCCACCTTGCCTTTGCTTGGCATTTATTTGCCTTACCTTGCCTTACCCTTTCTTTTTAGGGTTTGGTTTTACCTTGACGTGCCTTTCCCTATTTTAGGGTTTGGTTGTGTCCTTGCCGTGTTCACAGGGTTTCTGTGTCCTTGCCGTGTTCACAGGGTTTCTGTGTACTTTACCTTACCTTTGCCGTGTTCACAGGGTTTCTGTGTCTTTGCCGTGTTCACAGGGTTTCTGTGTCCTTTACCTTATCTTTGCCGTGTTCACAGGGTTTCTGTGTCCTTTACTTTACCTTTGCCGTGTTCACAGGGTTTCTGTGTTCTTACCGTGTTCACAGGGTTTCTGTGTTCTTTGCTTTGCCTTTGCCTTGTTCACATGGTTTATGTGATCTACCGACCAACCGGCTGCACTTGAATTTGGTGTTGCCACCGACAGACCGAAATGATTAACTTTGATGTGGCCTTTGCTCCACGTGTGGCCCACCATGTAGTGGTCCCACGTGAGGGGGCATGTTGAAGTGGATCGACATTTTATTAAGAAGAAGCTCGATGCAGACATATTAATGAAGGAAGTTTCTTGTTATAGCTTTCCACAACTCTCTTGGCAAGTTGGTCATTGATGATATCTATGCACCAACTTGAGGGGGAGTGTTAGCTATGTTGAACATTAGTCAATTAATGTGGCTAAACAATAGTCAATTAATGTGTTAATTATGTAGTCAATTAATGTGTTTATTATGTAGTCAATTAATGTTTGGCACCTACAATATTTGGGGGGCTTGACTAGGTTGGTTGCCTAACTAGTTTGGTTGCCTAATTAGTTTGGTTGCCTAACTAGGTTGGTTGCCTAACTTTGGGGACTTGCCTAACATTGTGGGCTTGATTACTTGTATATATATGTGTTGATTGTAAGGAATGAAATATAAGTGAAAAATCAGAAAATATTCTACAACTCTCATTCTCTCTACACTCTCTACACTTTCCACTCTTTACTCTCAATATTCTCTATGTTTTGGTTCTACAACTCTCATTCTCTCTACACTCTCTACACTTTCCACTTTTTACTCTCAATATTCTCTATGTTTTGACATGGTATCAGAGCAGGTTGCGGGCCCGTACTTGCCACGTGATGGGTGGGTCCCCGTTTGGCCCCGCGCGATGGGTGAGTCCTCATTTGGCTCCATGTAGGCCAAAGGTGCCACGTGATGGGTGGGCCCCCGTTTGGCCCCGCGCGAGAGGTGAGTCCCTACATGGCTCCACGTGGTTGCCGATGTGTGGATCTCCACGTGTGACCCACAAATTGGGGTCTCACGTGCGGGGGAGTGTTGAAAATCAATTGTCCCACATCGGACAGAGGGAAGAAGAAATAATGGTTTAAATAGAAATACCCCACTCTAACTAATACCGAGGCCTTTTGTGATAAAACCCCACACCTGAGGATTGTGCAGGTGGTTAAGTGGGGACAGTCTCGGTATTGTTGGAGTGGGCCCTCGGCCCGTTGACCTGGAAAATTTGACAAACAAAGCATTGCAGAGAGTTGCCTCCTATTCTTGTTTCACGTTTGTTTCCAGGGATGGGTGATCAAAGAAAGGCTTTGATGGCGGGGTGGATGTCGAAACGGATGAGAGCTGTGTGACCGTTTTTCCACGGCGAGGACAAGGAGCCTGGTGGTGTCCAGGGTGCAGACAAAGACCCCGACAATGGCCTTAACTTGGGTTCTAGGATGGTGAGTGACCGGTGGTGGCAGCGATGGTCGGTGTCGGCGACTCGAGGCGATTGTTGCTCCAGTTTTCTTCCCTTCACCGTTTTAGGTTTTTCTGCGAGAGTTCGGAGCACGGTAAGGTTGGAGTCGAAGACCTTGACCCGCTTCAAGCCTTGAGGTCGAGACTTGGGAAGCTGAACCACCCCACACGCCGACAGAAAGTTGTCGGCGACTCCGCCCGTAGTCCACAAAAGTCAGCGTGAGGTGATAAGAGGGAGAGAATGAGGCAAGGAGACACATGGGTGTCTTGAGCAGATTTTGGAGTGTGGAGAACATGACCTTTTCTGCTTGTCTTGGTTGGCTAAGAGTTCTGGGGCCATGAGGATGGTTGTTTTTGGTGGAGATGGACTTCCAGTTGTTAAGAAAAATGAGAACGACATGCCTTTCGTGCCGGTTCCCACATACGGCGCGAACTGCTGAACGGGTGATTTAGCACAGGTAAAGGATATCCGGACAATCACACACATTACACAAATTTATAGTGGTTCACCCATGAATAGGGCTACGTCCACTGGAGAGCTTGGTATTTATTATTTCACCCATGAATAGGGCTACGTCCACTGGAGAGCTTGGTATTTATTATAGATGAGTATTACAATATACATGGAGAGGCTTGAGAGCCGAAATACAGGAGGAAGAGAGGGAGAGCTTGGGCATCTCTGGATATGCTCATGGAGAGGAGGAATTGGAAAGTCCTTGCTGGAGAGGGGTCTCTTCCTTTATATCGCCAGAAGAGGGGAGCCATGCGTGCCCTTTGTTTAATGGGCTGCATGGGCTGGTTACATGAGGCATAGGAATGAAGTCAATCTTGGTACTTGCGGCATGTGGGAGACCAACTTAAGTGGTCCACTTGCCTAGGCATGTTAGGCCAGCTAGGAGGAGGCGTGGGGCTTCCTTTAAGTGCATGAGTTTCTTGCCTTGTCAGATGATAGGGTATATGGGACTTAACCCACGTGGGAGGCCACTATATTGGAGAAAGCACGTGAGGCCAATAATGGTATCAACAGGTGTTATTTAAAATTAATACGCATTTGCTTGTCCAAAATTTCTAAATACTCATTTAAACAGAGTGGTGACAAATTTATTTTTGTTTTCAAATTTAGAGATTTAAGTTATTGAATTGGGACAAAGCTGACCAAAGAGAGTAGTTGGATTGATCAAGTTTAATGGTGCTCATGGGAGAGGTTGTTTCATTGTTGTTGGCCATCCTGGATGAGAGGAAAAAAACAACCGAGAATTATGTCGTTAGACAGAGGGCTGTTGATAGCATGTAAAACTACAAAGATCATTATATTTATAAATCAAAATTGGGTAAATCTGTTACAATAATTAATTACAAATAATATCTCGAATTACACGTGAGTTGGTTCCTCTACTGGACTTGTTTTGCTTTCTTGGAGCTCTTCTTTTCAAAATCGAAAATTACTACCCGCTTGGAGTTGTTAGCATTAATTGTATTCCCAATCAAGAATTGGATGCGTTTGGCCCGCTTTCCTTTGTCGTGGTTTTTCTCCTTTTTTCTGAACGGAGATGGAGTCGTTTTTTTGTGTGGTCAAAATCGAAAACTCCTGTCTGATTGGAGTATTTAGACTTAATTGTATTCCCAATGATATTGTAGATGCGTTTGCCCTGCTTTCTTTTGTCTCGATCATTTTGGGAACTCACCCGGATGGGATATCCCCCGTTTGAAGGAACAGGGGGTACCTTGCTTAGCATATATTCATGAATCTGTGAAATTAATACTATCCTTTAGCAAGTTATCATTATGAGATGTTAATCGATGTTGGTTGCAAAGAAACCTTGTGTAAGTATTGTACCTCATCAATTAACTTCTGACGTTCAGCAGTGCCATATCTTGGGGCTGCTACACGAGATTTGATGGCCAGGGCACGCCTTTCTTCCTTATCGTATTCTACTGAACCCAATGCACCATCTGGGTAGGTGGGTAATAACTCAATAACTTTAAGTAAAGCTTCGCGCACTGCCAACAACAACAGTACATTAGCAAGATTGCACGCAGTTAGGACAACTTATAATAGCGAGGCTAAAACCATATCCATTAGCAAAAGCATTTTGGTTTACTGAGAGTAGAAGAATAGCTTGTGTTTTGGTGGATTATGTGTATCTTCTTCTTTAGCAGGTGAGTGAGTGTTTTAAGAGATGTATTCTAACATTATATACTAGCATACATAATGTCTCAGAAAGAATAAAATGTACCCGAAAATGGTATCCCCTGCAAAGAATGATTGAAATAAATATTGAAAGAATCCCCGAAATGGATCTCGGTTTGAGTTTTGAAGCGACCAGTTTCCTGCAAGTAGAGTATACACATCATGACTCTGATAATTTAAAAAAGAAAAAAGAAACTAACCCAAGTAGCAAAAGAGCCCACATATACCTCAAAAAGCAACAACATATGATATTACCGTCAACAACGTGATTATAAGAGGCCTGTCTGGGTATTTCTCCGAAAACTGGATCCGGCCATGATAAATCCCACCCTCGAATTCAGTTCCGTTAGGGCCTCTGATTGCAAATTGCAAGTCATATGGGTTCGACTGAAAACAAATATCAATGATGTGACCAACTTGCATTTCGGCCAAACAACAAGCCCAATTTCAATAGCCGAAAGGCCGAAAAAAATGAAGCGACAAATTATGCCCAATGTATACTTATTCAAAAAGAGAAAAGGCTTTTTTATTTTTTTGAAAATGACCATAAAATTATCTTAAAACAAATTGGAATGCTAAAAACAACAATTGAGGTCGAACCCAATACCCAAAATTCAAATATAATTCAGAATCACCAATCCAAATTCTTAACTTATCCTTCAAAGTGAAATTAAACCAAAAGTCAAAGAACAATTATATTTATATAAAAAACGAAAGGGGTATTGGAAAAGTAAACGTAACCGGAAGCGCAGGCACTTGAAATCGGCGGAGGGTTTGGATTGCATCTTCTTCAACTCCCGTTTAAGGCGCCTCGCCGCCAATGAGTTCCACGGGCCGTACTTCTTGTACTCATTCTCCTCCATCATACCCCGAAACCTTACCATTTGATTTTGTTCGATCTTGCCGATCCAACACGATCCACAACCACCTCTTCCGGTAACAAAATATACAATTATTCTCAAAATACGAAGAGGAGAGAGGGCCGGCGGTTTATAGGTGTGAGAGAGAGAGAGGCTATCGTTGATATTTGTTTGTTCTTCCACTTCATGTATTTATACAGCGGCTATGGCCTAGAGGTCCTGAAACCCTAAAGTCATTTTTTTTTTTTTTTTTGGGTTGGAACCCTAAAGTCTTAGGGCCGGTTTATTATTTGATTTGAGTCCAATTTTATAAATTCAAAAGCAGATTTTAAATCCAAAAGCCCAAAAACTCGTTTAGTAGGTCATTGTTAAAAACTCAATTCCAAAACAAACTTAAAAAGACTCCTATTATTAAAAACAATAGTAGGTCATTTTTCTTAAACACTTACTGCAGGTCATTTTTCTTAAAAACTCAAGCCCAAAAACTCGTTTAGTAGGTCATTTTTCTTAAACACTTACCTAGGGCCTGAAGCCGGAAGGCGCGTCCGGCCTGCTCACGCAATGTCTTCATCGACAACTGCTCGATCTCCGACAGCTCCATCTGAGCGCCATCGATCATGCAATTGATGAACGACACCGCTTTCCGAGGGCAAGCTATGTTCACCGGCCCCTCCTCTCCCTCTTCTTCATCATCAGGAATCCGCATGATGACCCTTCATTCGGCCCCCTTGGCCGCTTCGGCAACGGCGTCACATCGAGGGCCCCATCGATCATCCTTTTGCCCGTTACCTGAAGGTGGATCTCCCGAACTACCTCAGCTTCGGCCACCCTCTTCTCCCGCCGACGATCCGCCACCGTCTGGTCGTCCGCGGAAGCCCTTCGGCCGCTCCTGCAGCCTCTCTTCTTCGGCCTGGGGGCTGAACCTTCTTCTGCTTCGACGCCCCTTGCCCCTCCAGACGGCGCCTAGTCGCCTCACTCATAGGCCTCCCACCTGCCACTGTATTCAAACACGAGTTAGGAGAGCAACGGTATTAAGGGGAAACGGAAGTTACCTGCCCTGCCGAATGGCATCACTTACTCTGTCTTTCCTCTTCTTCCTTCTCTTCCTTTGCTCTTCGGTCGAATTCCGCCTTACCGATTCAGGCCGGCCTTGAACAGATTCCGAAAATAGAGCAACTCCTTAAAGAACCGATCTTCTTCGGCAATCTTTGTCCTCACCCTCTCGATTGCTTCAACCTCTCTGAATTGGTGCAGGAGGCCGTTTCAAGGATACTAAAATACAAAGGCAAACGGTCAACAAAAAAAAAAAATCAATCAACTCCGCCGAACGGAGGCCCTATCCTACCGACCGTCCTGGAAGGTCGTAGGAATCCGCCTCTCGACAATCACTCCTGGTGCCGATTCCCAGTCACCAGAACAATCACCCGACGCTTGCGCCACGTCTTTTGAGAGCTCGGCACCCCTACCACAAAGTGCCCATGCTGCCCTGCCGATGGGCAGTTGGACTGAACCCACCCCCCGTGATCGGTACTCTTCGCCCTCGTCACACTATACAGTTGGGCAAACTGTCGTAGCTCGGCTCTCCCTCTCCAGCCAAGCTGAATGCCGTGATCGTCCCGAGCAATGTAATCCAAAAGTTTGGATTATACTACCCCGGTGCATACCCGATCGCAGCCAAAATCTTCTGCACCGAATGCTTCAACGGTAGCCGAAGCCCATGTTTAAACACGTCGGTGAAGAAGACTACGCCATTATCATTATCACTGAGCGACTCCAAGGGCCCCGGAATTCGCATCTCTCCCATTCCGGAATATTAAACTCTGCCCGAATCTTCGCAGCTGAGCCTCGGTCATTGTGTTCGGCTCTAACTCATCTACGCCGAACAATAGTTCCTTCGGCTTCGCCATCGGAATCCGTTGCCTCCCCCGACAACCCTTAACACCCCCTCCCCAGGGGCAGCAACGGACACGCCACCCTCATCAGCCTCACGACCCGAGGTCGAAGGTTCACCATTTCCAGGCTCTCTAGTCGAAGTGCCCACAGCCTCGGCATGCACTCCTGCTTCCTCTACTATCTCACAGCTCGAAGAGCTCTCAAATTCGGCACCCACCCTCCCCTCAGACGAACTCCCCGAAGAAGATTCGTCCTCATATGCCCTCGGACTACGCCTACTCTCGGATTCGGTATATGACATCTACAAACAACATATGAAGGGAAACTAAGTGCTATGCTAGAATCAAATTCCTATTCCACCCCTTAAACACTTATGTTCATGCTTGTTCATACGTTGTTCAAACCAAAACTCATCGAATTCAAAACTTTGATTCGGAAAATAGAAAAACAGGGCAACATACCTTGTTTTCACGGTGGTTCAAGTTTGCCGGAAATCGCCTCCGCCTTGTTCACGCTTGCCGGAAATCGCCTACTCAACCTTCACACGGTTGCCGGAAATCGCCTCTTACAAGCTCTCTTTGCTCTCAAAAATTCCAAGTATTCGAACTCTCGTCTCCTCCTCACATTTATAAAGCCGATCTTGCATCGGGAAGTGAAGCGACGCAACGGAATACGAAACGACGCGACTTTTCATGGCCATACCGACACGTGTCGCGCATGCATGAGATAACCCCAACGTTGTCAGCTGGAACGTTCCCAACCTCAGACGCTTCAACTTCCTGAACGTGGCAGAACTAGCAACCTACGTGGCAGAACTAGCAACCTTCAAGCACAACTCCACTAGAGAACGGCAGGCGCACATTGGTTGATTTTTCAATCACCTCTCGTGCCGAACGGGCAGGCGCACACTGGTTGACTTTTCAATCACATATCGTGCCGAACGGCAGGCGCACAGTGGTTGATTTTTCAATCACCTCTCGTGCCGAACGGCAGGCGCACATTGATTGATTTTTCAATCACCTCTCGTGCCGAACGGCAGGCGCACATTGGTTGATTTTTCAATCACCTCTCATGCCGAACGGCAGGCACACATTGGTTGACTTTTCAATCACCTCTCGTGCCGAACGGCAGGCGCACATTGGTTGATTTTTCAATCACCTCTCGTGCCGAACAGGAGGGTGCACACTGGTTGATTTTTCAATCACCTCTGCCGAACGGCAGGAGCACACTTGTTGATTTTTCAATCACCTCTCGTGCCGAACGGCAGGCGCACATTGGTTGATTTCTCAATCTCCTCAGGACATTCGGTACAAGACACCGTCTCTTTCCCAAGCTCACTCGCTCGGGCACTTGGGGGACTACATACCTCCATCGTCAACATTGGGACCATTGAGTCCGGGTCAGAATGCCGAAGACATATTCAAGTCCCCAACCGAGAAGTCGCTTCTCAATCGATAACTTGGGGGACTCCTGTTTGTACCATATCTGACCCTCCACTCATACAACGACACGTGGATCACTTCAGCTCACCCAAGTGCCCAAGGCCTCGAACAATCGGCATCGTCTACCGATGGCATTGTCTCAACACCGCATACAATCGGTACCCACTACCAATTCTACAAATCAGCCTCGAAGCACCCACCAGAAATATCTAAATACAAGTGTCAAACTCATAGGGCCCTCCCACGAGTCCCACATCGGAAATGAGTACTAAGAGCATTCAAAATGCCCTCTATAAAGATACCCCTTCACTACAATACAAGGGTAAGACTTTTCAGCTTGACTTTTATACTTATATATAGTCAACAACAAGAGCTCTTATAAACCAACTTACTTGAGCATCAAAGGGTCTTAGGCTGGTTCCACACGGTTCCATAGACCTCACGAGTCTCGGCTTCCTTCCATTCAGGATCAGCATCGGAAGACAGGAAAGAATCTGCATTTAGCATCCAATCGATCTCTCGATCGTCCACCTCACTTGTAAGTTGCACTCATCTCTATCCGTTCAAGTTTTAGTGCCAACAAGCAACTAGCACAACTACTTTTGATGAGGAGGCAAAATTAAATTGTGATATAAACACAATGAGCCGAGTTGTGAAGAGAAGAATTCAAAAAATAAAACATGTTTTTGAGTACAATGAAAGAGGGAGACCACATGGTAAGGCAAGCTTTGAGATGCAATCGTACATTGGGGTGTTAATTAGCACGCACGAGAGTCCATTGTCGATTTAAGACCACTGAAATAGGAGTCAATACCCTTTTCCATAAAATCTACAAGTCAATGTCATTTTCTATATGGGGGTTCAAACAAGTGACCCTAAACCCTAAAATATTCCTCATTTGAAACTCTTAAATGGATCTATATGAGTCTCCCTACCCACATGCTAAGCAGTGCCGACCCTGAGGGTGGGCAAGGAGGGCAATGGCCATGGGCCTCGCATTTTTAGGTCCTCAAATTATATATATATATATATATATATATATATATACAGAAATTCTCTTATGCGGACATTCCGGACGTTATTATCGTGCGGACGCAGTGTATTTTGTACTACCCCTCTCTGTGTTCCTGCCTATTTACAATAGGATCCGCACGATAATAACGTGCAGACATCCTAGAATAAGAGAATAACTGATATGTATATATATATATATATTTTATATATGTACCAAGTTGAAGAATATGATTTTAGAGGAGAATAATTTCAATAGTTTAGCATTTAGAGGCCCCAAATCTGATTACAAGTGTTTCTAAAGAGTCCAAATGAAAATTATGTAATATATGAACATCAATTGCATGTATTTAAGTATTTAATTGCTAAAAGTAGCAATCAATGAAAGAAAGCCAATAGGGACTATAAATTCTTTTATTTATCCAAAAGTTCTTGTTAGTAGATTATTTAGTGAGGAAATATGAAAGAGTGCACATTATTTGTATCCTCATTCTTGTTTATTTTCATATTGGGGCAGCGATTATATGGCCAATACTGGAGCCGTGTTTATTTATTCAAATTGTATTTAATTGTTTTTTTTTCCATATTAGTTTATTATATTCAAAAAAAATGAAAGAGAAACAGACCTCATTTTCATTTTAGCATAGGGCAACCCAAAAGTCAGGGCTGGCCCTGTACTAAGTAACATGTATATCGTATGAAATTGCATGCTTTGTCACCTTTCTACGTGGCCGGCCCAAAATCATCTCCCTCGGAATCTCTCGCACACAAACGGGCACACACACTTGTTGTAACTTGTGAGGGCCATGCATTGCATGCATGTCATTTTCTTGTTTGCACAAGAGGACGTGACGAGTCTTAATGAGGGAACAGATTCATTTCACACAAGAAACAAAATTGGAAGCTGAGAAAATCAATACAAGATTAGGAAAAACTCATCGATCGAGCAAAGGCAGCTTTTCTTCAGAACTTAACAAAAACTTATCACTGTTTTCAATACCTACAACATGCATGCAGCTTCTATGCATTGGCAGACCATCAGGCATCATGCAGTGCAGGGATCTAATTTTGTACATTTTGACGAATCGGTTAAATTACATGCATATTTATTTATGAGCTGTTTAGAATTGGGTACCAAAATAGTAGAATCAGTTATATGGTCCTTGTGTGTGACCGGTGCCCTTCGGGGCATTTTTGCGCTTTTAATGGCTGTTGTAACGAAACTTTGCGGCGATGAACGAAACATCTCCCTATCGTTTGACAAACAAAAAAAAAAGTTGAAGAATACATTAGGATTTTCTCGAAGTTCTAATGTATTATAAGATGTAATTTAAACAAGCCTAAACTCATTCATGAAAGTTTATTGACATGGTTCACATGTTCACTCTATTACGGTCCTACACATCTTACAAACAGGTCAGATAAACTAGTTCAAATGCCCATCAGCATGGGCTGGGCCTCAGAAAGCCCAAGCCCATTAAGATCCTACTCAAGGTCTTTTTCTGGTACTGTAGCTGCATAAGGAAAAAAGAAAAATAGAAAAAAATAAAATATAAAAGGAGAATTTAATTAACACAAGGCAGCTGCTTCCTCAATTACTCTAAGCATGTGGTGAATTGCTGTTGCTATGTCATCCACCGAACTCAGTAAGCACCCTTCTTCAATCTGCATGCAGAATTAGAATGTTCGAATTTTAGACCCAAATTCATTGATTTCTTAAAAAAGCAAACAAATATTTGCAAATAAGGAAACGTCTCTAACGTACACAAAAATGCAAAACCTTAATTATTGGTGATGAAACTATCAAAATAGAATGACGAAGACGCTCATTCTAGTAGATCAAGGTTTGATACGTATGCAAAAATAATTTATACGTGTATGTCAAAGTGATTAATAAGAAAGTAAGAGTTCCGGACAAACATTTTCCTTATTATTGCGTATATACGTACCTTGACACTGATGGAGTAGAGAACAAAAGGGTCCATGGTGGTAACAGTGAGATGAAGGATGGTGAGCTGAAGGGATTGAATTCCACCAACCAACTTGGAAAGCTGTCTGGGGCTAATTCTGCGTGACATGATCTTAAGGTTTGCATGGGTCTCAATTAATGTGACCTCAATATCGGCTATGGCTGCCTTGGTTTTTGATGTGAATTTGTTGGGGCAGTGAGACCAAGTGTACTGAGGGCATTCTAGTAATTGTGCAAAAGGGGTTTGCACAACTTTGGAGGCGGAGGTGGAGACATCTGCATTGTGTAGAAGTTGGAGTTTCTGAGCTTCAAGGGAATGCAAGAGGTGCTCAAGCTCCTTCACGAATTCTATGGCTCCTCCTACTATGGAGGCCTGGTCACCCTACACACACAAACAATGAGAAGGAAACAAAAACAAGATGAAAAAAGTGGAAGCAGGAGATTAAATTATTGGTCCTACTTTTTCATGTATAAAGTGTACACAACAGTGTATATATATTGTTCTGAAAAAGTGGACATGCAGTGTATAGTAATTATGATAATTATATATAATTAAATTGAGAAATGTTATTGATTATGATGGGATTAGAAGTAATTTCACAACAATGTCTAATACCACAACATGATTTAAGGGGAAGAATTAATAATAGAAAGCATGCATGATGCATGTCATAAATTTCTCTAAAATGCTAACCAAATTTTTTATTTAAACACTTCTTGATATACTAATTAATCTTCTTTCTTCTTCAATTTTAATTAGTGAGGGTGTGTTTAGAGAGAGAGAGAGAGAGAGAGAGAGAGAGAACCCTTACCCTTTGGACATAAGAGTCAGGCATGAGAGAGCGCAGAATTGCAAGATGCTCATTCATTTGTTTTCTGCGGTTTCTCTCAACAGCAATGTGAGTCATTCTCTGAGTCTCAGCTTCTTCCTTGTTCTTGCAAACCCTTGGCTTTCTTCTCCTCTTCTTCCGCCCTTGCTGCTGCTGCTGAGCATTATTATTGTTTACACCCAGAGAACTCTGCTTCTGCCTACCACCACCACCTGCTGCTGCGGCTTCCAAATTCAACGCCCTCTTAATTTGGGTGTCTTGATCAGATTTCATGCTACTGGAGCTGGTGCAGAAGTACTTGTCTGGAGGTATGAAATTGCTAGTCGTCCCTGAAGAGTCTTCGAAGCTGTAGGGGGTTGCGGAGATGGTATCATAAATGATGAAGTTGAAAGGCTCATTAGAAGTAAGAGCTTCTAAAGCCATTGTCATGTATTTCTCTCTCTTTCTGTTTGCACTTCTTCTTCAGCACCTTTATTTGATTCACTGGCACTTGAATATATATTGACTTATAAACACTACCCTTTAGCTCCTTTTCTATTCAAGGACCACAATCATTTTACAGAAAAACCCACCACACCATCCCTTCAACTTAACAGAGAGAGAGAGAGAGAGAGAGAGAGAGAGAAAAAATGATAGAGAGGGAAATGGTGCACGTGAGAGAGGCAGAAAAGGTTAGGTGCTTTTCAGCTTCGAAAAGTGAAGGAAAGAGAAAGATAGAGAGAGGGTTCTCTTTTTCTCTTTTGGAGAGGCTCGAATGAGGAGGTTGAGTGATGAGCTTATTTGAGGAGGTGAAATCTTACCGTCAACACTAAAAACAAAGTACATGGGGTGCATTGGGGTCACACCCCTTTTGATGGTGAGATGAGCCTCCTCAAAGAAGCTCCTCACTCAACCTCCTCGTTATAGAAGCTCCCCTCTTTTCTATCTGTCTCTTAGTTTTGGTTTCCTTCCCAATTTCGTAGACGGTGTCAAAAAGAGTGGCCCAGTATGTGCAGTGGACCAGAGAAGGGAAGGTGGGGGACCCAAATCTATATAGATATATGCATACAAACAACACAACAAGCTGTGCAAAAGCAGCTCCTCACATTCAAATCTGTGTTTCGTTTTGGAGGAAGTGACTGGCTCACGTACCCTACCAACACATAGATAGATTCTCTCCTCTTATTTATTATAAACTCTATATACAGTTTCTCTTCGTCCAAAAAAAAAAAAACTCTATATACAGTTTCTCCTATGTGGAGATCCAAATGTTATTACCATGCGGACATCATGTATTTTTATTATCCCTCTCTGCTTTCTACCATGTTTACAATATATGTTTATCATGTTTATGTAGATATAATATGTATATATATAGCGCCTAATAAAATGAATATTGGTTTATTACATGTCAAAGACCAGCAGCAAATGCAGGAGGAGGAGGTCATTGCAACGTCATTTGTCAACCCTGTAGGTGATATTGACATATTGAAAGGAGAATGTGAGCAGCAACACCAAGTATTAAAGGGATTAAAAGCTCATTAATTAACCCTAATCATGAGCCTTCTTCATTCTTTCTAGGGAAATAGCGGTATATACCACCAAAATTATAATCTCAATTAAAAATACCACCGGCTCCCAATTTTTTTACAACTAACATCTATAAATATAAAATTATTGTCCACTTATTGTACCCATATCAATTTTTCAGAAATTGGCTTCTCTCTCTACTCTATCTCTTCGGCCCGTCTCTCTCCCTCGTGTACCTCTCTCTCTCCGACGCAATTGTCTTTCTCCCTCGCAGTGGCTGTTCATCCTCTCCACCGTTGACATCCATGAGGTACTCTTCATATACCTTTTCTTTGAAATTTGGTTTATGGTGTACGGATTTGTAAGAAATTGGTTTAGGGTTTTAGTGTTTAGGGGTTACTCAGAAATTGGGTTTGGGTTTATGGGTTTCTATGAACTGTGTAATAACTCACACCCACTCTCACTCGCTCGCAGGCACTGTTCACAGAAATCAAACTCTTCATTTTGTCACAGAACGTTTGGGCTTCGTTCAGCTTTGTCTGGGTAAGTCCCAACTATCTATATTGTTTGATGAGATTTTAAGCTCTGGGCTCTGTGATTTCTACAAGAATTAATTCCACAATATTCTGATTTTACTTGTTCAAATCAAAGCAAAGGAAGGGACGTTGTTTATGGATGGGTAATTGTCAAAAACGACTTCTGGAATCTACATGCTTATAATCAAATTTTGCAGATTGTCAATGGTCCACAGTCCACATTTGAGATTGAGAATTTTGTATGTTCTTGTTAGGCTGGTTTTGTTTTACCTCTTCAATCATTGTTAGCATATGGTTCTCTGGAACTTTTGAATAAATTGTTTAATCAGATGTCCAAACCGTTGGAGTTAATATCTTACCTGTCGTAATGCATTTCATTTTCAGGCAATATGCAAGGATAGCCGCATTGTTCCTGGAGCGGCAACTCCTGAAATTGAGTTAGCTAAGAGAGTAAAGGAATTCTCTTTTCAAGAAACATGGTAAATGGCGTGAATTATTATTTTCTCAAGATGTTGTCCCTGAAACATAAAATAAAATATTGATGTCTAGACCAACTATTGGAACTTGATTTTGTAACCATTTTCCCAGTCATAGATTTCTGATTGGGCAGGAGTGCAATAACCTACTAAAGAAACAATGGTTTTGCAGATTGGATCAGTATGCTATAGCAAAATTTGCCGAAAGCTTTGAGATGGTGCCTAAAACGCTAGCTGAAAATGCTGGGCTTAATGCAATGGAGATCATATCTTCTCTATATGCTGAACATGCATCAGGAAATACCAAAGTTGGCCTCGACTTGGAGGAAGGCCGTTGCAAAGATGTGTCAACTCTTAATATTTGGGACCTCCACATAACTAAGTAAGCTGCTCTTTGTCTTGTAACAGTTCATGCTTTTATGTGAAAGTTCTCAATACATTGAATGTTGTTACAGCTGTGATGTTTGATGCCATTTTGGTTATGAATTTTCATTAATTTTGGATCTAGAATTTGTTTGTAGAGGAAGCTTTTATTAGTAATCCCATTTTTGGTGGTTTTGATAGCCAATTAGTTCCTGTTGCGTACATTAGTCTCTCTTGGCTCTCTCTCTCTCTCAGCGCAACTCTGTGTCTCTCTTTGCTCTCTTTCTTATAGCGCAACTCTTTCTCTCTCTAGCTTCGTTATGTCTCTTTCTCCCCCTATTTGGTCTCTTGCTCTCTGTTTGGAATCGCGAACCCCTCCCTTTAGGTATGTCTTCTGAATAGCTGCTTGCAACCTTGAAGCTCTAGTGGATTGCCGACCTCGAAAAGGTAGTGTTGATGGTTATTTTTTTAATATCAGTGGGATTATGTGAAATGGGTTATATTTTGATTGTTTGGGTTTGTGTTAAATTCGTTTTGGTTTTAATTGCTTTGGGTTAGGTTTTGTTGAATATTCATGCTCATTCATCTGGGTTTGTACCAATTGCATTTAGATTGGTCTGGATATGTGAATCTTGAAACTTGGGATTTTCCATTTGATGTAGTAGATCTGTATAGTGTGATTCTGATGAATTCTGGTTCACTGCTGTGTTAGTGGTGTGCTGCCTGTTGTGTTTGTGTTATTTTGCTATCGATATTGCTGTTACGTTGCTGTTATATTGCCATTATATTGCTGATATTGCTGTGATATTGCCATTGTATTGCCTGGTTATTGTGGTTATATTGTGTTAAGGTGGGCTTGAGTTTAACTACAGTTCTTGAATGCCAACAAGGATTTGAGCTTGAACTGTAATGGTTTGAGAAGTTATTAATTTTGATTGGCTTGCCTTAGTTAAAGGACTCAGACTAGTGGCAATTTGAGTTATATTGCCCATTGCGTGTTTATGCTGGCTGTGTCTCTGCTAGGTGGGCAATTATCTGATTTGAAGTCTTGAGAAGGTTGGCTTGAACATGAGGCACATGATCTGAAAGTTAAGTCATGATTGTTGATTACGTGTGCCCTTATGTGATCAAAGAGACAAAAGCCACCCCATTTGATCTGAGGGATAAAAATCTTACCCCCCCACCAAAAAATAAATAAAAATCTGTCTTAGTTATGAATAAGTTTGTAATGGTGTTAGGCGGACTTGACTAGTTATGAGTAGTCAGGAATGGTTACATGCATCTCAGACTCTCTATTTCTTTACTAAGCCAATGTCCCAAAAGCATATTGATCACCGTATTAATTTCTTATGACCACATTCTCCAAAGGGATTCCAATGGGATTCCATTCAAAATTATAAAGTTTTTTAATATTTCATTTTTTACTTATTCTTTGGTTTTCCTTTTGTATGTTTGTCTCTTGAATGATATCAAGAGGTTGCATGTTGATTGATGGCGGTTAGTTGGGAACAGTGGGTTCTAAAATTGACCTCATTGTTTGTATTTTTCTTCTTCTTCTTATTAGATCATGGAGAAATATCTATTTTGATTTGAAATTCTGCATTTTTGAAATATATTGCGTTGGTGTTACTTGTGTACCTTATCTGTTAATATTAGCGTCATAACAAATTGTCTTATGCCACAGAAATCAGCTGGAGGAGTTTTGCTGCCCAAATCAGCCGTTAAATTTGAGCGGTATCTTATGGGAGTAGTATGCCTACCTGTTTCTCTCTCGTTATGATTTTTTTTTTTTTTTGAAGTAACAAGTTGAATATCAGGATATTCTAACGAGCGTTGTTATTCTCAGACTCTTTCTGTTGGTGCCTGAGGTTGGGGAAGTCAAGGCTGGAAAGAAGGTGAGCAATTAAAACATTCTCAAATAATGGCAACTGTCTTCTGGTCTGAAATAATGTTGATTTGTGACATATATTGTTGCTTAGACAATAAGTTTCTGAGCTAGTGAAGTTTTTTGTTGTTTAATGGTTTATTTCCAAGTAGTGATTTAGGTGCTTACCATGTCATCTGAATTTTGAATCCTTATCCTTTTGCAGGTTCTTTTCTGGACATAAATGCATATGAGGTAAGTAGAATTGATTCAGTTGAAAATATTATACAGCTTCTAATGTTAAGAGTCTAAAATAAACATTGATGAAGGACTTCCACTGTTTTATATGAGTATATTCCATCACATTGTTAACCTGTGCGTTGTAACTTCTGGACACTTAAATGGCATAGAACGAACTTATTTACTTAACAATTGTCTTGTTTCATTTGCTATGACATCAAAATTATCAACTATCTAATCTCGGTTGGCTAGCATGATTGTCTGATACAATCAAGCTTATCTTGTGCCTGTTCAGAGCATGCACAATTATTGTGTTGAGCATTTCTGACACAAAATTGGCACACGTTCTGTCTTTGACTCCCAAGAATGGCCGACTGGAAAACAAGGAGCTGACATTTTTATCTTCTTTATAAACTGAAGTCTATGTTGTGCAAATGGTCTATGAATTGTTGCATGCAATGGGTGCATATGGATGCTTGCACTATGGATTGCCATTTTCTTTTACTGATAATGCATTTTTGACGTCTCAGGTGGATTTGGGAACGGATGGAGGCACTGCTTCTGCAAAGAGAGTGAATTCCTGGCCGTAGTTGAATAAAGTTTCAGCTACGGGTAGGTACATTGTTTTACAGGATTATTTTGTGAAACTTTTCATTGTCAAGATGGTTTTCCATGCAGTGTCTCCAACTCCCAAAACTATATATTAAGTTCAAATTTGTTAAGTACATGCTATTTCTGCATATGCATTGATTGCATGGGTTTTTGTATTATTTAATCTCCAATGTTGACACTTTAGAAATATTGGTAGGAAATTGGAAGGAGTGGGGAGAGGAAGGCATGATTTTACAGGAGGTCTTCCATCTGGATTTTTAAAAACCTTCTAGAGAAAAGGTCTTGATCGTTGGATCAAATCCAAGTTGGGATTAGCTTAAAAAGTTATAGTAAAACTTAAACCAAAAACTGAAGCAGATTTGTTTGCTGTTTAGTTGGTTCAATATGATATAGAAAGCATTCGAAATGGAATTGGGAATCCGATTAGAGGTTTTAAAGATGTTTAACTCATTTTCTGGTTGAATTTGTTTTAATCTGTACCATACGTACAATTTCTCCACAGCATTTTGAATGGATCAAACATCATATGAATCCGTCCAAAAGAAAAACAAATAGAAACACAGCTAATATAACAAAGCATTCTTTAGCGATCCCAATATCGGGGTATCAAAATGTATAAAAAATAGGCCACTACAAAAGAGCTTATAAAAAATCTTTAAATGAAAATGAACAAGAAATGGTGAAAAAGGTACGAGGAATATCGCTTGTCTTAAAAAAATAAAGATACGAGGAATATTGCTCTCAACTCCACACAATTGATCTTGGTTACAATTCACTGGTAGGGAGAATTCCTGACGAGCTTGGCACCTTGTCAAAGCTATTAAAAATAGCAATTGACAACAACAACCTGACCAGGAATGTTCCTTACTCTTTCAGCAACTTATCATCTCTTGGCTTTCAGCAACTTTTAATAATTTGAATGGAAGCATTCCAGATATCTTTGGCCAAAAGACCAATATTAGCTATCTTGCTTTGGATGGAAATAGCTTGTCAAGTATGATCCATCCCTCCATCTTCCTTTTCCCTTCGCGGGATAGTATTGTTATGGTTCGATGGCGATTTATTTTGCATGTGTAAAATGTAGTCTGTAATGGATGTGTGTTTATTGTATGTAGATTCACTTAATATTGCTGTTCTATTGTATGTCTATTGTCTTAATATTGCCTTTGTATTGTATAGATAGTGTATGCATATTGCCACCCTATTGGATGTATATTGTAATACTATTGCTATCGTATTGTGGTTATATTGCTCTAATATTGCCTCTATAGTGTACGTATATTGGCCTAATATTTCTATTATATCGTATGTCAATGGCCATTTGGTCTAATAACAGAGCCTCCACTTCGTTGAAAGTAATCCTGAATTCAAATGTCACGGACACGACAATTGTTATCCATCCTTATATTAGCATGAATTGATGTTGACCTTTCAAATGATAGTTGGAGTTGCACATCGATTCATATTCAAAAGAAAAGTAATTCTCTCCCTCAATGAATCTTCGTTCAAAAGAAGGCAGCTATCAAATATTGGGTACAAAAATGCAAGATCCACGGTAAATTAATTGGGCACAAACCACATATTACAAAACCAGGATGATTTTTGGCATGCTTGAAAAGAGAAGGGCCAAATACAACAGAAAAGAAAATCCATTCAAGCTTTCTCACTAAACATGGCTCAAGCACTTGACCATGGTTTCAATCCAAACCTACCCAACAAGGGCATACCGCGTGTCCATAGTAACAGAAGAGTGGCATTTACAAAGCATGAACTGCAATATGTTTCTTTTTCTAATAAACAAAATTGTTACTAAAATGGAACAAAAGATCCCTAACATAGAGCAATACAAGCAAAGATAGTCAATTGTCATACACACAAAATTAGTCCTCATCCATCCCTCAGGCTGATCTCTCTTACTAGGGCCACCTGCTGGTTTTCCCATTATAATCTGCAAGATAGTCAAAGCACTGTCAACAACCTTTTTTTTAATGAAGGTATTAAACATTAAATAGGCTGCAATCAGATAGATTCATCATTTCTCACACATTTTTAGCTAGCTAGAAAACCCTCAGCATATAGATTTTCTATTTACTATCAAGCCTTCTGCACTGAAGCCATATTCATTATAAAAGTTCAACATTTCCCAAACGTAACTTTCAATTTTATTTTATTTTTCCAAGTTAAAAACTAACATTTGCGACCGTTCTTTTGAGTTATAAAGGAGTTTGTGTTCTAGAGTACAGGTGCATACATGCATCTGTGCCAAGTTAGGGGAACTTTAAAAAAAAAGAGAAAAAGACTTCACAAAAAGTCTAAAAGTATAAAATTAAATAAATAAATAAAAAGAATAGTCAACTAATTCATAAAGCCTCGATTTTTTTTATAAAAAAAACTGTATGTATAGCATTTTTTCTGCTTTGGCCTCAAAGATGCAATCAGGGATTCAAAGATGTAGTTCATACCAAATTTGGGTGCTTCAAAATTAGGAAAACCATTGACAAATACGTAGTTACTAGTTACCTGATCTCACCCTTGAGCAATAGTGCAGGCAGCATCTCCAGCATACTTGAGAGCAAAGAACCTGCAACAAACAGCCCAAGAAAGAAGATTGATACCTATATCTCATACGAAACAACTTCCTGGCCAACTTAAACATGTTGATTTCAATAAATTAATGAAACAGAACTATCTAAAGTTCATAAAATACCCAAAATGTTTGAAGTCGAGATGTTTCCAAGTTACTATTTATCAGTTATCCAAAGAAATCCTCACTTATTCCCGAATGCTATAATTCGTAAAAATCCTAAATGCAAACCATCAATGCTATTTGTAAAACAAATAAAAAATAAAAAGGTTGGCATTGTCACTCTGTTATCCTCTAGAAACCAACCATTTACTGAAAAAGAAAGATAAGAAACCTTTCGTAGTGGATATGTGGCTTAATTATTTACACAAATGAAATATAATAAAGAAAATAACAGAATGACTGGGTCCCCTGGTGAATAAAGGCTTTCAGCACAAAGATGTAGTTGTTAGACTACCAAATCATGAACTAAATTTTATACATCATATATGCATAACCTCCTAGCCCTATTAGCCGGCCAATGGACTTCAAAATGCACCACAATCCTCAAAACACCCATGCCAGTTAGTCACACTTTGATACAGAAAATCAACAGAAAGGATACCAATAAGATGAACCATTAATGTACGCAACAGGAACTAATTGGCTATCAAAACCACCAAAAATGGGATTACTAATAAAAGCTTCCTCTACAAACAAATTCTAGATTCAAAATTAATGAAAATTCATAACCAAAATTGCATCAAACATCACAGCTGTAACAACATTCAATGTATTGAGAACTTTCACATAAAAGCATGAACTGTTACAAGACAAAGAGCAGCTTACTTAGTTATGTGGAGGTCCCAAATATTAAGAGTTGACACATCTTTGCAACAGCCTTCCTCCAAGTCGAGGCCAACTTTGGTATTTCCTGATGCATGTTCAGCATATAGAGAAGATATGATCTCCATTGCATTAAGCCCAGCATTTTCAGCTAGCGTTTTAGGCACCATCTCAAAGCTTTCGGCAAATTTTGCTATAGCATACTGATCCAATCTGCAAAACCATTGTTTCTTTAGTAGGTTATTGCACTCCTGCCCAATCAGAAATCTATGACTGGGAAAATGGTTACAAAATCAAGTTCCAATAGTTGGTCTAGACATCAATATTTTATTTTATGTTTCAGGGACAACATCTTGAGAAAATAATAATTCACGCCATTTACCATGTTTCTTGAAAAGAGAATTCCTTTACTCTCTTAGCTAACTCAATTTCGAGTGAGTTGCCGCTCCAGGAACAATGCGGCTATCCTTGCATATTGCCTGAAAATGAAATGCATTACGACAGGAAAGATATTAACTCCAACGGTTTGGACATCTGATTAAACAATTTATTCAAAAGTTCCAGAGAACCATATGCTAACAATGATTGAAGAGGTAAAACAAAACCAGCCTAACAAGAACATACAAAATTCTCAATCTCAAATGTGGACTGTGGACCATTGACAATCTGCAAAATTTGATTATAAGCATGTAGATTCCAGAAAGTCGTTTTTGACAATTACCCATCCATAAACAACGTCCCTTCCTTTGCTTTGATTTGAACAAGTAAAATCAGAATATTGTGGAATTAATTCTTGTAGAAATCACAGAGCCCAGAGCTTAAAATCTCATCAAACAATATAGATAGTTGGGACTTACCCAGGACAAAGCTGAACGAAGCCCAAACGTTCTGTGACAAAATGAAGAGTTTGATTTCTGTGAACAGTGCCTGCGAGCGAGTGAGAGTGGGTGTGAGTTATTACCCAGTTCATAGAAACCCATAAACCCAAACCCAATTTCTGAGTAACCCCTAAACACTAAAACCCTAAACCAATTTCTTACAAATCCGTACACCATAAACCAAATTTCAAAGAAAAGGTATATGAAGAGTACCTCATGGATGTCAACGGTGGAGAGGATGAACAGCCACTCCTGAGGGAGAAAGGCAATTGCGTCGGAGAGAGAGGTACACGAGGGAGAGAGACGGGCCGAAGAGATAGAGTAGAGAGAGAAGCCAATTTCTGAAAAATTGATATGGGTACAATAAGTGGACAATAATTTTATATTTATAGATGTTAGTTGTAAAAAAAATTGGGAGCCGGTGGTATTTTTAATTGAGATTATAATTTTGGTGGTATATACCGCTATTTCCCTTCTTTCTATTGCTAATGCTTTGATGCTTAACAATATTAGGCCAATTATATCAAGAAATAGTAAGGCTTAATACTATACAACTAGCTAACTAGTATTATCCTATCCATCCAGAAAAGCAAAAAGGCTATATTATCATACATAGTATAGGTATCAATAATTGGTATAAAAGGATCCATTATTTGCAAGTTACATTCAGGAAATGATCTACTTTATTTAAAAGAGAAAACAAACTATTCATTGAGTGTAAAAACCACCCTCTCCATGTGTTCCATTGTGTATAGAAACAGAGTGAAAAAGACTTGTCCCTCTGCCTGTGCAGCTTAATTTGTACTTTCTCAATCTCAAGCATTAGGGCTTACCCAAAAAATTAAATAAATAACTAAAACTTTATCATAATGAGTAGATCTAATCCAACTACAAATAAAAATCCATTTAAAAGCTTATTTTTATGTTACCACAGTAGATGTTCTTTTTTTTTTAAGTAAATAATCATGGGAGCATTTTTGCTCACCACTTTAACTCAATGTGTATGCTCACTACCATTATTAACACTTAACACGTATTCATAAGTATAATCATGGTTACCTAAATCAAAATAAAAAATTAATCATGGCTATGTCTATGGCACATGTCAAATATTAAAAAGAGCATACATCTTGGGTTAAAGTGATGAGGAAAAAAAACTTCAATAATCATAGCATATCAGCATAATGATGTGGTTTGACTGTCAGCAGAATTTTTTCTGATAACATTATGGAAAACTGTAAACTAAATTTGCTCTATTTAAAGTATTTACAAGCCAATAATGCCCCTTGCATGTCAGAAATAAAAAGAGATTGCAATATTCAAATGGCTTTATAAAAAAAGAATTAATAATTACATAAACAAAAACAAAGAGAAAGATCTGAAAACTGTTGCCTTATCTAGCGACGAGGACATATGGAGGGAGGATGGTCCAAACTGTCAGATCCTCTTCTCTGCAAGTTAATCCATGTGACCTTCTCTAGGTAAAGTACATCTTTGCTGTGATTAACCATAATATAGAGGACTTACATGTCATGAGGATATCATTATTTTTCTGTTCTTATCTTATTATTTTTTGTGGAATTCTTATCACGCGTAGTGAAAAGTAATTGGTTGGGGATATCATACAGTGACATCCCTATTACATACAAATTTTTCTCCATAATCAACCCTAATTTTTTGCCCCACATACAGGTTATTTTGGGTATCGTGTCAAGTATCTTTCTCATCTACTGTAGTGTTTTTTATTTCTGGAAACACTACTGTAGTGTTTTTGTACTATTGGAAATTGAAGGTTACATCTTCGTTTCGAATGCACAAATCGTTGCATGAGTTGTCGTTGTATTTGCTGAGAAACTGACAACCAATGGCAAATGCATTTTCATGTGCATGACCCAGTCCAGATGTTGCCATCATCAGGACTCGGCGCCATTATGTTAGGCCATTAGCTCCATACTTCTATTTTGCGTTATGTATACTCGAATTATACTTGCACAAACCCTCAATTGATTGATTTTTTTTATCACGGAAAGTAATTTTTGGTGCTTGTAGTTTGCCAGATTTTTCACTTCGGTCTATGTTGTTTTGATTTTGGCAATTTGACCTTGGTAATTTGATATCCATCGCAATTCTATGACGTGTGCGAATTTACGTCCAATCCAAACGTATTCTTGCATTATGATTAATATCAAACTACATAGGTCAAACTGCCAAAATTGAAACCACAGAGACCGAAGTAGAAAATTCGACAAACTACAATGACCAAAATGACTTTTTCCTTCTTTTTTGTAAATCCCCACCCTTACCGAAAAAAAACATGGTTATCAAGCGTGGATTAGGGAAAAAAAAACCTGCGTGAATTTAAAAGTACGTTGTAGGAATTTTCATTTAGTTCCTGTCCTTGACTAATTAGATTGTCACACAGATTGTCCCCCTACCAAAATTTCAGTCTGATACCACAAAAATCTAGCAATCCAATGAGGAAGGATAGGGAAAACGCATAGGCAATCAAAATAAAAAGGGCTTTGACTGATGATGCAAACAGGGTATCCACTAACAAGTTCACCAAACCTGTGAGCAAGTTTGCCTGTAAGAAACAGAAGATTAAGATTATTTCAAGTGTGATCGACGGGCAGCTGCCAAATGTTGATAAAAACAAAACAAAAACTTGTTGGTTACCACAAGAAGGGAAAAAAAATTATACCAGAAGAAATGTCCCCAGCAAATTCCGGTCATATGCTTCTTCCAGTACTGAAGTTTTGCTTCCAGGAAGAAAATTGGAGAGCAGTAGTATTGCCAGCACCTGAAAATGAGTGACGATTTGAAGAGTTAAAAAAAAATGTACAAACCAGTTTCAAAGAGCAGTTGGTCAGAAATGGGATGTACACTTAAGTCAGCAATAGTTGGACAATTGACAGAGTGCAACTTGGAAAAAAATAAAAAAGATAAACCAATACAACTCTGTTCCCTATACAAGTTACTATCCAAAATGAATAAATAATATATGAAACTAAAATCTTCCAAAATGGATATGCCATTTAAATTTTATATATCCAAATCACAGGAAATGGGAATAACCTGTAAATTTACTGCCAATACCAGTGTAACATAGCCCAGGTTGCACTGCACAATGTGTACATACTTTAGTTTCCTCAAAACTAATATTCAAACACGTACATAAATTAAGGAAAAGAAGACAAAAGTACACATACCATTCTACGGGAAACTCTCTCACGTGGCGGTCTATAATCACAGTTAATAACCTGAAACATATAACACCTTAAGCAATAACCTTGCAACCAGAGAAAAGAAGGGAGAGAGAATATAAATTTGAAAAAGCAACTTGGAGAAGAGAAATACCAAAACAGAAGTGAAAGTATCCAGACTCTAATCTTTGCCCAGTTAGTGCTCCTCATTGTTGCAGAGGAATGGTTATTGAAGAAAAGAAAGTTTCCTAACTGGACACCAACAAGGTACAAACCCCAATATCCTGGGAATGAAAACAATCAAATACTTTACAAAAGGAATAGAAAAAAGCAATAAGAAGCAAAACCCAAAAATACATGCTTGAATTATTATAATTCAGCTTCCTCTCAGTGTTATGTGATCGTTTAAATTTACTTCCATATCATTTCAGTTCTCAACCTTTTGGATTTTCATACTGTCTTTCATCAGTTTATCCTAATTGGTTTTTGTAGTGTTCATGTCCAGTATTCAGCAGTTCACCTCCTATACATATGATTAACCAAATCCATTATCACTAAAAAGAAAGGAATATAACATGTTAACCGGAATTGTTCTTCCAATGCATAGCAGAACATGACATTCTCTCCAGATATATAAGAGATGTTCATTGACCCCCAAATACCCACAATTAGGTCATCCAATGAATTAAATCATGAACTAAATGCAACCTAATTGCATCACAACCAAAGTTTAGTTATGGAACCCATTTAACTTCGTTGTTTGAGTTACGGAACACTCTAGTAAATATCAAGATTAGAGTGAGTGAGCTCGGTGGTGATGGTGATGATCATAAGGATAATGGTAGGAAATTGTAGTGACTAAGAACATTCAGAAAACAAGATTCAGAATTCTATTACAATTTTTCAATTATCAAATGATGAATTTTGAACTTTTCATATTTAAAGGGATTCATGTATCATCATGAATGATACTATTGTCCCACTATTATAAAAGATGATTTTTGTAGTTTTTACAATAAAATAAAATAATTCGACACACTTTCATTTTGTATTGTAGCTTCGAGCCTTCATTTAATTTAAAAGATAAAAGACCTCAGGCTAAATAACTAATAAAACAAGCCAATATCATCTTTCTATCATTGTTTATATACTTTACCTTTTCATAATAATGAGAAAATGTGAAAGCAGCGAGTTGATTGCTAGAACTACTAGTCTTAGATCCTAGCACCAAATTACATTGATTACAAGCCCGACTTAACCATGAAGATGGTAATTGCACAGTTAAACTGCCACACCTTTTTTTTCTAAGACTGAACCTAGATTGCTTTTCCCTGTTTTGCAAAATTTACAGTATATCTGACATATGAGCATAGAGAAATATCATGATTGTATTGTAAAAGTTATGCAGAGATTATGACTTAAGAGTTTGCCCTTCCTAAAAAGTAATCTGGGTGCAGCATTCAATTTGGTTATCATACTACAACTTCATTTGAGCCATCAACACCCACTCAGCTGCTTCTCCAAGAAAAAGTACATTTTAAATGGAAAATTTTGATGTTTTCTTTTCTACCATTACTTGGTATAATACAGCATTATGAAAAGGAAAGCTAATATTACACTATCCCTCACAGCATCCAACCTATGGCAGTTTATGTTCAGGCAAAGAATGTACTATTTCATCAAGAAAAACAGTAATGAGATGTTTTATGACGGATTGAATACATGAATCCCACTTCTTCATTTTTTTCTTTTTTGAGGTAAGAAAAACCTGTCCTTTTAACTTGATTTTAGAGTCCAAACTATATAGAATATCAATAAAGCATAACAAATCTGCAAACTTAAGCACTTACCAAATATGCTAAAAACACCCTCCTTGTTTTGGCTGATTATATCAGTTCCCCTTTCATTAGAAAGCAGATACAAGTTTAACCCATGTGTCAAGCAAACTTGGTAACCTGGAGGATAGAAAACCCCATTAGGCTATAAGATAGTCTTGCATCTACTAGAAGAATAAAAGTAATAAAAGGTATACCTAAAAAAATATTACTCAGTTAGATAGTACCTACTAGAATTAGTGAGCCAAGAATGCCAGAATACTGTGCTGGAACATTAATTATGCACGTAAGAATTGATATTGCAGAAAGTGTGAAAAAGAAATTCCAGTGTACTCCGTACTCAGCCACATGAACCTACAAGGTGTAAATATAACATGAAAAAGCAGAAGAGTTTAGGACAAGCATCAAGAAGAGTTTAAATCAGCACAGCACAGCTTATTGAACACATAAAACTGCTGGCAAGTTATTTGTCATGACTGATCAGTGTCTAAATGGAAGGACTCATAACAACAGAAGCTCAATGGAGTGGTCACCCTACTGTTGGAATTGGCCCAAATTATATTGATTAATTAAGTGTGTAAGGGCCACTTTATTGATGGCTTTCTTCCTTGTCATGCCGTGGGTTTTTTGAAGTGGGAAATGATGGCACATGCCATCTTTGGTGAAAGGCTAGAGACAAAGAGATAGTGGGAGCTGTACATGCTTTCGGCTTGGTGGAAGACAAGGTGTAAGTAATGATGGGTGGGGTTCTTTGACCAACATCATTATGTTTTCCTTTGGCACGCATGTAGGCTGTTTTTTGGAGACTCTTTGGCTGGCCATCACGTGGGTTTGGTGTCTTGGGCATGCGGCTGTTTTCTCTTAAGAGTTGCTGCATGGTTTTATAAAGGGGTGCGGCAAGTGAGAGAGAGAGAGAGAGAGAGAAGAATTTCAGTTTCTTTCTCCTATGTGTGAAGCCGTGCACCATGTGAGAGAGAGAGATGAAGGAGCTGATGCTCCTCTTTGTTGTGGCTGCACATATGAAGACAGTTTGTTTGTCTTATCAGTGAGAGAAAAATCCATTTCTCTCCTGGTCTTTGGGTGTGGCACTATATGTTCTCTCCTTTTGGTATCGGTGTGTGAGTGACTTGGGTGTATTTGGGATTTGGGTTGTGAGAGTTAAACTCTGTAATTCTTAGGATAGGTGAGAGGGTTAATCTCTTTTGGTTGTAATCTCTTTTGGGATACTAGTGAAATTCTTCTCTCTCTCTCTCTCTCTCTCTCACACTTGCCGCACCCCTTTATAAAACCATGCAGCAACTCTAAGAGAAAACAGCCGCATGCCCAAGACACCAAACCCACGTGATGGCCAGCCAAAGAGTCTCCAAAAAACAGCCCACATGCATGCCAAAGGAAAACATAATGATGTTGGTCAAAGAACCCCACCCATCATTACTTACACCTTGTCTTCCACCAAGCCGAAAGCATGTACAGCTCCCACTATCTCTTTGTCTCTAGCCTTTCACCAAAGATGGCATGTGCCATCATTTCCCACTTCAAAAAACCCACGGCATGACAAGGAAGAAAGCCATCAATAAAGTGGCCCTTACACACTTAATTAATCAATATAATTTGGGCCAATTCCAACAATCTCCACCTTGGCACAAATTTACCAAGCCACAGGAGAACTTTCTATCGCTCATCTTCCTCTTACCAAATCAAGCTCAAGCACTCCTTGAACTTGCAACCAAAAAAATGTGTGCTTCGATTGAACCGGATGACCCCAACAGAAGAACCTCTTCTATCATCCTCATAACCAAGCCACACCAGCTGAATGTACGTGCATAAACCTGCACAAAACCTTGAACGCTTGAACCTCAATCTGCTTCCGCTGCGCACAACAAGTGGTATCAAAGCTCCAGTTTTTCGATCTGGTGGAGTTTTGTGTTCGTGATGATGGAACCAGGAGACGTTGAGAAAATATGAAATTATTTTGATAGGAGAAAAATTCCAGACTTTGGTGTTGAAGATGAGAGCCTTGTTAGTGCAACAGGGGCTGCTCAAGAGGCACTAAAGGGTATCTAAGCATGGCCAGCAACATGTTCCAACGATGGAGAAAGATGGTGTCTTGAATCGGGCACTCACTGCGATTGGATTGCAGTTCAGCGGACGGTGTTCTTCGTGAGGTTGCCAATGAGACTACACATGCTGGGCTATGGCTGAAATTGTGGAGAATACATATATGACCAAATCATTTTCAATCGGTTGTATGCCAAACAACGATTGTACACTTAGTGGTATGGCGGAAGGTACACTTAGTCAAAACTATCTTGTTGAGTTCAATAAGATTTTCATGAATGTGTAGGTCATGAATATGAAAATATAATGATAAGGATTAAGCAGTAATGGAGGAAAATCGCGTTCGAAGGTGAATGTTCGGGAGGACAAATGCAACTGTCACGAGGAAGGGCATTGGAGATTTGATTGCCCATAAATCAAGGAAAGAGAATAGTCTAATAATTCCTCTTGCAGGTGCTTTTGTGGATGTCGTAGGGAGGATAATCATTATTTTCCTCCTACGATCGATGATTCCGTGTGCCATGCCTGGGGTGTGATTTTTACTTGTCTTTGGTGACTTTTGAAATTTTCTTTCACGGTGGAGTTTCAAGAGTTTTTTCGTGGGTATTCCTTGTGGGTAGTGTGTAGTTTGTTGCTTTGATTTTCTCTATGTACTTTGGGTAGCATTGTTTATGGCTACATGGGTTTTTTCCTTTGATCATTAGATTTTCAAGTGAGGGTTTTGATTGTAAGGGGTTATTTTTCCGGGAGGATGATTCCCTCCTATGACAGCTGAAATTGTTCGTTCTGTTACTTGGTCGCCCGGGCTATGCGTGTATTGCAGCGGAAGAAGCTTGAGGTTCAAGCGTTTAAGGTTTTGTGCGGTTTATGCAGGTACATTCAGCTGGTGTGGCTTGGTTATGAGGATGATAGAAGAGGTTCTTCTGTTGGGTTCATCCGTTTAATCGAAGCACACATTTTTTGGTTGCAAGTTCAAGGAGTGCTTGAGCTTGATTTGGTAAGAGGAAGATGAGCGATAGAAAGTTCTCCTGTGGCTTGGTAAATTTGTGCCAAGGTGGAGATTGTTGGAATTGGCCCAAATTATATTGATTAATTAAGTGTGTAAGGGCCACTTTATTGATGGCTTTCTTCCTTGTCATGCCGTGGGTTTTTTGAAGTGGGAAATGATGGCACATGCCATCTTTGGTGAAAGGCTAGAGACAGAGATAGTGGGAGCTGTACATGCTTTCGGCTTGGTGGAAGACAAGGTGTAAGTAATGATGGGTGGGGTTCTTTGACCAACATCATTATGTTTTCCTTTGGCATGCATGTGGGCTGTTTTTTGGAGACTCTTTGGCTGGCCATCACGTGGGTTTGGTGTCTTGGGCTTGCGGCTGTTTTCTCTTAGAGTTGCTGCATGGTTTTATAAAGGGGTGCGGCAAGTGTGAGAGAGAGAGAGAGAGAGAGAAGAATTTCAGTTTCTTTCTCCTATGTGTGAAGCCGTGCACCATGTGAGAGAGAGAGATGAAGGAGCTGCTGCTCCTCTTTGTTGTGGCTGCACATATGAAGACAGTTTGTTTGTCTGATCAGTGAGAGGAAAATCCATTTCTCTCCTGGTCTTTGGGTGTGGCACTATATGTTCTCTCCTTTTGGTATCGGTGTGTGAGTGACTTGGGTGTATTTGGGATTTGGGTTGTGAGAGTTAAACTCTGTAATTCCTAGGATAGGTAAGAGGGTTAATCTCCTTTGGTTGTAATCTCTTTTGGGATACTAGTGGAATTTCTCGCGTCTTCTCAACTGGATGTAAGCTACACACGGGCCGAACCAGGATAAATCCTTATGTCGTTTGGATTTCTGTATTTCATATTTTGCTCTTGTTGTTTCAATGGTTTCATATCAACCACCCCAGTGCAATCCGCTTCCGCTGCGCACAACACCTACATTCTAAAATTGGCTCAAATTGAATGCTAGGCATGACCACAATCCGAATACCAAATTGACCTGATAGTCCCTGATAGCTTCAAAAGCCTGACCTCACTGAGCTGGATTCTGGTCCAGGTTGAAGCTTTGAAGCTCATTTTCTTGTTAGGGAAAGAAAAATGGGCTGTTTCAATTCTCACAGGAACACACTTCCGTCTTCCATTTACTAAACTTTCTAGGAAATTCTCATTATTCGTAATTAGAATTTCTAGCAAGAACCTCTAGTTCCAACAGGCATGAAACACTTCAAAACAGGAAACCATAATTACATGTAGAAATTCAAAATTTCTTGATTGCAATCCCAATTTGATTCAACAAGTATCTATTAAACAGAGGGGCAAAGTAACATCATAAAACCTACCTGATAGTCCACACCTCTGGTAGAGAGAAGACGGGCAAACCCAAGGATGATCAGTGGACTAGAAGATTGAATTGCAGTCTTCCATTTCCTTAAAAAGCATAAATAAAAAAATATTTTAAAAAAAACACGTCACTACATCATAATATATTCACACTATCACAGGAGGAAACTGCATTCCATTTGTTCATACCATACAAAATCTGATCATGCAGACTGAAAACAAAAAACTAAAGGAAAAATAAGCATTCGAGAGTTAAAAATGAAAACATTTACTAATCATAACGTGAGGATTACTTGGGAGCATTAAGAGACTAGTCTGGGTAACTTTTTTTTTCCGTAAGTGTGCTGCTGGCTTTGAAGGAAAGCTCAAACTTCCATATATTGTCCATCATTTAAAATCCGGTTATTCTCTGAACTTTTTGCTTATAGGTATTTGTCGGTCTTTTCAAAAGGGATATGCACATCAAGAAAATAATATCTTACAACAAATAAACAGTTTCACATGAAGTTACATATTAATTTATTATACATACATATATAGCGAGAGAGTGAGAGAGAGAGAGAGAGAGAGAGAGAGAGAGAGAGAGAGAGAGAGAGAGAGAGATCAAGATGTTATATGCCCAAACTAAAGAGTATCATAAAATGACTCACCTGGATGATATATTTCGTGCTTGCCGTGAAACTAATGAATTTGCTACGACAAATGAGCCAACCCCAAGATCCATCTAACATAATCACGTATGGAAAATGTTTCAATAGAGGTCTCCTCTTCTTTCTTGATTTCTTTTCTCAATGAACATTCATTCAGTAGAGATATGTATGTTTTAACACATGTGGCATAGGTCTCAAGGCAAAGAGAATATCTAAAGTACACAAAAATTAAGGGAAAGAAAGGCAAAGAAACAAAAAAGAGACGAACAATATGATCCGAAATAATTCTACATTTCTTCATTCAAAACAAAAATTGAAACTAGTACTAGAGCACTAGTGAGCCTGAGTAACTTAATATGATTGCCTCCCTAAGTCTGCTATTAAACATTGGCTATATTGATAAAGAATGAAAGAAATAGTCATGAGGATATGTTATCAAATAAAATTCAGACAATTAAAACTAATCAGCAATTGATGATAACCTGGAAGAAAATGCTGGTAATGGAACAGAAATTAAACATACATTATTGACATATCATTTTGAAGAGTCGTGCAGTACAGGTAACACTCTAACGAAAATCAACAAAATATAGTCAAACCCAATCAAAAGTAATCATATAGAACAAAAATATTACAATAAACTTAACAAGATTATAATTTTGTTGCATACGGGTTCAAAATTCTTACCCAGCCAGTACCATAAGTCTCGGTCTTGGCATATCTTCTAGGGAAAATTTTGAAGTCAACAGCCAAGATACACAAGCATGTAATGATCATCTGCAGCAATTACTTTGTTCACACGAGAAAATAGTAAAAGTTACAGGAAAGTTTTTTTAATAAAAAATAACCTATGCAGACCTAAGTGAGACTGCATACCGTAGCGACCCTGTAAGACGATATATTTTTTCGTACAGAATAGGGATCTTCCTTCAAATTAGAATAAGAACCAAACCTGTATTGAAGTGCATACAGCAGTGTATCAATATCCAAGCCATATATATGCTCCTCTGCTCATACAAATATCTTTTAGCATTGTGAACATTCCATGAATGACTTCATCATGCAAAAGTAAACCATAAAGATCCGATAATTTCTTTATAACAAAATTGTGATCTAATATATTTTACCTGTTGGCTGCAATTCTGATAAGCAGTAACAATGTCAACAAAGTTGCCCAGATATACATCCACTCTGCTAAAACCTGTTGTGAGTTATGATCATTGTGAATATAATAGGTATATGTCATTTATGCATAATAAATAATGTAAACACACCAGGAGGCCCAACTATATAGATTCTACAGTTAGACACTATGACTATGAGAAACTTTAACTGTTCATGAACAAGGGCACTGCTGTCAGATTCTTAAAAAGATGGTGGGAGAAAAATGATTGCAAGCCGCAATCCAAATATTACTCAAAAGCTAACGTAAAACTGGTCAAACACAATATGCTTGGATCCTTCAGAAGTTTTCATAATTACTCAAGTTAAAAACACTTACAGTGTAAACTAAGACGATTGGAAGCACGATGAGAAGAAAATCGAAAGCCATTGTAGACATGTAAGCTGGTCTGCCCTTAGAACCGACTACTGCATCATCATTTTTCTTCAATGTGACATCTATGGTAAAAGAATCACAGGACAAAAATTAATATCAGAAAGAAAGAAAAAACGTATTAGCTGCATCACATATCAAACGAGCTTGGAGACCAGAAGCTTATGGTACTGTGAATAGATACAATATAGACGCATGAATTCGTTTGGTATTACCAAAACAGAGGAAGATGATGTTAGAAAATATGAAACATAATCTTTTAGAGTACAATGCTAGCATCAGATAATATGTTTGCATCACACAGACGACACCTTAGCTTAATCGTTGCAAAACTTCTCCAAAAGCCAAAACCCTACAAAATCTGTCCAAAATTGATTTTAGATTGCACCTTAACTTAATCGTTGCAAACTACTTGGCCAGTGTCACAACGACACCTTAGACAATCTTGCCTCCGATTTGTTTCTAGTGCCCGTGGTCATGAGAATTGCACATGGTTTGGAAGATTAGCATGTGGTCACGAACATGAAATGTGAAGGGGAAGTTTATAACGTTGTAGTCCATGATGATTTTTTGGTGATAGTTAAGGCAACTCTTGGCACCAACATGGACGACTAAGATACGACAAATGAGAATGCATCTAAGCTATCTATATAGAATCTATCAGCTAGAGAATAATTTTACCTACATGCACAATCAGTCAGCCAACTAGGCCTGAATTTCAAGGGATAAGTCAACAATGCTACTGCAAGACGATATTTTACTTATTTCTCATAAATGTTCTATCACACAGCACAAAACCCTTGGTGCCTAATCTTTATCACTAACACAAACACACACCAAAAGAACAACAACAAATTTACAGAACCCATTTTTTGTTCATTACCCCAAATAATTATAAGGATCAACTTTTAGTAACTTGAGAACAAAGAACATAAAGAAAAATTTGATTGGTAATAGAAGTCCTTGTGGCTTACCAACAACAGGATTGGAGCCAACTGAGTGCCGCAGTATAATCAGAATCTGAAAAAAGCCAGGCAACCAGGAAAATGGCATCAGAATTTACAAAAACATACACACACACACAAACATAACCCTTTCGTTATAAACTTGAGAAATGAAAATCCGAAATTAGGTTAATTTACAGGGATTATTGTGGTAAGCGCTGCAATCTCCATCATGGACGATCCAGTCAAATTGCTCACAAACCTGCAAAAGTTTTAAAACTCAGAAGAAGATAATTAAAAAATGAATCAAAAAATTCTACTTAAGCAGAGGAATTTAGAGAGAGAATAGTAACTCCTCTTTGAGACGTTTGTTTGGATTGAAGGAGTTGGGGAGAGAATCCATGGAGAACGGAGGATTTTTCTGTTCGCCGGAGATAGTGTTCTGACTGACTGGTTTTACTTTAGTCTCGAAATTACCCTTCCACAATTTTTCAACTCACGTCCTTATAATCTACGGATGGACGCACGTAAGCTGTTCGATGAAATGCCGAAAAGTACTTTGCCTCTCAGTCAGAACAAAATAAAACTAACTTCTACCTCCCCGAACTTATTCCTACTTCTCTATCAATTCAAGCTTACATGTGTACAAGCACTAGAAAAGATATGAAAATAATATCCATAATAACAGCAAGAAGTTAGGCATGTAAATAAAGCCCGAGCCCCGATGGGCTGGCCCCCAAATCCGGCCCTATTTTTTAATGCATGGGCTTACCCGGTCCGAAGTAATGGGCGAATTTGGCCCGGCCCGAAGTCTAATGAGTAGGGCTTGGACCTCATTTTTAAGCCCTTTAAAAATCCGGCCCGACCCAACTCTAATTATTTAATTTAATTAATATAATTATATTATATGTAATATTAATATTTTATTGGCAACTTTCTTTCTCGGATGCAGAATACTTTCTTTCTTGAATGCAGAATATTAATATAATACTTTCTTGAAAGTTGAAAGCATGCTTTGTCTCATCAAACAAAAGAAAGCTCATGCTTTGTCGGCAACTTTCTTTCTTGGATGTTGAAAGCTTATGATGACAAAGAGAAAAGTAGTTCCAATTCGTAGAAGTTCCAAATAGAAAAAGCTGAAAATAATGAAATCAAAAACAGAGAGAAGAAAGAAGGAAAGAAAGAGGAAGAAAAGAAGAAAATGAGATCAGAAAGAAGTCGTCGCCCATTTTTCTCGATCTACTCTCTTCTCCATCACTCATCATCTTCTTCCTCTCACCTTCTCTCAGACCTCATCTATTTTTCGGGGTAAGAGTAAGATGAAACTATTTTGGTGGAGCTGGAAGAATTTCGTTCATGTTGAATTGTAATTGAATATTTTGGATGCAATTATCATATTCTTTTACGGATTGTTTTTTTATATATTCTGTGTTAGTTTTGTTAATTTGAAACTTTATGAAAATATCAATTATATTATTTGTTTATCTCTTTTTAGGTGCTGGTATGAGAATCTAGGTTATCTTATTTAATTTGTTTCTTCCAATTTTGGGCATGAATTTTGTTGTTTATGGGTGAGTTTATGAATAAATCTTAAGTTCTATTTTTTTGAGAATTTTGTTATGCCCAATATTTTAATATCAATTAAATTTGCTTTGATTTAATTTCTGGTAATTTTTTAGCATCTTTGTTTTTGTTCATTGAATCTGATTGTGTGCAGTTTTGAAATGGGAAGATGAAGATGTTAGAGAAATTGGAGGAAGAAAGCATATTGTTAGGACTCAGGAATGACAAGATGAACAAGAATGGCCGAAGTGGTTTGTCCAAGATGCAGAATAAATATTTTCATTTTTATTGTTTTGTAGTCTATTTCAATTTTGTTTCAACTTTATTTCAAAATTTCAATGTATTGTTGTTATTATATAATTATGGATGAAGTCTTCAAACATAAAAAAGAAATGGAGTTTAATAAAGCATAAAATAATGACCCATTTTATAGGACTAAATAGGCCCGACTCATTGGTCCGATCATAAGCCCGAAAATGTTAGGGCCATGGGTAGGGCCTGGGCTTTGTATATTTGATATAGGGCTGGCCCCGGCCCTCCCGATAACTCCTTAGGGCTAAAAAGGCCTGTTACTAGTTAGGGCCTGGACTCACATCTCTTCCGGGCTGGCCCCAGCCCGACCCGTTTTACAGGCCTACAAGAAGTTTCTTAAGTGGAAGAAAACTTAAAAACAGTTTCAGGATTGATTATTTTGGGTCGAAAACTTGGTTATAATTCTTTTAGGCAAAAAGTCACTTTTGGTTCTTGTAGTTTGGCATTTCAACCACTTTTGACCATGTAGTTTCAATTTCGTCATTTTGACCCTGGAGTTTCATAATTGGAGCAATTCAAGGACAAGATAAAATTTCTGTTAATTTCTTTAACAGAGCAACCATTGCCCCTCACGTGGAGGGGCAATATTGTTAGACAAAAACCCCACACTAATAATAATATGCGTCGAGTTCAAGTTTGACTGAAACTCTCAACCTTGAGTTCAACCTGTTTGAAGTTGTCATTTTCTGGTTTGTCCATTTTTTTGCCCTTTCTCGCGCATCTCTTTTTTGTTGAGAAAACCGTGTGGATCTTTTTATTTTCCTATTCAATTGTGAATTTCTGTTTCATTACCGAGAAAACGTAATCTCTCTCTCTCTAGATTTCGAAAAGTATCAATCTTCATGGCAATTTGGGCAACCAAAAGGTAATTATCTGATTCTTCTCCGATTTCTAATTGTTGCTAATCTAGATGAATTTTCTGGTTTGTCCATTTTTTTCCCTTTCCCACAATTCCGTTCCTCTCCAATTTTCTCTTCATCGTCGTCCTTGTGGTCTCTCTGCCTCTCCCCTTGCAGGTAATTAAACCAAAGGCTTCAACTTTCTCTTTTGATTACTAAAAGTAAAAACTCCCTTTTTGGAAGCTGAAATAACACCAGAAAATGACATAAGTTTATGATTTGATATCGAGATAATATCCCAGATAATATCCCACATCGGATTAATATCGATAGCATATTTCAAAATTGCAAAATTTCTTGCTTTTCCATACATTCATTGTTAAAATTTCCTCACAACCAAATAGAATATGAGTCTACTCCTATCTTCTTGTATTTAATGTTTCAAACATCCTATAGGTCTGCAGAGAAGGAAAAAACATTAGCAATAATAAAGCCGGATGAGTTGTATAATAACTGCAATGATAAAAGGGCTTGTTTGGTTTGACAATATTGCCCTCCACGTGAGGGGCACATGGTTGCTCTTTAAAGAAATTAACAGAAATTTTATCTTGTCCTTGAATTGCTCCAATTATGAAACTACAAGGTCAAAAGTGACGAAATTGAAACTACAGGGTTCAAGAGTGGTTGAAGTGCCAAACTCCAGGGACCAAAAGTGACTTTTGGCCATTCTTTTATGTATATTTTATTATAGTACTGTAAGGTTATGATAATTGTTGTCTAGAAAAGTTTTGGGGAATTTTTACACGTTTGACCCCTCGGTGGTAAGAATCAAGAATCTGCCACTGAGAGCAGGTAGTTTATTTGTTTTCATACATATTTTGTTGTTGACAGATTGGCACAAATTGTACCCACATGCATGTTTGCTTTCGGTGACTTTGTTTATTTGCATAATATGTAATTTGCCTTATTGTATTGCTAATTGGCAGACAAGGTGGAAGGCAAAGTTGATTGGCAGACAAAGGTAATTGGCATATAAGGTGGAAAGCAAAAGTGGCAACACTTTTATCATTTGCATATGGCTTTGGCCTCTTGGACTACTCGAGAGGGCAATATTGTTCAGCTATATAAGTAATAGCAGATGTGAGGTGCAGATGAGAAGAAGAGGGAGAGAAACAGGCAAAGGAGCGATTCGGCCAGAGAGCAGAAAAATTCTCTCAATTTGTCCTTGCTTTGTATTTTCAGTTTTCTCCTCCTATTGTAAATGTGTGAGCTTGGGTTATTTGGGTCTTTGGGAAATTGAGTGATAAACACTGTTGTATGTTCTCATTGATTATAGTGGAATACTCCGTCGTCTCCAAACTGGATGTAGGCATTGCCGAACAAGTATAAATCTTGGTGTTCTTGTTGGTGTTGTTTTGTGTTCATTATTTTATCTCTTGCCAGTTGTTAATTTTTCACTCACAATTGGTTGACACTTCCGCACAACAAGTGGTATCAGAGCTCCAGTTTTCGACCGGGTTCGTAGGAGTGAAAAATTTGCTGAAGCTAAGTGGTGAATAATGCTGTGCTACATTGGCGAATAGTATCGGTGCTACAGTCCGTGAACAGTGGTCCTGTTCAGGACGTGAACAGGAGATACGCTGTAGTAGCTGTGAATAGTGATTGCTACAGGAGCCGTGAATAGTACCGAGTGGATTTGATGGCTGGAGATAAAGATGAATTGGGGAAGGAGAAGGAGTCGACATCGTCTTCGTCGGCACCTACATCCAATAGACATCCGATCGCTACTACAAGGTTAGAGGTTGATAAATTCAATGGCTCTAATAGTTTTGGTATGTGGCAATGTGAAGTTATGGATGTGTTGTATCAACAAGAATTGGATATAGTTCTGGAGGATAAACCAGAAGATATTGATAACAAGCAGTGGACGCGAATTAATCTTCATGCTTGTGCCACTATTCGATCGTTCCTTGATAAGGAGTTGAAATACCCATATATGAAGGAAACTTCTGTTGGAAATTTGGCTCACCTAAGGATACAAAGTCCTCTTTTGTGTGCTATGGATTTCTACCTAAATTCCATGACATGGTTGACTCATTTCTAGAAGAATTTTGGAGTTGCCCATGTGAGTAAATATTGGCTTGCCATCTTTGTCAAAAATAGGTGACTTGTTTGGTGGCACAAAATGGTGGAATGTTTGGTAGCCATCCATGGTTAAGTTTGGTAGCCAACATTTGAATAGTGTGAGGTTGCATTCACACTCTTGCATATTTGGCTATATAAAGAGGTTTAGCATGCAAGAAGTAAATCATGGCTTAAGAGTTCTCTAGTGTATCAAAGTGTTGAGCAAGGGGTGAGAGAGAAAAGAGAGCTTGGGGAGAGAATAGAGTTCTAAGGGGGTTTCTTTGTAAACCAAAGTTGTAACTTATTCTTTCATTAGTGAATTTCTCAAGGGGATCACCAAGAGGATGTAGGCAATTGCTGAACCTCTATAAATTCTTGTGTCATTTTGTGCTTGGTTTGGTTTCTCAAGTGTAGTGTGTGTGATTCATCCATAATTGTGTTTGTCACAGAGTCCATCAACAACAAGATCATTAGGGGAGGGTGAGTTGAGTTTGTTCTCAATTCACAACAAGTGGTATCAGAGCTGTGTTGGAGCAGCAAGCTGCTAGTGTGTTGAAGATGGCAGGTGACAAGGAAGCTGAAGGTGAAAGTAGCTCTATGCTGCAGAGGCTACCACAATCTGTCAGCATGAAGGTGGAGTTAAAGCCCTTCACAGGGAAGGAGAACTTCACGCTTTGGCAAAGGAGGATGAAGTCAGCCCTTACACAGCAAAATCTCTGCATTGTTTTGGGAGGCAAGGAGAAGAAGCCAGCAACTATGACAGATGCGGAGTGGGGTGTGCTAGACGAGTTAGCTAGAGGAGCCATCGAGAACTACATCACAGATGAGGTGCTCATCAACGTGATGAAGGACACAGCGCAGCAAACATGGGAGAAGCTCGAAGAGATGTTTGCAGGGAAGTCGCTGTCCAACAAGCTTTTCCTCAAGGAAGAACTCTTAAATCTTCAGATGGAGGAGGAAGGTAATCTAATGGAGCACTTGGCAGCTTCAATAGATGTGTTGCTGACTTGCAAAGAATGGAAGTGTCGTATAATACGGAGGATAAGGCACTCATGTTTCTTACATCCTTGCCTCCGTCTTATAAGCATTTTCGAACGACGCTTATGTTCGGGAAGAGTACCTTGAAGTTTGAGGATGTGGTGCAAGATGTGATGACGCATCACAGGATGTCTCAACGTTCGGAGGAGAACTCTCAAGATGCTGGCTTGTTCGCAGGAAGGTGTTCAAGCAAGCGTGGAGGCAAGAGAAGTAACGGGAGGAATGCTAAATCCAAGGACAATGAAGGGTGCTTCGAGTGTGGATCTACGGATCATTGGAGGCGAGATTGTCCAGTTTGGAAGGAGAAGCAGAACAAGATAAAGAAAGCCGAAAGTTCAGCAAATGTGTGTGATGATGACATTTGTGATGAGCTCTTGACAGTTACGGAGGAAAGTAATGGGGAAGTCATGGCAAGTTCTTCGGGTAAGAGTTCAAGTTCTTCTTCAAGTTGGATTCTAGATTCCGGGTGCTCATATCATGTGTGTGCAAATAAGTTGATGTTTGACACATATGAGGAAAAGACGGCATGCAAGATTATGTTGGGAGATAAAACTACATGTGAGGTTTTTGGCATAGGGACTGTGAAGATCAAGTTGCAAGGTGGTGAAGTTTGGAGTCTTAGTGAGGTAAGGTTTGTACCTGCACTAAGAACGAATCTACTCTCTCTTGGCTCTTTGGATAGACAAGGGTGTTCTTACAAGGCCGAAGGAGGGAAGCTCATGGTCACACAAGGTTCTGTGGTGGTTATGAAATGGGAGATTCAACCAAACAACACATACAAGCTTTTGGGTGGTACATTTGCAGGTGGTGCAAAGAGTGGTACCAAGGAAGAGCAGGCAACAAGTCTTAAAGTCAAAGAGCCAATTCAACATAATGCAGATGCAGGTTTGCTCAAAAGAAGCTGGGCAAGGAAGGTTAGTCAAGGTTGTGTGACTAACGGTTCATCATCAAAGGTGCTTGATTTCAAAGGTGAAGACAAGACAAGGGATGATGGGGAGGATGTTGTTGAAAAACTTCTTGCCAAGGTGGTCATGGAAGAGACTCCATTTGAGGTGGAGCTTGACACAAGGGCTGAAGAAGGAGGGCAACAACAACAAACTCACAAAGGGGTTCTACTTGAGGTGGAGCCATCATCAAATGCAAGGTCCGGGCCCAAGGAATCCATCAAACCGTCCCTAGGTTTTGGATGGATGGATCAAGAAGTTTCAGCCACGTTTCGGAGTGCTATAGGGAGCATGAAGCGGGAAAGTTGGAGAGGTGCATTGATGAAAAGAGATGTGTTCTTAAATCCAAGAGCAAGGTTGGCTAAGTGGGGATTTAGTGAACAAAGGTTTGGTATGTGGTTTGCATATTAAGGTATGTCCAAGATTCAACGTTCCAGGAAGGCAAGGAGCAATGAATTTGGCATGAGGGATCTCTCTTCTGCAAAAGAGGTCCAAGTTACTCAAGTTTAGACTTGGGTGGAGCACCTTCCACTAAAGGTGCATTGAGGCAAGAGGTTAATTGCCATGGTGGAGCTCTTGGAAATTACTAGAACGATTTCTAAGAGGTTGAAGAGGTTCTAGAGGACAACAATGGTTCACGGGGTGATTAAGGTTCGCCAAGGTGGAGATTGTTGGAAATTTGGCTCACCTAAGGATACAAAGTCCTCTTTTGTGTGCTATGGATTTCTACCTAAATTCCATGACATGGTTGACTCATTTCTAGAAGAATTTTGGAGTTGCCCATGTGAGTAAATATTGGCTTGCCATCTTTGTCAAAAATAGGTGACTTGTTTGGTGGCACAAAATGGTGGAATGTTTGGTAGCCATCCATGGTTAAGTTTGGTAGCTAACATTTGAATAGTGTGAGGTTGCATTCACACTCTTGCATATTTGGCTATATAAAGAGGTTTAGCATGCAAGAAGTAAATCATGGCTTAAGAGTTCTCTAGTGTATCAAAGTGTTGAGCAAGGGGTGAGAGAGAAAAGAGAGCTTGGGGAGAGAATAGAGTTCTAAGGGGGTTTCTTTGTAAACCAAAGTTGTAACTTATTCTTTCATTAGTGAATTTCTCAAGGGGATCACCAAGAGGATGTAGGCAATTGCTGAACCTCTATAAATTCTTGTGTCATTTTGTGCTTGGTTTGGTTTCTCAAGTGTAGTGTGTGTGATTCATCCATAATTGTGTTTGTCACAGAGTCCATCAACAACAAGATCATTAGGGGAGGGTGAGTTGAGTTTGTTCTCAATTCACAACAACTTCTGCTAAGGAGTTTTGGACGAAATTGGAGGAGAAGTATATGACCAAGAGTGCAGAAAATCGGCTCTTCTTGAAGAAGCGACTCTTCCGATTTCAGGATCGTCCAGGTATTTCTATGCACGAACACCTCAATGATTATAATAAAATACTTGCTGATTTAGCAAACCTTGATGTGAAAATTCCTGACGAGGACAAGGCACTATGTTTGTTAAATTCATTGCCTGATGATTATGATAATTTGACAACTACTTTGTTGTATGGAAAATCCGAGGTGAAACTTGAGGAGGTGTCTGCAGCGTTGGTGAATCATGAGTGTCGTAAGAAGGAATTGAAGACTCAAAATTCACAAACCGAGGCACTTGTTGCAAGGGGTCGAACAGAGGAAAGAAAATCTGGGAAGCGGAGAAAATCTCGTTCAAAGTCACGAGGGAAGTTTCCTGCTAAAGATGAATGTGTCTTTTGTCGCCAAAAGGGTCATTGGAAGAAAGACTGCCCCAAATTGAAGAACAAAGAGAAGGAGAAAGCGAGTTCTGAAGCAAATGTTGCAAAATCTGGAGATGATGATTTCGAGTTTGCTTTGGCTAGTTCATCTACTGATGGTCACTCCGAGGAGTGGATTTTGGATTCAGGTTGCACCTATCATATGTGTCCCATTCGGGAATGGTTTTCTAGCTTCGAGGAGCTGGATGGTGGAGTTGTTTTGATGGGCAATAATAATGCCTGCAAAACACAAGGGATAGGCAAAATCTGTTTGAAGATGCATGATGAAACAGTTAGAGAATTGAGTGATGTTCGGTATGTACCGGATATGAAGAAGAATCTCATCTCATTGGGCGCTTTGGAATCCAAGGGTCTCAAGATCACCATGGAGGGTGGAGTTCTTAAAGCTGTGTACGGGGCACTGGTGGTGATGAAAGGTACAAGATGAAATAACTTGTATTTCTTGCAGGGGAGTACAGTTATTGGTAGAGCAGCTGCACAGAAGCCCTGCGCAGATAGCACAGACACCACGAGGTTATGGCATATGCGTCTTGGGCATGCTGGAAAAAAAGCGTTGCAAGGATTGGTGAAGCAAGGCTTATTGAAATGTGCAAAGGCATGCAAATTGGAATTCTGTGAGCATTGTGTGTTGGGTAAGCAAACTAGAGTAAAATTTGGCACTGCTATTCATAACACTAAAGGCATTCTTGATTATGTTCACACTGATGTTTGGGGACCTTCCAAGAATGCATCTTGGGGAGGTAGCCATTATTTTGTCTCATTTGTTGATGACTTCTCTAGAAGAATATGGGTGTACACCATGAAGCGTAAAGATGAAGTCTTGAAGATATTCCTGAAGTGAAAAAAGATGATTGAAACGCAAAGCGGTCGAAAGATCAAGACTCTAGATCAGACAATGGAGGTGAATATAAGTCTGATCCTTTCTTGAAAGTTTGTCAAGATGAGGGTATTGTGAGGCACTTCACGGTTAGGGAGACACCGCAACGGAATGGGGTGGCAGAGTGCATGAACCGTACTTTGCTTGAGAAAGTCCGGTGTATGTTGTCTAATGCTGGTTTAGGCAAGGCGTTTTGGGCTGAGGCGATTACTTATGCAAGCCATCTCATTAATCGGTTGCCCGCTGCTGCGAACGAGGGCAAAACGCCCATGGAGGTATGGTCTGGTAAACCTTGTACCTGATTACAAGTATTTACACATATTTGGTTGTCCTGCTTACTATCATGTCAGGGAAAGCAAGTTGGATCCAAGAGCAAAGAAAGCTCTATTTATGGGCTTTAGCACTGGCGTGAAGGGATACCGACTCTGGTGTCCAGACTGAGAAGAAATTTGTTGTAAGAGAGATGTGACTTTTGATGAGGCTGTTATGGTTAATCAGAACAAGCATGAAGGTGAAATTGAAGCGACCAAGACTATGAGTAGTTCAAAGCAGGTGGAGTTACTGAAGACTCCAGTTGTTCCAGGTAAGGTCTGATGTTAGACACTAGTCCTAGTTGATTCTGATGATGAGGACAAGGATGATGAAGAGGAGGCACCTACCCAAGAGCCTCCACAGCAACAAGATTTTATTGCAATCAGAAGAAGAGAGAAGGGAAATTCGGAAGCCTGCTCGGTTTCCTGATATTGTGGCATATGCACTTCCCGTTATTGAAGATGATATTCCATCCGCCTACAAAGAAGCTGTCAGAAGTCCAGAAAGCGTGGAGTGGAAGAAATCTATGGATGAGGAGATGAAATCTCTTCATAAAAATGAGACTTGGAAGCTGGTTCAGTTACCAAAGGGGAAGAAAGCAATTAGTTGTAAATGGGTGTATGCCAAGAAGATGGAATCTTTGGGAAAAGACAATGTAAGATTCAAAGCCAGATTGGTAGCTAAAGGCTATGCTTAGAAGGAAGGCATTGACTACAATGAGGTATTTTCTCCTGTAGTAAAACATTCTTCTATTCGTATTTTGTTGGCTTTGGTTGTGGAGTTTGACCTCGAGTTAGCTCAACTTGATGTCAAGACGGCGTTCTTACATGGTGATTTGGAGGAGGAAATTTATATGTCTAAGCCTGAAGGTTTTAAGGTTGCTGGCAAGGAAAATTGGGTTTGCAAATTGCAGAAATCATTGTATGGATTGAAGCAGTCTCCAAGACAATGATACAAGCGATTTGATAGGTTTATGATCGGGCATAAGTACACAAGAAGTCATTATGACCATTGTGTATACTTTCGCAAACTGCAAGATGGAACCTTCATTTATCTGCTTTTATATGTTGATGATATGCTGAGAGCATGTAAGAGCAAAGTGGAGATTGAAAGGTTGAAGACTCAACTGAGTAATGAATTTGAGATGAAGGAATTGGGAGAAGCTCGGAAGATCCTGGGTATGGAAATTGAAAGAGATAGAGCGAAGGGCAAGATTAGTTTGTGTCAGAAGCAGTATTTGAAGAAGGTACTACAACGTTTCGGGATGAATGAAAATTCAAAACCGGTTAGTACGCCTCTTGCCCCTCATTTCAAACTTAGTGCTTCTATGTCTCCTAATACTGATGAGGAGAGTCATTACATGGCTCAAATTCCACATGCAAGTGCTGTTGGTAGTTTGATGTATGGTATGGTGTGTACTAGGCCTGATATTTCACAAGCTGTTAGTATTGTCAGGAGATATATGCATAACCCAGGAAAAGGGCATTGGCAAGCTGTGAAATGGATTCTACGGTATATTCTGGGTACTGTGGATGTTGGTTTATTGTTTCAGCAGGATAAAGTTTCTGGTCAATGTGTTGTTGGATATGTGGATTCTGATTACGCAGGTGATTTGGACAAGCGTAGGTCCACTACAGGTTTTGTATTCACTATTGCTGGAGGTCCAATGAGTTGGAGGTCGATTCTGCAATCTCCTGTTGCTTTGTCGACTGACTGAGGCTGAATACATGACGGTAACAGAAGTTATAAAGGAAGCCATCTGGCTTCAAGGGTTGCTTGATGACTTGGGGGTTCAACAGGGCCATGTGGATGTTTATTGCGACAGTTCGGAGTGCTATTTATTTAGCAAAGAATCAAGTTCATCATGCACGTACGAAACACATTGACGTGAGGTTCCATTTTGTTCGTGAGATTATCGAAGAGGGAGATATTCTTCTTGAGAAGATTGGAACCACCAACAATCCTGAGATATGTTGACAAAGCCAGTTTCGTTGCTCAAGTTTAAGCACTGCTTAGACTTGATTGGCATTTGTAAAATTTGTTGATTGCCCCATGGGGGATTGGGAGACGATCATTGGAGTATTACAAAAGGTTGGTACATTTTGAGCCAAGGTGGAGATTGTTGACAGATTGGCACAAATTGTACCCACATGCATGTTTGCTTTCGGTGACTTTGTTTATTTGCATAATATGTAATTTGCCTTATTGTATTGCTAATTGGCAGACAAGGTGGAAGGCAAAGTTGATTGGCAGACAAAGGTAATTGGCATATAAGGTGGAAAGCAAAAGTGGCAACACTTTTATCATTTGCATATGGCTTTGGCCTCATGGACTACTCGAGAGGGCAATATTGTTCAGCTATATAAGTAATAGCAGATGTGAGGTGCAGATGAGAAGAAGAGGGAGAGAAACAGCAAAGGAGCGGTTCGGCCAGAGAGCAGAAAAATTCTCTCAATTTGTCCTTGCTTTGTATTTTCAGTTTTCTCCTCCTATTGTAAATGTGTGAGCTTGGGTTATTTGGGTCTTTGGGAAATTGAGTGATAAACACTGTTGTATGTTCTCATTGATTATAGTGGAATACTCCGTCGTCTCCAAACTGGATGTAGGCATTGCCGAACCAGTATAAATCTTGGTGTTCTTGTTGGTGTTGTTTTGTGTTCATTATTTTATCTCTTGCCAGTTGTTAATTTTTTACTCACAATTGATTGATGCTTCCGCACAATTGTTAATTTTTGTCTCTTAAGTATTGTTGACATATTGGTATGGAAGTAATCTTACATGTGGTATCAGATCAATTAAGATGATTAGGTTAGGTCTAGCACATCTATTAAATTACACATGTCACATAAAACAAGATAGCGAAAATAGAATGATAGCATGTGTTGGGAGTTCTTTTGGGAGGAAGCACTCCCAAGTGATTTTCCAGGAAGCACTTGGATTTCTTATGAAAATTTCAACTTCTTTATAATAAAAGCGTTTTTGCGAGAAGCGGTAATGAATAGAAGTGCTTTCTAGAGAAACAGTTTGAAATCAATGCCAAACTGGAAAAAAACTCTTGCACTACAAGATTCATGTTTTTGTTTTGATCTAGGGATGGAATTGTGTATAACATGTAGTGTAAAGATTATATTTTGGCTCTTCTCTTATGACAAAACTAGTGTATTTTGCTGAGGTATATGTATTGTGTTAAGTCTGTTTGAATGCACCTTTCACTTTTGCATTCATACACATGGATTGATACATCTGGATTGATACATGCTTTAAAAACGTGTTTTGCTTTATTCTGTATCAATCCATGATATTCTGTTTCAATCCACTTTGAGCTGTATCAATTAATATTTTATTAAAATATCTTCAGCTCTTGATTACATTCGATGAAGACTTCAAATATCTTCTACAAACTTGTTGAAACTATTATTCTTTATGGAAACAATAGTTAAACTTGTTCTTCTTAAAAAGACCACTTTGGAGTTTAATATCTTTTTGTTGAAATATGGTTTGAGCTTTTTCATATATTAAACTTCTCTTTTATTCTATAGCTCCATGTTCCAACGAGTGTTTTTCTCAAAGCTTGATATTATCTTCTCCTTTATTCTTATTGAGCCGTTCATCTAAAGACAAATATCTCTATGGCTATGTTGAATATCTTTAGTCAAACTTTGCAACTCACAAAGCACATGACACTTTACTATTATGCTTTGTCTGAATAGCTTGTCTCAAGAAGATTTTTAAAACAATTTTTATCTCTTTTATTCTCTTTGAAACCGCCCACCTTGAGATCACTTTTAGTTATTCTCTTTCAAACATATCTTGGACAGACCATGCGTAGCTTTATGTGTGTTGCTCCTTATTGGACAACAAATAGGTTGTTCATTGAGATACACTTGCATACTGGTTTTTCCAGGATCACTCCATAGGATATGTGTTTGCTGCTGTCTTGTCCTTTCAGATATTTTGGCAACCAAACAACATTCTTTATATTATATGTGGTTGGGTGAATGATTCTTTTTGTTCAAAATATCCCCTCTTCATTCGAATCAAGTCTCTATATATACTAAGCTAGACCTAAGGAAGAGGTTGAGAAGTTCATTTGAACTTGCTTCATTTTTATTCAGTTCTTTGAAGAACCATTCATGCTAGACATGTAAAAACAGAAAATCTGCATCTTTGATGCAGACCCAGTTCTAGTTTTTGAAATCATTCTATAACTGCTCTTGTGCATTCAAAAACTGTTTTATTGTTTCAGCCATTGTTAATTGCTTGAGAGTATGAGTATGATTGCATACACATAAAATTCCTCCAAGTATATTCACATTGATTTCGGCTGTGTCTTTTGTTTCATTGTTGTTATGTTGATTTAAACTATATGCTTCAAGTTTATTACTTCTAGTTTAATCATCACAACACTTGGTTTCATTTGTCTAGCTTAATCATTCTTTGTGATTAAGAGAGATGAAAATCTGAAACCACAACTCACTTCATATCATTATACTTTCTGCAACTTGGAGCTTGGTGCTGTTGCAAACTATGAAGATTTGTCTGTTGCAATTGGAGCTGAATGCTCATGCAAAGACTGGATGAGAACTTGCTGCTGAGAAGTAAAGATTGTGCTTTTCTGGAAGGTTAGATAGTTAGCTGCCTATTGTGTGTAGATGAGCTAATATTGTGCTTTGCTAGAAGGTTAGATAGTTAGCTGCCTATTGAGTGTAGATGGAGCTCAACTCCCTTTGTATCTTGTACTTCTCATTGATAGTGGATTCTCTTACCTGGCTTGGTCCCCAGTTATCACACTTGTTGGGTTTCTGGGTTAACAAATCTTTGTGTATGTTTATATTCATGTTGTCATTAGTTATACTTGCTGCATCTTGTTCAAATGACATCAGTACACTAACGTGGATCAATACTACGTTGCACTGTATTGATCCAATATCACAAGGGTTTCTGTTTGTATTAATACGTGGTGTTGTTTGTATCAATCCAGTTTCATGCAGTTCAGTTCCATTTACTCACTGCAGATGCTAAGTAATTAAACACCATGGTTGTGCATGTGTTTATGTTTCCGCTTATGAATTCTTAGCTGGGCTTAAATTTTAAAAAGATAGGTTATTACCATATAGCCTACTTCACCCCCCCCCCCCCTTTTGTAGGCTTTAGAGCCTAGGACCTGTTTTACATGTAGGAGTGGGCACAGTCCGGATTGGATCGGTTTCACGTTCAAACCACAGCCGAACCAATTAAAATATAACGATTTGATTTGGATAAAAGTTATAAGAGAAACTGAACCAATCCAAACCAATTTAAGACGGTTTGGTTTGGCCGGTTTGGGCCTAAGCCCAATTCTCTTTCTTTTTGCATTTTTTCAACATTATTAGCTTAATTATAACCAACAAATTCACAACTTGCTTCTTACATAAATCATTTTCTAGAGTACGAAACCAACCTAAAGCTCAAAAGGTCATAAAACTTCATATTTCACTAACTAATATAGCTCAATTTAAATATTCATATATAGTTATTAACTAATTAGAGTATTACACATATCAAATAAAATATAAATAAATAAATATACACATAAACGGTCCGATTTGGTTTAAGTCGGTTTACAAAAGCTCAAAATCAAATCAAACCAAACTATATACGGTCCGGTTTGGTTTTCAAACCGTTTGACTTTTTCTTGGTCAAAACCAAACCAAATCGGTAATTACGGTTTGATTCGGCCAGTTTCATCGGTTTGGCCGAATTGATGCCCACCCCTAATAACACGGACACACACATGTATCTAAATGCCCAAAAAAAAATATGTTAATACTACAATTTACCCCTTTTTTATGAGGAATTTACACTTGATATATACAAAAACTGAGATTGCATTTCAAAATTGATATATATAAAAACCAAAAGTAAATTTGATTGATTAATTGAAACTAAAAAAGAATATATTACATTCATATATCATGTGTGCACTGAGTTCAGTTTTCCTGTTACCATTTCTCCTGTGCCCACCCTGTTACCTATCTAATTCTTTGACACGTGTCATTCCACTTAACCCAAGTTGACAGTGTTAACTTTTAATTAAATTAAATAATAAAAACTCTAATAATTGAAGGAAAAAAAAGAGACTCATCGTAAATCTTCTAGGAAGGGAAAGCATCAGAGAAATCAAAATGTTTTCTGCAATGTTCATGAAGAAGCCAGACAAGGCAAATGCTCTAAAGCGACTGCGAAGTCATGTGGCCATGTTTATGGCTTGAGTAAGAGATAACTTCTGGTTTTTTTTTTTTAAAACAAAAGAAAACCCAACATCGAACTCCCACCCACCCCCAATCCGTCATCAACCCCACCTTGCCGGCGCAGCCCCCTCTCCTCCTTGTCGTCGGAAAAGCCTTTTTTCTCTCTTTCTCCCCCTTCATTATGGATCCAGATCTAGATTCTTCCCTTACTCTTCTAGTTTGTTCTTTGAAAGAGAGAAAGAGATCGAGAGGGAAGCAAGAAATCAAGGGAAAGAGAGAAACAAGAGGGAACAGAGGTAGACAAAAGGAATTTCCAGCGGCAAGGAGGAGAGTTTTGGTGGCCGACTGGTTTAGGGTTGCTATGGATTGAGGATGGGTGCGAGTTTGATCTTGGCTGTTTTTTTCCCCTTCAATTATTAGTTTTTATTATTTAATTTAATTAAACTTAACACTGTTAACTTAAAGTTAAGTAGAAGGACACGTGTCAAAGAGTTAGATAGGTAACAGGTGGGCATAGGAGAAATGGTAACAGGAAAATTGAACTCGTGTGCACTGGGAAGCAAAATAAACCAAATCAATGCTGGCCATAAAGAGGAATTAGAGCTCCGCAACCCTGCGAGTGAGGAGGAGTATGACGAGGAGCAAGACTTCTTTATAAGTAGGGATTCTTGTTGTTGCGGAAGCGGCGGCAGGCAGTAGCAGCCAAATGAAAATCAATAGGAATAAAAATAAATAAATAAATTATCAACACCACAGAGTTGGCCGAGTTGCCAAAGGTTGCTTACTTTCCTGGCCTCCTCCTCAATGGGCCAGCCACAATCACTACCAACCCAAAGAACTCTCGTTTTCTGTACCCACTGGAAGGGCACGGTCACTTCACATTGGGTCTTAGAGCAAGTCCACCCCAAAATGCTAAGGCAAGGCAAAGACAAGGCAAGGTCTGCCGCTATTCATGTGAATAGTGGTAGCCTTGCCTATTTTTGGTTCCACCCCAAAAGGATAGGGTAAGGGCAAGGAAAAAAAAGATTATGCAACAAAATATAAACAATTTAGAAATATAAGAAATAAAATGATTATGCAAGAAAAAAATAAATATGGAAGAAAATATAAAAAAAATTACAAATGCAAGAAAAAAAAAGAGTGCTGCTAAACGAACCCTAAAATTAACTGAGTACACCATACTACCAAACTATTTATTGAGTTACTAATTTATTCTAATATAAAATGACCAAAAAGAATATATTGAATTGTAAAACAAATGTAATTTTAATAAGTACACCCTATATTCAACCCAACCCCACCACCACCACCACCCTTCTCCAACCAAAACAACCCCCCCCCCCCCCCATCCAAATTCTCTTTATGTGCTCTAAAAGGGTTGCAATGAGTCGGAATCTTCCATGTGCGTTTTTGTCCATTATAGTTGGTTTTCCCATAAAACACATTCAACCCACCCAAAACAATAATCATTTTTATGTTCATCTACGGTGTTGGTGGTTTCAATACAGCCTATTTCTTCTTTGAATTAGAAACCTTGAGGGTTGATAGCAACCTCAACAGTCTAAGAAACGAACCCAATTTGGCATGGTAAGGGTGAAGTTGGGCTGTGAGAGAGAGAGAGAGAGAGAGAGGGAGAAGGGTGGAGTTGTGTTATAGAATGTATTAGGGTGTACTAGGGGTATTTTTGATAGTTAAATAGGGTGTACTTAGTTAATTTTACATTTTAATTTAAATATTAGGGTGCACTTAGATCACAGGGTATACTAAGTTAATTTTAGGGTCCGTTTAACAACACTAAAAAAAATGATTACAATTTACAAATATTGGAAGGAGAAGAGTTTGTATAAGGATTTGGTGTGGAAGTGAATAAAATTGTTATGTATTTATAGGGAAAACATCCATAATTTTTTGGTATTTTTTTAATATTTTTTTCACTCGTTACGTCAGTGCCTTCGGGCTTAGCCCAGGCAGGATTTGCCCGGGGCTTGCCTAGGGTGGTGGGTCCCAGTGCTTGCCCAGGCTGGTTTTGTTGCGCTGGAGGGGGATTTGGGCTCTCAGGGGGCCTATTGCCAAGACAAGGCCCCTGCGCTGGACATGCTCTTAATACGCTCATGTAGTGGCGGAGCTAGAATTGTAAGATTGGGGGAGCCAAAATAGAAAATAAAATATATCAAATACATATGATTTCATGTTAGAGTTAAATATTTCAAACTTAATCATGTCTAATTTATTTTAAAAAGACCATTAACTTAAATTACAAGTTGATTATTAAGTGTATATAATGTTGTATATTATATATAATATAGTAGAAAGGGAGATCAAAAAATTGGGGGGACCAAGGCCACTCCTGGCCTAGGAGTGGCTCCGCCCCTGCTCTCATGATTATCAACTAGTATCCCTCTAGTAAACTCTTCGACCTTGTTATCCATCGCCTCAACCCTAAACCCGTTCCTCAGGAAGTAGTCACGAAGAAACCCTTTGATTTTCAGCATGGATGCCATAACAAGGATTAGAATTACGTACAATATCTCGACACGATTGAGGCTCCACATGTACCCATGATCCACTCGGCTCGTGGGCATGGTGCAAGAGCCCCGAGTCTCGGTGACCCCTCACTTTGTACATACCAATTGGTCTCAATTGCGAGCTACACCTTCCATCGCCACCTCAGAATCTCCTGTTCATCTGTTTCCCTTGATGTCTTTCTACCCATATAGTACTAGTTCACAACAATGGTATGGAAAGGAAGACCAAACCTTCTACTTATTATATATAGAACAGAAGATATATAGGCATCGGAATTGGAAACACAAATTCTACTAGGAATTCGAATTAATCCCAATCCTACTACTACCCTCATTTGGATGAGGAAAAATAATTCATAATTTAAGATGAGAAATTGACAATTCCCTTTTTTGGCAACTTAAGCACGAAATTTATTAAATGACGCAAGAAAAAAATTGTGAAAATTGGGACATCAAATTCCTGAATTTAATTTCCACCAAAATATGCGTCATTTCACAATTTTCATAGTGTCATTTACAAAATTCGACATACATAAATCCAAACACTAAAATATTCAATTACCATAAATTGAAACGATGGAAATCTAAATTCAGTCATTTTAGAATTTTATGTAATTTTTAATTCCTTCGTCCAAATGGAGGGTAGGAGGAGTAGGGTTTGGTGTTGTCTATTTGTTTGCCTAGCTTGTGTTATTTATTTGTCTGGTTTCTTTCCATTACTTTGTTTTCCTTGTTGTTCAAGTTAGTCTGTGGTGGTTTTTATTGGCAAGCTAATCATGTAGCTTTTGAAAAGTTGAAAAATAGCAATACTTATTTTAAAATAAACTTTGATGATTCTGTTTTAGCAAACGGTCATTCTACTACGGGTTTCGTTATTAGAAATCACTATGCTCACCCTTTATAAGCTGCATCTATTCCTATTGGCTTTTCTTTGTTTTGCAGGCTGAAGTTATGGCATTGAGGAATGCTTTGATCTGGGCTTCCTTCGTGTCTCAAGTTATCCCTGCTGGAAATTGAAGGCGATTCCAAAGTTCTAATACAAATTCTAACTCATCATATCTCACCCCCATGGCAGAATTCGAACAATTGTTTAAGACATTTCGAAACTTCTACAGGGTTTCAAAATTATTCCTTTAGCACATTTCTATGATGAAACCATTCAAGTGGCGGGGGCTAAAAAAGGAGATGCTTTTGTGAATATGTGTATTTGGTATGGGGATCTTCTTTGTAATGTTTTCTTCTTTCGGAAAAAAAAGAAAGAAAGAAAGAAAAGCAAGATCAGGTGCGCAAGAGAAAAGGCAAACCAACTAAAATGCATGAACACATCTAAGTTGCTAGTTAAGCTACCCTTCTGTATTTGCAAAAGAACAAAACCAAAGGAGACAAAAAAAAAATATTTGAAGATCTTGAAGAGAAACAAATTAACGGAAATACAAAAAATTAAAGTCTAGTTAATGTCTCCTCCATCAGCAGAGCCAGAGACCTCTCCAAAGTGGCCACCAGCCGCATTGTGTGTTTGGCGTGAGAACTCCCCAAATGTGGTACAGCTTCCTGTCCAGTTATGATGCCCTCTTAGAAGTTTTATCTTCACATGCTCTGGCAATCTGAGTGTATATCTATCCTCCTCTGCTCTAGGCCTAACTATGGAGTGCCCTGTCGAATGTGACCTCGAAAATCTTTCGGTTTCATTCTCTAAATTTTGATGATCATGGTTAGTTCTACTACTTTGTTCATCTTCTGCAACCATATTGTTAATATTATTATTTTTATTCGGAGGCCACGAATCACTTGTACTAGTTCCTTGATGATGTTGATCTTGGCCTTGTTCATCTTTGATGTCAACGTGGACAGCATCCGGATCCAACAACACAGGCTCATTCCCATCATGAATTTCCTGCATGGTGACGTTCTCGTGAGCAAGCACTGGAGACTTCTCCGCTAAGTTCGAGGGCATTGATTCGAGATTTCCACGGCAAAATGGACAAGTTTTGTGGGACTCGAGCCAGAGGTCGATGCATTCTTGATGGAAAACATGGCAACAAGCCGTCAAGAGGCGCAGCATGCTATCGTCCTCAAACTCCACCAAGCAAATTGCGCATTCTAGGCCGTACTTCTCTATCCGATAATCTTTGACGCTTGCATACACGAAAGTTGGAAATGATTCTATGAGTGAGACGTCAAGGCCTTCTTTAGGTACAACCGCCGTGCCCACGAGGTCTCCGGCGGGAGAGCGCTGAAAGGAGGTAAGGATATGGTCCATGAAACACTTGCAAAAGTAAATAGAAAAGAATCCCACAAAGAAGAACACGAGGAGAAGGACGGTCAGAACGACAGTAATTGGCGGGGAGGACACATGCTGTGAGGATGGGGGATAAGCTGCATCTGGTGTGGTCGATGCTGACATTCCCTGCATAACTAAGATTGAGCAGCTATACCTTATTAAAAACCACGTGGCCGGAGATCGGCTTGCACTTCCGGCCAGCCTTAGTCCATGGATATTCAGAGAAGAAGAACAAGAATTGTGATGAGATGAAGCTACAAAGAGAACAACAATGTGTTGGTGTTGGTGTTGGGTTCTTAGTTTGTGTTTGTTGGATTGCTTCCAGTCAGTCATTGGCAAGAGAGAAACAAGGAGGCATGTCGATGCATCTGGTTTTTGTGAGCATACAAAAATGATTGGCTTAATTTGGGAGGGTGATGTGGAAGTTTTGGTTTCTAGTCTTTGGTAAGAACCAAAGCTATTGAGCTTTGAGCGAGTCCTTGTGAGAAGGATGGGCTCAACAAATTACTCTCCACTATTAATCCAAGCCACCAATATATCACGCCCTCATCTTTGGCTGTTCAAACAAAAGGGTAAACGTTTTTAATTAAATTTGTAGATATGAAGTTTTCATATCATAGAGGGCAGAAACATTAAATACTAAATAGTAAACAATATTAAATATCCAATTGGAAGAAACATTATATTGTTACTGGATCCAAACACGACACAAATATAGGACTCGAATATAAATTAGATCAACCTGAACACGACCCATTGCCACCCCGTCCCTTTACTCTAGTCGAGTTATTTTGCAATCATTTCAGAGAAGAAAGTTTCAGACAGGAAAAAGAACCTCAAAATAGGGAAAACCTTGATACAAGTATCATGATCAACGCCAAAATGGGTGAACACGAGATGTTTAATTATTTTAATTGATAATTTGAACAAAGTGGTACAAGATAATGACCGTCGTCTCTCTGGACGAAGAGGGTTATCCCATAATTGTATATGGTAATAAGGACAACTAAGAGAGTGATACAAGCTTCAAGTTCTACTTGTAACAACAAAATTCGCACATGAAACAGATGGGCTGTGCCTTCACCAAGCCAGGCATGAAACCTAAACTAGAAGCAAGGAAACAAAAACTACTTCTACAGATAAGTTACAGCTACATGATCCCAAAATCTCTTGCAGAGACTTGGTATCTAGTTTTCTATCTAAATCCATGGAGGATATATGTAAGTTACCGCAGTACATCTTTAACATTTGGAAGCGAGGATCCCAGATTTTATTCGATGCCATCAATCCAGTCACCATATATCCTACTGATTTTGTCTGGTCCCTTCCATTTCTGATGGGCTCTCTGCCCAGGCCTCTGAATTACAATCGATGATCTTTGTGATGGAACTCCGAGGTGATAAACATCAGAATGAGGAACTAGCGGGACTGATACTACCACAGTATCTGCTGGGGTTTTAGAAGGTACTCCACCCTGCTTATTGTCAGGTGGGGCTGAAGAAGACTCTCTAGCATCTCCCTCCACAAGCCCACCACCATATCGGTGTAATTCTGTAGTCAGAAGTTTAGAATTCCAAAGTTAGATAATGAAAGCATCATCAGTTTAAGTTGAACTGCAGTTTGATTATTACAATGTTCTTTTCAGGAAAGAGGATATTAATATGATCACTACAGTCTCTATAGATATTGCACCCAAACGTTAAAAAGCGCCCTTAAATAGTTGAAGACAAATCATCCACATTCCAGACAACATATTAGCATGCTACTCTTCAGTGGCATACAAATTTAAGACCTACTGATGATAAGAGCATATTTTCATTTAATGTCAACAAAGTGTGCTGACTCGTGACCTTAACAGAGACATCACACCATACAAACTTGTACTAACACTTTACTTTGTTCCTTTTTTTGGCCAGATCTTAAACTAATGCTTAAGTAGCTGATAAACTTACAAATTAGAGAAAAAACGTAAAGTAAGCAAAATAAACAAACTAGTAATCCTTACCAAACCAACTCACAATACAACAGTAACAGCACTGGCAGCCAAACGAGATCAAGTTGTACAACAACACTATGCATCTACATGAGCCTTGCTTAAGCTTTATCTCTTGAGGTGTAAATTCCATGCAAGCCTCCCTCATGCAAGGCTGTAGGATTTTTTCTAGACTTCAATACACCAGTCAAACCCCTTAATGAGCAAAAATTGATCACCTCAAAAGTGGTCCAGCCACACCTCTCTTAAGCTGGTCCCTAAATTGTGTTTAACACCATCGGTACAGTTCGTCAGGTGATATACATACTTGGTTTACCACTTGCCCAAAAGCTTAAGCTGTAAGGGAATGTATATCAAACTAACACCCTCTCTCTCGTGCAAGCGCCATCCTACATGCGGACTGGCAGAGAAATTCAGAGAGAGAAACGTATAGGTGCAGCCCCATCCTGCACCTTGCAAACCAACAAAGAAGTGAGAATGGGGATTGGAGATTTCGTACCAAGGATCTCCACCAACCAATGCTCTGATCCTATGTTAGGAAATCACTAGATCCCAAAACCTTAAGCTGTTAGGACATGTGCAAACAATTGTTTTAAACTTTAACAGTTGGAATATTAAATACCCCAGGTTTCTTAGCAACATCCAGAGTAGGAACTAGAGTTTGTGTATTTGTTTTCTTCCTCCCTTGAAGGCATAATAGGAGTTAGAAACTTGTATGGCTTAAGGAGATATTAAGCAGTAAAAAGAAAAAGGAATGTATGCGTGTGTGCATGTTTTACTTATTATATGGCACTATGTCAAAAAAAAAAAATTATATATATATATATATGCTTACAGGCAGTGCAGACCAAAACAATACAAATTTCCACAAATAGTTTCTGTGTCAGCAGTGGAGAGTCAGTAAACCATCTTGTTCTCTACTGCTAATTATGTTGAAAGCTTTGTTTCTTCCAAAACTATAGAGGCTCAGGTGGTACGTCCAATTTTAGTTTTGTAAAAAGGAATTAAAAAATGATGTAGAGCTTCTAATTAGGAACTTTCCTTGCCTAGGCTTAAATATGCCTGTATTAAATATTTTTGAATAATACTTGTGGCCTCCTCCTTAGTCAGATGTAGGCCTTTTTTGGACTGATTGTTCTGTCCTGGATTTTCTGCTAAGGTTTTTAAGCGGGTTGGGGAATAGACCCAGCCCCCTGGATGAATTGCTGATTGTGGATGGTCTTTTATTCTTTGTATTCTTCCAGGATTAAACTGCAATAATTCGTTCTGGAGCAATGGTAGCCTCTTACTTGGCTGCTGGAGTCTAAAGAGAATTCTTCGGCTGGCCTTCTTCCTTCGCCTTCCTATGCTCTAATCATGCTCATGTAGACTTCTACTAGAATTAAGAAACAGAGAAACTATTTAATTGCCCCAATCAGCATAGGAAACTTCAATAGCACCTTGCATCAAGGCCATAGATGGTTAAAAATAAATACAAATAAAAGAGAGAGAGTGGGAGATTTCTTCCCTCCGTGCATAATGCGTATACACTCTCTATCATAAGCAACAACAGGGGTGGACAACTGACAATAACCTGACATGGAAAAGCTTAGGCTTAACTGCAATAATTTAATCTGTACTGATGGTAGCCTCTTACTTGGCTACTCGAGTCCTAAGGGCATTCTTCAGCTGGTCTTCTTCCTTTACCTTCCTATTCTCTAATCATACTCATGTATACTTATATTAACAATAAAGAAACAGACAAACTATTCAATTGGGCCAATCAGCATGGGCAACTTCAATAGCACCTTGCTTCAAGGCCACAGATGGTTAAGAAAGAGAGAGGAGGAAATTTCTTCCATTCCATGCATAATGAGTATACACTCTCTGCCATAACCAATAACCGAGGTTTTACAATGTAGTTTGCATATTTCTGTTCAGGTAACTTTTCACTGAAGTGCCCTAGAGCTTGGATAAAATAAAAGATGGGTTGACCGGTCGGGAATAGAATCACGTTATGATCTTGCAATCTAGAACTTCTGTCCAAGGTTCTCTATGAAAGACAAATGAACACGAAAGTGTGTTGACAAGTGTCTTTGCTTTATGAGGAAAAACAAACAATCATGTGTTCATGTTTCTCTTTTACAAGGAAAAAGCATAGGTAGTTAGTCTTTGTTAATGATGCGCCAAAAGAACAAGTTAACTGGTATACCATAATCTTGAAACTATTACAAAACCAACAAAAGTGGTAGTTAACCATAATTGATTTCTTAATATACTCAAGTGCTTTCCTAAATCAAAAGCAAAACATGGAAAAGCTTGGACTTAAATGTTGCATGAAATTAAAATTTCTACCACAAATTAGAGGTAGCAGTGTCTCACTTATTTGGACATCGGAAATGCAGGACACCAAGCATCTAGGTAATGACACTGAAAGTTGAGATAAAAGTTATAGAATGGGAGCCCAAGCAAGATGGCTAGCTCTATGAAAGGTTACATTGAAAAAGTGGCAACACAAGGGAATTATTTACTGCTATGGAAGATGGATTAATATCATTCTCAAATCTTAGAACAAACAAAATTACTGAATTTTCAAAACTGAGCTATCATATATAAAGAATCAACATCAAATGCTTTCCGTAAAGCAAAAACGGAAAAAGTAAATAAATCATACCTGCAACGCCATGAGCAAAATGACATTTACTTCCAAATGGGCAATATCCTGTCAATTCCCACTTATTGCAAATCCTTGTTTTCCAATTTGATGGCTTGTTATTTGCTCCATTTGCAGCACCACCATAACCTCCTGGACCTAAACTTATTGCCACACTCTCTCGATTCTTCGACTGCTCATCATGAAGAAAAGTACAATTATCTCCATAAGGGCAGCCTTCCTCAGTATAAAACTTCTTGCAATGCCTCCCTTTATACGACCTCTGAGTCTCCACACCATAACCTGTAGAGACTATTGGAATTTGATATTCTTCCCTTGGCTCCGAAGATACCCCCTTTTCTTCCTCATGAGCAGCCACAATTTCTTGCCAATTTGGGGGTGGCCTTCGAAGCTCCTCAATGCTATGAGCAAAGTTGCAATTAGTGACGTAGGGACATGTCCCAGCACGGAATTTGCAACAAAGTTTGGTTTTGAAAAACATTTTCCCAATGGCTTTTGACCGGTTAGACGAAGTTGCATCTTGGGAGTTCCTTGATTTCTTATTTGGGGGTTCGCTTCCAGAGCGACTTTGAGATTGCCTTTGATCATAATTCGAGTTGGACATGGTGTCTGCCAATGCATCACCATTATTCCAAACTCGGTACTCATCCTCAGTAGCCCAAACTGCTTGATCAGCGGGCCAAATATCACCACCAACACTACTCCCAGTGATTACTTGGACTACATTAGTTTCTCTTCCATAATCCATTGCAAGTATAATTCCTCAACACAAAAAGTACAGTGCTTGAAAGAAAACAAGAGTATTACAAACCCTAAGTGCTATCTTACAGGTTCTCGTAACACAAAGGAAAGTACCCACAAGCTGAATTCACCAAATTCTATACAAATTGCTGAAATTTTGAGAAATCTTAGCAATATGAGAAATGGGTACTTCAAGAACACATCTACAACACAAATTACAAAGCTTTTAGCTAAGAACCTTCCCGAGAAATAACAAGGAGCTACTGCTGCTACTACAACAACAAATTAGGAGGCACATCACAGATCAAAGCAAGATACTTGAACAAAAATCTAACCAAAATGAAACAAGTTACCAAGTTGGAATTGCGGTTGGATCTACAGCCTCAAAATGTCCAAAAGATAATGACGAGACCATCAGAAAGTGGCTTAGCAAAATGGGAAATTGTTGAATCAGTAAGGGGAACGTGGTAGAGGAATTGATAGGAGTGAGGAAATTAAAAGGAAAGAAAAAGAACGAGAATTTAGAGATAGATTTGGTTCAGAAAGCCCCAAAAGGAGGAGATTTCCAAATTTTCACATCAAAGGAAGGAGAGACAGAAAGAGGCTCTGTACATTTGTTCCATATTTTAACCATTTTCGGTATTGTTTTTTTTAGCCTTTTCAAGGTTTTGTCTTTTACTGTGGAAGTGATCGTCTACTCCTGAGCGTGCGTTGTGTTGACACCACATTCATCTCTCTCCACCGTACCGACATTCATCTATTTTTTGTTTTTAATTTCTTTTTATCTTTTTATATATTTATATATTTAACTAATTAATAGATAAGAATTAAAAATAACAAAAAAAACCCAATTGGCCAAGAGGCTAGTAATGTTTAAACTCATTCGTTCGTCAGAGCAACTCCACCCATTTGCCCTTAGTCATGGCAAAGGGGGAGCTAGGGCAGCCACTATTCATGTGAATAGTGGTTGCCCTTGTAAATAGTATTTTGTGTTTTTGTAATGACCCTTAGCCATGGCAATTACTATTCATTTTTTTGTATTTTTCACAAATTTTTTTACCTCAATAATTAATTTGGACAAAAAATTTTAAAAAGATTTTTGGTGTGGGAAGTGAAAAATATGACTAAATATTTATTTTTAAAAAATCTGAATTTAAAAAAAAAAATTTGTTGCTGACGTCATCGATGACGTCAGCAACCCTCCGTTTTGGACCTCAGAACTGGCTTTCGGGCCAGCCCGACTTGCTGGGACCCACAGCCTGCCCCGGCTTGGGCTCACCGCGGGAAGCTGATTGTTTTGTTTTTCTCCCCAGCCCAAGGCTAGGGAAACCGGTGGAGTTGCTCTTAGCCATGGCAAGGGGGGAGCTAGGGCAGCCACCATTTTACGTGAACAGTAGTTGCTCTTGTAAATAGTATTTTCCGTTTCCACCCATTGACATGGCAAAGGGCAATTACTATTCTTTTTTTTTTCACAACTTTTTTTACCTCAATAATTAATTTGGATAATATTTTCGGATAAGATTTTCGGGTTCCTACGTGTCAATACTATTCATATCTCATAATCGGATAAAATTTTCAATTTCAAATTTCAGATAAATTAAAAAAAAATTGGCTGGTATTTATAGAAAAAAATTCATTAATTTTTGGGTATTTTTAAAAAAAAATTCAGTATTTTATTGCAAAAAAATTGACTGCCGTTGGATTGGAGAAAAAAATCAAATTGGAGAGCCCAGACGACGTCACGTGGCAACAGAAAAAAAAAAAATCAAATGAGTGGGCTGATGCCAGCCTAACATTAGCACCAGCCTGCGTTTTGGACCTCGGGCTCAACTGGCCTTCCGGGCCAGCCCGAGTTGTGTGGGACCCACTCCAGCCTGTGCTTGGGCTCACCGCTGGAAGCCAATTTTTGCAAAAAAACTCCCCCAGCCTGAGGCAAGGGGGTCTCGGTGGAACGCTCTTATATGTGTTAGTGAGTTAAACATTTTAATATGTATTATACTATACATGTGATTAATGAGATTATAAGTATTTAACTAATCCTTAACATAAAATCTAGATTTCCAATGTAAAAAATACTAATACTTCAAAATATTGGGTTTATGTTTTTGAAACTTAAAAAGAAAAAGAATGAAAAAAAAAATTACTCCTCGTTTTTTTTTTTGGAAGTCTCCTCAGTTTGGGATTGCCTGTCACTTTTAAAAAAAATTGCTTTTACTGTGCTTTGAAAATAATTAGTTGTAAAGTAAAGCGCTCCATGTTTGGTAAACAGTATTTTTAAAGTGTTGTTAGTATAAAAAGCAGTGTAAAAAACATTTGGTAAATTTTAATATAAAAGTGTTATAACTTGTGAATAATGACTAAAGTAGACATGATGTTAAAAGTGTTATGTACTAATCATGTTGTGGTAGTTGTAGTGATGGAGTGAAGGTGGTGGTGGTGGTGGTGTTGGTTGTGGTGGTGGTGGTGGATTTGGAGGTTTTGGAGGAGGTGGTGATTGTGGTGGTGGTGGTGGTGATGGTGGAGGAGGTGGTGGTGGAGGAGGTGGTGGAGGTGGTGGATGAGGTGGTGGTGGCGGAGGATGAGGAGGATGAGGATGTGGTGGTGGTGGTGGTGGTGATGTTGGTTGTGGAGGTGGTGGTGGATTTGGAGGTTTTGGAGGAGATGGTGGTTGTGGTTGTGGAGGTGGAGGTGGAGGTGAAGGAGGAGGTGGTGGAGGAGGTGGTGGTGGTGGTGGAGGATGAGGAGGAGGAGGATGTGGTGGTGGCGGTGGTTGTGGAGGTAGTGAATGTGGTGGTGCAAGTGGTGGAGTTGGATGTGGAAGTGGATGTGGTGTCATTTTTTAAAATGAATGATGGTATTTTGGGAATTAAAAAAATTCATTAAATGTTCATCTCCGCTTCTTTTGAAAGCGGCTTTTGAAAAGCAACTAGAGCATGCTTTTAAAAGCCTGCTGTCAAAATGTCATTGCTTTTAAAATAATTAGGATATTTTCTTTTTATCAAACACCTTAAACTGCTTAACTTCAAAATAGAAGGTGAGGGTGTTTTTGCTAAAAAAAACAATCCAATCGGGGCTTATTATTTTTTTTTTGGTAAAAGAGGGGGCTAAACGCCCAAACAAGACAAACTACAAGCCAAAAGAACGGGGCCTCACAGCACCCCAGATTCACAGAAAAGCCTTTGATCCAAGCACCAAAAGCATCACGTAATAAACCTCCAGCACCACTAAAACCAGTGGCATTGATTCTACTTCCATCTGTGTTAATTTTGCAAGTACCCGGTTTGGGTGTCTTTCAGTGGAATTGAAACACAATACGCTCCCGAGTGCCCATAGAAAGATTACAAGCACTGTACCACTCCAACGCATATTGGAGTTGGAAAAAGATAAAAAAAAATCAAATCTCCCTCTCCCCCGCCAGCCAAAAAAACAGCCTAAACGCAAACAAAAACCAATACCCATACGGACCCTGCGCCTGCGACTGAGCCTTCAGACCCTCCTCGCCTCAGCTTTCCCAACATCTGAACCGGCAGTGCCTTTTTTCTCTCAACTCTCCCACCTTGAAACTTACTCGTCGAGCCCTTCTTTCTTCAGCCGGACCAAGGAGACGTTCTCTTTCTCTCTCTCTCTCTCTCTCTCTCTCTCTCTTTCTCTGTAACTCAGTGAATCGAAATCCATGGTTCAAGTGTGAAAATGCCGACGACAGAGAAGCTGTTGGTGCAAATCTTCGAGAGGAAGAAATGGATCGTCAACCAAGCCAAGCACCAGGCCTACCTCTTCGAGCAACACCTCGCCTCCAAATGCCTTATTGACGGAATTGCCCCTCCTCCGTGGCTTTTGTCCTCCTCCTCCTCCGACCCCAATCATGGTGCGTACTACTTTCCCTTCCTTCATTTCCATTTTCATAATTTCTCTACAACTCTTGTCATTTTCACTTCGAATTGCGTGGTTTTGGAAGGCATCGTTTTAATAACATTGTTAATTTTGATGCTTTAGACTGAAATAGTTTCTGCGTTGTTGTGATTTTAGTAGCAATTAAGTTTTTAGATGATGAAACAAATGAACCCTAGGTTTTTAATATTGCATTGTGTATTGGTATAATTCGAACCGTCAAGGATTTCTTAATTCTCTGTTTGGTTTCCATTCCAAGAAAGTTTGTAATTCAGGATATTATTTATAATTTGAAGGATACATCAACTGGTCATGACAAGTATCTCAGAATGGCTTCAGTGAAAAGGGAATTTCAGTTGCGCGGCCTGAACTAACACACACACATCTGTATACTATATGTACATTGTATGCTTGCTGTATGTATGCAATGTCCTTGCCCTGAATGTTATGCCCATGGATTAATTAAGAATATTTTGATTTGTTCATTACAGTATTGAACAACCAAAAGCTGATTTCAGGAGTTCCACTCCCTCGCGCACAGCCTGTGATCCATTTTACCGGTAGCCATTGCCCTGTGTTTGACAAGCCAGTTCCTACAGCTCACAATGGGGAGCTACCAAATGGTTTGTGCACTGAACTTCATGGTTTTGACAGAGGTTTTGGTGCAGGAGAGGAGGTTTTGATTTTGCCACACTGCCCTGTAAGTAATGCTGGGTGTGCCTCCAATGGCGTTCCTCAAGACCAGAGAGAAGAGGATCCTAGTGTTACATCTCCAGAAGATCAGAAGGATGCAAGGATCCCAGACATTTACCACGACCCAGCTCTATCACCGGTTACAGGTGCAGGAGATGAGGTATCTATTTTTCCGAAGTGCCTCATTAGTAACGCTCGTTGTTCCTCTGATGATGTTCCTCAAGATCAGAGAGAAGAGGATCCGAGTGTTACATCTCCAGAAGATCAGAGGGGTGCAAGAATGTCAGACATTTACCATGACCCAGCTCTATCACCAGCTAGAGGTGCAGGAGATGAGGTTACAATTTTGCCAGAGTGCCCCATTAGTAATGCAGGAGATTCCTCCAATGGTGTTCCTCAAGATCAGAGAGAAGAGGATCCAAGTGTTACTTCTCCTGAAGGTCAGGGGGATGCAAAAACCTCAAACATTTATCATGACCCAGCTCTATCACTGGCTAGAGTTCAAAGATCCAAATCCAGACAAAGAGCTTTGGCAATTCGCAACAGTGCCAATAAAAGCAGTTCACAGGTTAAGAACAATGTTAATGGTTGTGCTGGTGGGATTATTGGGTGTGCAATATCTTTCCTACAATCTGACCATGTTGATGAAATGAACTTAGTCAAGCCTCCTGATACATGTGATAATCTAGAGTTAAGTGCGGTAAATGGGGAAGAACATTCAAGTAAGGAGAATTGTTCTTTGGAGTTTGTCTCCAGAAGTACTGGGTCACAAGTTGTGCGTACTGTTGAAAGAATAGCTAAAGGTGCCAGCTCCAACATGTCTGGTCAAAGAATTGTTGCAAAAGATACCAGCAGCAACATATCGGGTCAAAGAATTAACCAGTCAATGTCTGCTGCATCGAACAAGTCTCATGCTGCACAGAGAACTCAAATATCTACTGGAAGGTCTATTCCAATTCAAAGGGATCTTGACCTATGTGCAGTGAATTCAATAGATTCTTCAGACAAGGAAACTGTTGCAGATCACTACGCTGGTAGAAATACATGCACAGAAATTGATTGTGGGACAGAAGAAATGTCAAAACCTGTCAATTCCCAGGTTTTGGGTCACAGGGGTACACAGTCCAGATCTGCTGTTTCAAACAAGCATTTGCCAGAAAACCTGACTCATGGGCTTGCAGGTATCAGGCATGAGGATGTGTTCAGTACTATGGTACAAGAGGTACCTTGTACACAAACCAGTGAATTTGTTGAAGCTGCAAGTGTTGGAAAAACTGAAATTGATCCTGATGGATGTATTGAAGCTAATCCTATTCGTTCTGGATCTAACTTGGATGGTAATGGGCTTAGAGTTGGAGGAGAAGTTTTACACTCAAGGCAGCCCGCTGATTATGCGTTTGTGAATCCCAAGCAACTTAATTTTGATGATGCGGAAGAATCCTGTTTGAATGGAATTTCTACTCCTGCTCTTAAGAAGGGGATGCAGGGCAGGTCGTCAGAAAAAAGTTCTCTTTCCTTGATGCATGCTGAAGATATACTGGCTGAAGGAATAACTGTCAATTATGAAGACAATTGTAACACACCACTGGAGATGAGTTTTCTGGGGGATTGGGCAGTTTATGTCAGAGGAAAGGAGCTCCAGAGTAGTTTATCCGAAGCCCCAGAAGAGCAGTTGCATAAATCTGGAAGTGCCTCGAATGAAAATGCTGCCTCATCAGTAAAAGAGACATCCAATGCTCATAAGGATGGAGTTGCTAATACTTTGCTAGAAAGTGGCAAAGTTCAGAAATCCTTTTTGATATATAATCCAACTGGCTTGCAAGTAGCCGGGGAAAGTTTGGTTGAAAGCCTGTCTAATGTTAATGCTGCAAAACCAACTGAATTGGTCACAGAAGAGAGTGCACTGGATTCTCATGCCGTTGGTAATCCTACAGTATCAACAGATTCTGATTTTACTATGGTGTCCGAACTTGGTTCTTTTAGAATCCCAGATGCAAAGAATCTTGCAGTTGAGAATCCTTGTGCTGCTTCCACGGATGAGATGAAGGGTAACTTGCCTCAGCCGATTATACAGTCACACATTTCTCCAAACTATGAAATGTGGAGTATTGGTGATAAGGTAGATGTAGGTTATACCAAATCAACTGAATGCCGGATTGCAGAGAAATCCAAGGGAAGAAGTTTTAGCTCTTCTATGGAGGGTTCATGGCCTCAGCATAAACGAAGAAAGATTGAGCACACAATAGTTGATCACCTGTCTTCTTCACGGGACTTGATAGAAAAGGTTTTTCACACTGTCAATAGAGATTCTATTTGTGGAAACTTGGGAAGTGTAGCGCATAGTCCAAAGGCCATACTAGAATCTCAGGGCCTTTCAATTTCTCTGGAGGATGTTGTGAAATCAATTGTCAGTAGAAGTCCAGTTGAAGAATCACATCAAAATGAGGATCACCAAATGATAGAGAGGTCTGAATCTTCACCTAAAGCACATATGAAAGAGGTACTCAATTTTCTGTTATGCATTGATCTCTCTCTCTCTCTCTCTCTCTCTCTCTCTCTCTCTCTCTCAGCTAAGCTGCTTCCCATGTATCTTTGCTATCCTATTTAGCAGTCTTGTTTTATTTGGGATTTTCTGTTTACTTGTTCTCTTATATTGGTCAGGTTGCTTGTCTGCTATTATTTAATCTGTTCTAATAAGATTTTGTTTCACAGGGTGAAATCAGCGTGGGAGAGGGGGACAGAAGTGGGAATGCACCTTTCACTTTTATGCATGAAGAATTGGAATCATCACTTCTCTCAAGTTTGATGAAGCAGGGTAATGGCCAGTCTCAAGATTGTTTGATGGAGGAAACAGGAGTAGCACATCTAACTAGCATTATTGTTGATACAGGAAGTCCATGCATAGAAGGGAACCATGTTTCTCTTCCTCTTGAGGATAATCTTACACTAGGAAATGTTGAAAATTGGACTTGTGCTGGAAGAGCCCTGCAGGAAAAGAGATTTGATCTTGGGGGGACCAGAAAATTTTCATATTTTTCAGTTGGTTCTCCACGTGGCCAATCCTTGGACTTGATTGGTAGTGATGATACAAAGCCTGAGCTTGAGGGGTTCGTTTTAGAAACAGATGACGAACCAACAAGCATTGCTCAAGAGGATATTAACTTTGATGAGTGCAACCTTCCGAGCACTACATTTGAACGTGCCAGCATTTTGGAGCAGCTTTGCAAATCTGTTTGCATGCAAACTCCAGTAGCATGCTCTTCAGCATCATATAAGTTGCACAAAATTCCAAATCTCTACAAGTCTGTTCCAACTGGGCTTCTAGAGGGCGGTGTGGATATGAGGACCGGTTTGCCTATGAATGATGCTGTCAAGCCATTAAAGGATGGTCATAGTTGCTTGAGTGAGGAAGTCAGCCAGGCGTTTAATGGAAGGTCCTATTCTGATTGCCTACCAAATCGTTGTGGTCAATCTGGTTGGGACATTAAGAAGCCTTACATATCGCTAGTTGGGAAACTCTGGGATAGAACCGGTTCAAGCACTAGCAGCTCAGGGAAGCGAGGGAGCTTAAATCCAGAGCTTCCCTGCATTAGTGAAGAAAATGAGAATTTAGATGAGGTAGCTGATACTTCCCGAGATGGCATTGTTTCAGAAGTATTAAATAGCTCAATACAAAGAGTACCACTTGCTGACATTACTGAAATCCCAAACCTTCCTGCATCAGTTTTGAAAGCTGAACTGCATGCTGATAGACTTAGTCTAGATTCAGTAAACACTGAATTCAGCTTAACGGGGACTCATAAGAGCTTCAAACTGAAGCATGGAATCCAAAACAGCATCAAGAGAAGATATAACAACAAGGAGAACCTGAGCATATCATGAGGAACAAATGATATTAAGAGGACCACTGGATCACTTCATAAACCAAAATTGTCTGGAAAAACCAGCTTGGGAAAAGGCGGTCCAAGTTTGTTAGAGTGGGAGCCTAAACGTAACAATATTGTGTCGAGTATGACTTCCTTCATTCCTCTTGTTCAACAGAAACAATCAGCTGCTGTTGTAACAGGTAATTTCTTACTAGTAATTTTAATCATGAAGAATTGTCAATTCTAGAACTTTGGAATTGCATTACATGTACATATTCTGTATGAGCGTATTTAGAGTGTGGATCAAAACGGTATGTGGAAACTGGACTACAATATGGATGATCATTTTGTTTTTACTGAAACGAGGAGTGTTATGTTCGGAGCTGTAAATTAGTTTTGCATTGAGTAATAAAGTATTTTATTGGTAAACTCATCATATCGGTAGGAGCTTGACAATGATTCATCTGTTGTTTGATTGTATCATTGTGAATGTCCCGTGAAGATTTTGGAATCTTTTTATTTTCTTTGTTTCTTTTTGTTCTGTGATGATTTGATTCAGTATTTGGAGCTTCTTGTGCTCTCTTGTAGGGAAGAGGGACATCAAAGTGAAGGCCCTGGAGGCTGCCGAAACTGCAAAGCGTCTTGCACAAAAGAAAGAGAATGAGCGCAAGATGAAGAAGGAAGCCTTAAAGCTTGAGCAGTCAAGAAAGGAGCAAGCGAATATGAGGCTGTTAGAGCTGCAAAAGAAACAGAAAGAAGAAGAGAGGAAGAAAAAAGATGCTGATATGGCGACAAAGAAGAGACAAAGGGAAGAGGAAGATGGGAAGGAGAAGGAAAGAAAAAGAATGCGTGTTGAAGCACGGAGACAGCAGAGAGAACATGAAGACAAGTTACCTGCAGAAAAAGAAGATAAAGAAATGAAGTGCCAGGCCATTATATGAATCTTCATGCCATTTCACATTTTATTAAGTCTATCTTTGTGCTATTTTAGAAATCACATTCAGTATTGGACTGTCTTATATAGGATGGAAGAGGACATGAGAGTAAGGAATCCAAGGATGAAACAGCGCATAAGTCAATGGAGGAAGAAAGGGAATATGACACTTTCAGGAACATTTCAGAGACTGAGCCTAGGACTTCCAGGGTTTCAACAAGTAATGCCAGAAGAGAGAGTATTATCCATGAAGAACACAGTTTGGCCTTGAGTAATTTTGGATATAAAGCAGAGGTAAATGCTAATGACTTCTTAAGAATTGATATTCACCTATCTTAGGATCTACTTGCGTATTGTACAGCACACGAGACAATTAAACCTATTCCTTTCCTCTGAAATAACATTTATTCATATGTTGAGTGGTTTTACTTGCATAGTTCATACTAAGGAGGCCTACGTGTAAGAGAATTTCTGAGCTTTTGCTGCAGGCTGGAGGGTAACTACTAACAGATTATTGTAAACTCCCACCTGAGCCACCTTTAGAAAGTTTTCTTGCACATGAATGGCTGCGTATTTCGTGTACATTACTTTGTCTTACAGCTTCGTGCTGATACTTCATGTGATTTTTAAGGTACTGAGAAATTTAGACAAAGCAACAGACAATGGGAATTCCGCTGCCAATACACGTCCAGAACAGTCATATGAAATCTCTCCATACAAACAATCAGATGAAAACGAAGAAGGTGACGATGCTATGCTAAATAGTAAATTTGTTCCATCATGGTCAAGGTATGCTTTTCAATTTTTCTCTTTTGTTTTAGGTGAAATACGGTCTTCAAATTATAGAGCTCTGCAATCACCTTGATGAAAGGAATACATTGTGTACCCTTTGAAACTGCCAACTCTGGTAATGCGCCTCTAAAACTCATTAATTAGTTGTTTCTTATTCTCTACAGTAAAAATTGCCTGGCTCTGGCTGTCTCTTGCCGGAATGGAGCAGACCCTGGGGCAATCTTCCCCCCAGAAAGCTTTTGCAGCATATCTGAAGGTACTTTTATGGTGTAAAGTCATTATCTTAGTAGCTAGCTATTGCTTTGCCTAAATATCCAAGTTATGCTCGTTTGTAGTTCTCTTGCCTCGGAAGCATCAGCTAAACTACAATGGAATGCGCTAAACTCTATTCAATGTATTCTTTGCTCAACTAGTCGAACGGCTTTTGGTGAAGAAGAGGTAACAGTTGCACTCTGTCTGCATGTTACCGTAAGTATTTTTCAAAGAGAAATAATCTTGAATTTTAATGATGTATCTTGTAAATTTAAGGAATGCTTGTTTGTGGCAGGTTTTCAAATTACTATTTGAGCAGGCGATCCCTCCCAGCAAATTTGTAGCTGAAACTTGTAGAATTGTTGCGATGTATAGGATTCTCTTGTGACTGTTATTGAGCTAACATCATGGATACTTTGGTCAACACTTCCACTATTTTAACAGTTAAAGCTATGTGTAGGAGTTCTTTAACATTAATCCTAGATTTATTTAACTAGCGACCTAAAATCCCAGGGGCCAAAGTTCCCACTGGGACCTCTTTAAATTAATATTTGAACTCTAACAATGACTCCCACATGGAGAAAATTAATATGATAGCCATAATTACAACTTACAAAGCAATTTGAAACTTTGTACTCTATGGCTAGACCCATTTGGTAATGTTTTAAGGAGTTGTTTTCATTTTTAGAGAATAAAAATGAGTCAAAAACATGTTCGGTAGCCCAAAAACAGAAAACATTGAGAATGTTTTCATAAAATGAAAACAAGTTCATGTGTACTTATTTGTAGAAAATAGAAAATAGTTTTCTTCATTCTCATGGGAAATGTTTTCATAAAAATAACTCATATATTATTATTTCAAATTGTACTACTAGACACGTTTTCATTGTTTTTGTTTTCTGAAAAATATTTTCTAATTAATCTACCATACGCATTTTTATTTCCTAAAAATGCAAATTTATTTTTTTGTTTTCATTTTCTGAAAATATTCTAAAAAAATATTCTTCGAAAATGTTACCGAACGTGCTTTGGTTGATTTCTGAAATAATAATGCAACATACAAAAATTTCAAAAAATGTTAAGGACAATCGCCCGCGCCTATGCTCACACAGTCGTCCATGGCCGATTGTCCAAAGCACTACTGAAAACCTTCTAGCTTCAAAAAGAAGGAAATCAAATTAGATATCACTAACAATTAGCCATTATACTATTATATATATTAAATATACACGAAAATTTATTATTTTGAAATTCTTAATGACATGCGCCTTCTAATTGCCAACATCATCATCAACATTCTTGGGATTTACTCTTGAAATCCACCATTAGTTTATTCAATTTCTTGTTGCTAATCCGCTGTTGAATGATCATCATATCATCTTGATCTTGGCTTTTGGGATGTGAGGGGGCAGAAGGGGTCAACTTTCTAGCAAGCTCTACAGCATCTTCAGACCGATTGATGATGTTGTTGAAGCACAAATATCGACCGTAGGATGAGACATCTTCGAAGACGCAAATGTGAGCATCCACCAAGAAATCTACATCGACGGTCACCAACACGCCATCTTCATACATCTCAGCCGCTCCTTTCAAATAGGGGTTAGTGATGGACAGATCAGGACCCATCAACAACCCTGCATTCACAGACACCATATTCAAGCTCCTGTCCATTGCTAAGGCCCATGCTGTCTTCTCTGCTAGGGTTTTTGATAGGGCATGCCACAACTGTTCAAGAACAAAACATGCAAGGGTTAGATTTAATTTAGTATTTCATTATGTTTTCGTCAACATCAAGTAGATCCAGAAGTAAAGAGGAAATCTAATAATTTCGAGGTCACTTTTGGACACAAGGGAAATATGCCAGCTTTGCTCACCGGATGGGGCCAGAAAGCTTTCATAAGGGTTAGGGATCTAAATATTTTACTGGAGGGAGCCATTATATATAGCTTTTCTAAAAGTCATATTATAGTTTGAGGAGTTTTCTACTTTTGTCTATGCAGTTTCAATTTTCAATCTTAACTCACATCTCGTGTCGGCCTTAGAAAATCATAGGACTGAAATTGTCAAAATTGAGACTATAGGGGCCAAAGTGAGAATACTCAAACTACAGCTATCAAAAAGTACAATTTCATCATATATATTTTAATATTTTGTGGAAAAAAAGAACAAAAAAACAAAAATATAGTTGATATGCAAACTCAGGAGTCTATGGTCGCCAGACCTACATCATGAAGCTCTGCCATATCATTATTAAGAATTCAAACCAACAAACGGTAAAGTTCAAAGTTACTAAATTCCACACCAACAAACCAACTGTTAGCAAGTGTTGGAGCAGATTTTTGGTCTCCATGCGTTGTTAAGAGGATCACATTCCTCCTAACCTAATACTCAATCAGCACACTCTGTAACTACTACTACTTAAGGTGTGGGGGCATGAAGCCCCGGCGTCAAAAGAAAAACTTCTATATCATGGGACTAGCCACATTCCACCACTCGTAATAATTTTTACAAGTAACAGAATGCGATTGGTTTGGAGATAGCAACGCAGTACTATCCCTGTGACATGATATATACGTTTTTCTCATTGGCTTGGCACCATATACTTTGTCCAAGTTGTTACTGGTTTTTGGGCCACAAGCACCAAAAAGTCTTGTTGAAGTAAGACCCTACGTGATAATAAATAAACACACCCAGTTGACTAGTTGGAAATTTATACCTTGAAATTGCGACAGAAATTGACATCAGTCCAGTGTCGTTCATCCAACTCCAGAGCCATTGATTTACGGTCGTTTCTCCAAACCACAGCGCTGGCTGAAGATGTGAACACAACCTTGTCTATGGTTTCTGTTCTTGCACATGCTTCTAGCACATTGTGTGCTGCTCTCACCTCTACGTCTGCCATGTATTCCTACACGTCACCATCAAATCTCAATAAAATGATCAAAATTTTAAAAACTATATAAACATATGATGCAAAATTTTAACTTATGAATGAAATAATTTAAGAGGAAATGACAAAAAGGCGTTTGAAATGAGAGAAACTCTCATGTAACGGGAATAGATTTTTTCGGTCTGAAAGATCAGCAAAACTGCTATTACAGCTAAGTAGCATCTCATCTTTCTAAAATTATATAATTCAACTGCTCATATCTAATCAAATTGTCTACCCCATTACAATAAGAAAAAACAAAGAATAAATTCCAAGTGGTTGCTAAATCGTGCAATTAGAAAAGTGTATTCCAAGTGGTTCCTAAACTTACTGAATAAAAATAAAACTAGGTCCCATTTGAAATGACTGACTTTGAATCTAAATAATTAATTATTATTATTATATAGTTAAACAGACCTTGATTGAACTATTGATAATACATAATTTTTATATTTGCATTAGAAGAAGCAGAAGCACATGGAGATCATACATGCATGTGGATTGAGTTACATCAAAGTTATAATTTCAAATCTACTTTATAATATTCGCATGTAATGTTTTCATAGTTCTTTTTTTCACGAATCTAAATTCACTGTCAAATCCAAATCCAAATAAAACCCCCTTATTTCGACAACTTCTCCCTCCCCCAATAACGCTTGTATTAAATTTTTTTTTTTTTTTTATTAAACTAATTTCGGGCCCATTCAGAATCGCTCCCAAACAACCTGAAATGTTTATTAAAAATCCAAGTGCTTTTCTTGATTCATAAGCATTTTTAATATTTTCTACCAAACGCTATTTAATGATTAGAAGGTACTTTTAGCCCTCAACAAGCAATCTCAAGCAATCACTTATTTATTTATATTCACTACTCCAAAAAATTAAAAAAATCCAGTAATAACTGAAATGACTGTCGGCCCTCAAAAGGAAGCAAGAGATTGAAATGGGAATTGACGAGCAACTCAGTGGGCAAATTAAACTAGAGTGATTTGAGTTTACTTGACGTAAATGAATGTTGCTCCTCTAGCCACCATTGAAAGTGCATGAAAATTGAATCTCCAATCAGAGAAAGGTTGAGTGCATCAGTTCACATCGTTAAATTTCCTTTTAATTTTTTTATTAGAAAAATGTTTGAAGTTCATGTTGTATACTTCACCCTTCCCTCCCTCCTCCACCCCCGCCCAAAAAACAACCCAAAACGTTCACTACCTTCATTACATGACCATCCCAACTTCAACAGTTGCCTTATCAAAACAAAAAAAACATCCGCAGTTGCAGTTTTATTTTTATAAAAGCGATATTAGGGGAGGGGAATCGAATCGTAAGACCTCACGTGTGGGGTAAACTGCAATTAACCGTTGAGCTACAAGCCCCTTGAAACTTTGTTTTTTTGGGGTGAGAGAATCACAAAATTAAACTCAACTAAAAATGAAAAAGTGCAGAAGATGGATGGGAAGAATGGAACATACATCATAGTTGGGTTGGTCTTGTGGAGGCTCAAATGCATAGAACAAGCCAGAGCAGCCTTTGAGAGCATCAAGTATGCTCTGGTAGTCAAATGGGTCTAAATTGAATACTTTCAGCTTCTTTTTGTCACAAGAAAGCTCACCCAACCTCGATTCACCTAAGTATATTCAAACACCCCCAAACCAATTACAAAGAAATTTAAATAATAAAAAAACAGAATGTAATTACAAATAAATTAAAGAAAAAGAGATTTTGATTAAAACCCACCATGGCTCTGAAGGGCAGCATGGACTGTGTAACCCCTTTGCAGCAGGCGCTCTGTGAGGGCGCTGCCTACGTGGCCTGATGCATCCATTACACAGACTGTGTTGGAGGTCTGGTTGAAAGAGTCCGATGCTGGTGCCATTTTTGAGAGAGAGAGAGAGAGAAGTATTTTTGGGTTTAAAGTAGGAGCTGGCAAGATCAGTGGGGTTGCAAGTTTTTGAATATTGACAGAGGGAGAGATGAGCTTTATATATAGGACAAGTTGTCCCACACGTTACCCAAATTTAATTAAGATGGGGCAAATACTCTAGAAGAAAATTATACATACATTATTAGCTCATATTTGAGTATTTAAACTTTTATACATCTCGTCTGATACGGTATCAGAGCTCTAATTTGGAACCTTTAACTTCATCCTCACTTATCATTTATGATATTAACTTGCAACCGAAGGTGTGCACAAAAAATGCATATACCCATCTAGATCATAGTTTATAATATCAAGAGAGTGCTCGCTTGACGTACATTATTATTCTGTACTTTTAAGTAAAGAAATATAAGTATGAACTCGTACTAAGAGGATTATGCGAACATCTCTACACGTGAAGGTTTTGATAATCGTAATAAGGAGAAAAGCTGTTATATTCAGTAGGTTGATGAATTATTGATGGTCATTAACTAGTGAAACTCTTGGAAGTAATGAATAATTAAGATCAGAATGAATTTATTGCGTTGAAAAAAAGTAGGGCAGGTTTAGATAGAGAAGTAGAAGGGCCAGAATGGAAGGAGGGAGAGAGACGGGTGGCTGGCATTCAAAGAGCGTGGAGAAGAGAGGATAGTTGGGAGGTAGTTGCTGTTATGAGGGGAAGAGGTAATTTGGTCACATAATAAATGTATATATGGAGTTTGGTGGGAACATGTGACGCCATTATATTTCACACACCAGACATTCGCATACCTACTCAACTCAAGCCCAGCCAAGCCATCTACGTGCTACAACAACAGCTGTATTTATTTCTTTAATTCATTGATTTATTATCATCTCTAATTTTTGTTGTTGTTAATACTAGCATTAGCTAAACTACAAGGAGGAGAGATTTCTCATACACACACTATTGGGGTTTTGAACCTTAGACTATTCGTGTGCAAATCAATGCCCTTTTTCGCTAAGCTAAACTTTGTTGGCTCACATATAGCTCATATGTCATTCGTATGATATCTCAAGTATCTCCGGTAGAGGAATGCTAGTTACATTTCACTTTTGCCTTCTCGTTCTTATGTTTCTTATTCAATTTATGCTATATGTATTCCATTTATATATAAATCTATGTATTTAATGTATTCAAAAACCTGAAAAAAAATATTAATACTTTGTATTACATAGATCGATCGATATATGAGTGAAATAAATGTAACATAAAGTGAAGGAGAAAAACAAGAACAGAAATGCAAGATAAAAGGTAGCTAGAACGAGTGTATATAATTCTTTTACTTATTATTTTTGCAATGTCATTTACATGATGATGTACCAAAGCGTAAGACACCCATCGTAAAACGGATGTAGACAAACTTTTCTCTAGGTGAGGAGTTATGTGTTTCGCCTCTTTTGGGAGTTTAGGTCCCATGCAGTTAGGATATAAAGCGATAGACATTTTTTTGTTTTGTTTTTTAATTCTTGGGTCCACCGATTGACCAATTCAAGTCTCACACCCTTAACGCCATCAGAAGAAACGTTTGGCATTTGCCTTCTTCTTCTGTCTGGCAAATTTGATGTCATAACACTTACAATCGACACAATAAATTGTTTTTGTTCTTTTTGAGTATACTCAAATTACAGCACGAAACTACGAGGACAACCAACATCCCAACAATCAAAATTAAAGCATTGGGATAGCAGAGAGGAAGAAAACATGTCCATATATATAGTGATAAGTCGGAAACTTTATTAAGAATTAACAACTTAGAGCATTTATAATGGGTTTAATAAATCATTTTTTTGACAAATTTTAGGAGGAATTGGAAAAATACAACTTAAAATAGGCAGACTTCTAACTTAAGCTTCCTAAATTCTAGGAGAGAAAAAGAACTCCAACCATACTTCCTATTTTTTATATTATTTTTTAATAGGGATGGACCAATTTAAAAAGAGTTATAACATTTATGACTCTCTAAACTAGAAGAACATGACTGGGGTTTAAATTTTATAAAGGACTCCTAAAATAACTTTTATATGTTTTTACCTAAATTTTAACTAAAAAATAGAGAGTATGATTGTGAATGCTTTTATAAACAAAAATTAAAATAAACTAACAGTAAAATCTAAATAAACGACTTATAAGCATAAATTTAGTTAAGAAATAACCTTAACTATGTATTTAACATAAAAACTACAATTTAGATGTGTAACGAATCTAATCGTCGTATTCAAAAATCTTAATCACAATGAAAATACTAAAACCAAAAAAAGATTTTGTAATTTCAAATAAATGACATCAACCAATGTAACATGCAATTTTTTGATTAGAAAATTGAAAAAGGAAACGGTAGAATTGCAATAGGCCCAAAATATGAATTACAAACTTGACACAATATTTTGGGGTCCATTTCGATTTGGGTCGGTCCTTGCTTTTCAACTTTAAACCCAATATTTTCTTTGACAGGCCCGTAATTCTTCTAACTCTTCTTCATTCATTTAGAGGGGATCAGTAATTATATTTTAAGAAAGTGCGAGGGGCTGCCCCTTGCAATTGTAGCAGTCAGTGGTGTTTTGGATACCAAAGACAAGCGCAGGATTGATGAGTGGGATATGGTTGGCCATAGCCTCGGGGCTGAAATTGAGGGCATTGACAATTTTTTGAGACTTTAGATATGAAGCATTCTCTGGTTACTGAAATCCTGAAGCTCAAACATCTACATCATCTGCTGGTATATCGTTACGAATTTGTACCTTATGGAGATCTTCACTCAAAATATGGCTTTAGGGTCCTTGTAAAAATAGGGGCTTCAACTTCCCTTCAAAACCTCTTTGTGTTTGTTTCATCAAGGCAAACCAAGATGGTGGTGCCATATTAGTTCAGTTGAGAAGGTTAGGCATAAGCTCATGGATTCTGGGAACCTGGTGTTAAGTGATGGTAACGATTGGCAGTGAATAATATTTTGTGGCAGAGCTTTAAAAGTCCAATTGATGCATTCATTCCTGGGATGATAATGGATAAAAACATGAAATTGGCTTCATGGAGAGGTGAAGACGACCCAGGAATTGGGAACTTCACCTTCAAACTAGACAACCAGAATCATTATATGATCACAAAATTTAAATTGATTATTTACTAGAAAAGTCAAGAACCAGCAATTGGTATCTCAGATGAAATGCCTCCAGCGTTGCTTACTTATTATTAAATTTCAGCCATAGTTATTTAAAAATGTCTCTCTATTCTAGTTGCATTGTCCGATTTAGGTATTACATTTCTCTGTTTAATTTTGGATTATGATTGAATATATGCAGTTCTTGGTTCGCTTCACCAAACTACTTTACAGTTGTCATACGTGCGTAGGAGTAAAAACTTAACTGGCCAGCCCGTTTAAAGCTCATTTATTAAATTACATTTGTTTTAGAGAAAAATAATACATAATATTATTACATTTATATCTTAAATTCAAGTCTATTTATTTTCTCTAATAATATGCATTCAAATTTAATGTTTTCTTTATATAAAAAATAATAATTTTGTTTTCAAGTTTTATTTTTAAAATCCATACAGTAATCTAGTCATTTTCTATTTAAATGCACTTTAAAGAAAGTTAATGGCCACTTTTTTCAACTAATAATGAATCTTGTTAGTATAATTGTAAAAAAGATTTAAATAAAGTTGTAAAATAATTATAAACAAAATGCAATACATAAGTCAAATTTGGTGTGGACCCATCTCAGCCCTTTTAGTGGTCCGAACACGAGCACAGTTCGTTTATTAAAGGGGCCGATTCTAAACGGGCTGGCACAACCCGTTTGACATCTCTAGTTATGTGGGAAGTTGATTGTCAAAGATTTCTATCTTCTTTTTCTTTAAATTCATGGTCACTAATTTTCTTACCTTTCTTCGTATAGCACTCCCACATGGGTTAGGTTAAATACTTCCTTTATATGCATATTATCCTGTGTAGTTTCTAGAGGTGTCAAACAAGCTAGCTGTGCTAGGCAGCCTGATCCTTTTGGAGTCGGCCCATTTAATAAACGGGTCATGCCGAGCCTGTCCATAGACTAACAAGATTTATTATTTGTTGAAAAAGTGGCCATTAATTTTCTTTAAATTACATTTTAATAGAAAATTACTAGATTATTGTATGGATTTTAAAAATTAAAACTTGAAAAAAAAAATCTTTATTTTATATATAAAGAAAATAAATAAATTTTAATGCATATTAATAGAGAAGAAATAGACTTGAATTTAAGATATAAATGTGATAATATTATGTATTATTTCTCTCTATAACAAATGTAATTTAATAAATGGGCTTTAAACAGGTTGGCCCGGCCCATTGGGCCTAGTTATTTTGTCCATGGCCCAAATATACGGGATGTGTTGTGCCGAGCCTTATTAAGCGAACCATGCTTGTGCCATACCGAGCCGGGTTAATCCATTTGACTCATCTAGTTCAATGATGGTGAAGATGTCTTGTTCTGGTGTTTTAGACAACTTGCAAAACAGAGATTATTTCAAACATGCATTATACTCGCAAGTGCACTAACCGCTGGTAATAAAGTTTATGTAAGTGCGAGGTCAATCCCACAGGGATTGGTGGTGGCTCAATTCCATTTGATTTCCTAGTGAACATAAGAAAATAAAAAGAAAGAAAAATAAAATTACAAAATCACACAACACTAAGGCTCAAATCATACTTTAAACACACAACACATAGGGGGTTTAAAATAAGAAACTAATTCTAGAAACACGTGTGACAAGAAATGCTAACTAAAAAGATTAACAAACGTAAGGGACAAAATGTAATTTAGGAACATTAAGCCTAGAACACTTGGAAGTCATCCCTACACTTTTACTCATGTTATTGAATACTCAAAGCAAATAAACTCTAGACACATTGATAAAGATATTCGCAATCAAGACCTCAAGATGCATGATTCTCGATTAAATAAGTAAGGTGCGTGTTTAGTGCTACAGTATTTGTGCCTCCAATAAAATCAATCTAGGTGTGCTTAGTACTTCGATTTAATCATATAAAAAATTCATTAAGTTTGAAGAGAATATGAAACATCACAAGAACCCTATTAACATGGTGTTTACATGAGGCATTCAAGAAACCAATTCACATGAATGATTTTTACTTCATTCATCAGTTGCTTAGGAAAACATGAAGGTACATATAATCCCAACAATCTTAAGAAGCATACTTTCAAGGGTGAACAATCAAAGAAAAACACAGATCAAGGATATATTATTTTAGTGACGAGGAATTCATCAATTATTGTTAAGAAACCAATTCACATGATGCCCACTTAGAAATGATTCAATCATTTGTTGCTAATTAGAAATTATGTTCTTGGATATCTTACGCAAACTTTAGTTAGATGCATAAAACCTAAGGTGATCAATCAAAGGAAGCAAACACATAACATATGATTAATTTAGTAAAAAGGAATTCATCAACAACATCTATAAATCCATAAACTCAAAACATCAAAACAAAGGTAATCATGTTTAGGGCTTCAACCTCAGCCCTAGAAAAATAAGAAGTTACATTGAAACTAAGAAAACACAAGAAAGAAATAAAATGAAAAAAAAAAAACTAAAAACAAGGAGGAGAAAGAGAATTGCATCTTCAACCCCTTGGATCCTTGCCTCAAGGCTCCCCAAAGTTCTCTCCAATTATCATATCATTCTCTCATCTTTTTGTTTGCTCCTTGCTCACCTCATTCTTTGAAAATCAGAAATTTCAAAGTGTTGAGACTAATCCTTCTTTCTTGACTGCTGCCTCATAGATACCTTTTCATCTTTCTCTCTTCCTAATTATTACTTTTCATCTTTCTCTCTTCCTAATTATTACTCCATAGGATACTTCACTTTCTACCCAAAGTTCTTTGGCCCTTCTCTCTACTTGTCTTCATTTTCATCATTTCTTTGACTTTCAATATATTGAGAGAGATTCTAGCTTATCTAAGTGAAACATTGTTACCAAGTGGTGTGGTAACAAGTAGAAAATGGAGGGTTGCATCCAATTGAAGTAAATGTGGTCTAAACCATAATTCCAAAGTTATGATCAATGCTGAATCAATTGGATATGCTATACTTGTCAATGGAGCTCAAATTCGGATATGTTGCAGTCAAAATCGATTGGAACACGTTTCATTAAGATCTTCCCTGTATTTAACACCGGAACATGCTAATCCAAGGCCAGAAAGTTGACCTATGAAAATGAGCAAAAACTGAATTTATATTCAATAACACACTTTTAGCTCACATTTATTCCAACCAAGGTAAAATCTATAACAAAAAAAATATAAAATAAAATAAAATGTCAAGAACTAACTCAAAACGTTGGGTGAATGATATGACAAATTGTGTATAAAAAGGAACCTAACAAGATATTAAGTTTTCAGTGCAAAATATTTTGTGCCAGAGGTTTCAACATCCAACTGAGACATTCATTCCTGGGATGGTGATGGATAAAAACTTGGAATTGACTTCATGGAAAGACCGAGATGACCCGGGAATTGGGAAATTCACCTTCAAGCTAGATCACGAAGGAGACAATCAGTCTGTTATTTCAAGAAAATTAATTCCTTATTGGAAAAGTGGAGAGCTAGGTCAGTTTTCCACCTCAGCTGAAATGCATCATTCTATAGCTGATTTGTTTTCAAATTTCTGCAAGAGTACTACCAGACCTACAAGTGCAATCAAGTTTTATACAATTATACAACAATGGTGATGAGTTTTACTGGGGAGGTATTGTTTCTGACCTTGCTTGAACATGCAAAGTAGTAGAGCTATTATGGTCGGAGCCAAGAGATCGATGTAGTGTGTTTAATGCTTGTGGGAAGTTCGGCAGTTGTAACCGTAAGAATTGGCCATTGGTATGAAAATGTTTGCCAGGTTTTAAGTCCCAGTTTGCAGAGAAATGGGAAGGTGGAGATTTTTCAGGTGCATGTACGAGGGAGTCGACAATATGTAGCAAGGACACTTTCTTGAGCTTCAACATGATGAAAGTGGGAAAACCGGACTCACAAATCAATGTTGACAATGAAACAGAATGTTAGAATGAGTGCTTAAATAACTGCTAGTGCCAGGCTTTCTCATATAGTGCAAGTGTAAACAACACTAGAAGGAATTATATTGCTACTTCCTTGTGCTGGACATGGTTGAAGGATCTAAATAATCTTCAAGAGGAGTATGGAGATGATGGCCATGACCTCTCTGCTAGTTGCATTGTCCAATTTAGGTAGTACATTATTATGTTTAATTTGGGAGCTGATTTCCCCACTCCCCTTTTCTCCACTTACACTCCCTTTTGCTTTTTAATACTTTTTAATCAGTTTTATTCTTTCTCTTTCCGATTTTATCATTACACTACATTAATTTCTTTTATACTTCACTTTTATATTATTTCTTTTTCTTTATACTTAATTTCCAACTTACACTCAATTTTCAATATTAAAGTGGAAAAAAAAAACTTAATTTCTTACTCGAGTAAAAGAAAAAAAAAAATACTGCAAATGGAGTGCAAGTTGAAAAATTAAGTATAAAGAAAAAGAACTAATATAAAAGTGAAGTAAAAAGAAATTAATATAGGGGAAGGGTAAAATAGGAAAGAGAAAGAACAAAATTGATTAAAAAGTATTAAAAATCAAAAGGGAGTGTAAGTGGAGAAAAAGGGAGTGGGAAAATCATATCCCTTTAATTTTGGATTATGATGGAATATATGCAGTTGTTGGTTCTCTTCACCAAACTACTTTACAGTTGAAAAAAGATGTAAGAAAGTGAGAGTTTAAAACACCTCGGTTAGGATGAAATTAACTACAATCAATAATGTTGAGGGATGTCATACGTGCGTAGGAGTAACAAACTATATACACAAGTAAATATTCAATGTTATATGTTAGAAGCATTCTACATTAAGCTTTTGCATGTGAGCATGATTGCAGAACCGTGATGTTATTGCTAAATTTTAGTTCGTTATGACAACTAAGAAATTACATCTTGTGTAAAATCAAGTGTAAGAGATTGCAAGCCTTGTGGCACAACTTGTTGAAGTTGGCTCACCATAGATGCGAAAGGAGGAAGAAGAAACGGCAGAAAAAGACAAGTGAAGACATAGGCACGATGTTGAACCTCTACAAATCTGTGTATTCTTTTGTGTGTTTGCTTTCTCTCTTTGGTGTGTTGCTAGATGATCTATTAAACAATACCTCATTGACGAGTGTTGTGTAATGCGATAGAAGATATGGTGAAGCAGACATGGGAGAAGCTTGAAAAGTTGTTTGCATCAAGATCATTGTAAAACAAACTCTTCTTGAAGAAGGAGTTCCACTCTCTAAAGATGAAGAAGGGCGCAAACATGATGGAGCATGTCAGTGCCTTTAACAGGTGTATTGTATATTTGCAAAGAATGGATGAGGTTTATAAGTCGGAACACAAAGCTTTGATGTTGTTAACATCCTTGCCTCTGTCTTATAAGCACTTCCGCACAACGCTTATGTTTGGCCCGGGGACTTTGAAGTATGAAACATTAATACAAGAAATCTTGACGCATGACTTTGACATGATGCTTCAATGTTCCGGAGATGGTAACTAAAAAGATTGACAAACATAAGTAACAAAATGTAATCTAAGAACACTAAACCTAGAACACTTGAAAGTTATCCCTACACTTTTACTCATGTTATTGATACTCAAAGCAAATAAACTCTAGACACATTGATGAAGATGTTCGCAATCAAGACCGAGTTTAGTGGCTCAAGACGCATGATTCTTGATTAAATAAGTAAGGTGCGTGTTTAGTGCTACAATATTTGTGCCTCCAATAAAATCAATCTAGGTGTACTTAGTACTTCGATTTAATCATATGAAAACCCATTAAGTTTGAAGAGAATATGAACATCACAAGAACCCAAATAACAAGGTGTTTACATTAGGCATTCAAGAAACCAATTCACATGGATGATTCTTACTTCATTCATTAGTTGCTTAGGAAAACATGAAGGTACATATAATCCCAACAATCTTAAGAAGTATACTTTCAAGGGTGATCAATCAAAGAAAAACATAAATCAAGGATAGATTATTTTAGTGAAAAGGAATTCATCAATTGTTGTTAAGAACCCACTTTGAAATGATTCAATCATTTGTTGCTAATTAGAAATTATGTTCTTGGGTATCTTACACAAACTTTAGTTAGATGCATACAACCTAATGTGATCAATCAAAGGAAGCAAACACATAGCATATGATTAATTTAGTGAAAAGAAATTCATCAACAACATCTATAAATCCAAAAATTCAAAGTATCATAACAAAGATAATCATGTTTAGGGCTTCAACCTCAGCCCTAGAAAAATAAGAAGTTACATTGAAACTAAGAAAATACAAGAAATAAATAAAATGAAAGAAACTAAAAATAAGGAGGAGAAAGAGAATTGCATCATCAACCCCTTGGATCCTTGCCTCAAGGCTCCCCAAGGTTCTCTTTAATTATCATATCATTCTCCTATCTTTTTGTTCGCTCCTTGTTCACCTCATTCTCTGAGAATCAAAAATTGCAAAGCATTGAGACTGATCCTTCTTTCTTGGCTGCTGCCCCATAAATACCTTCTCCTATTTCTCTCTTCCTACTTATTTCTCCATAGGATACTTCACTTTCTACCCAAAGTTCTTTGGCCCTTCTTTCTACTTGCTTCCTTAGAAATTGCATAGCACTTTTGTTTCTTATGAGTTCTTGAGATTCTAAACTTTCGATCGTAGTTGAGCTAGAATGCTTCTCACTTGTTTGTACTTCTTTAGAAATTCTTGTCTTGTACGAGAAAATATCTTTAAAGAATGTAGCATCTCTGGCTTCCATAACTGTGTTGTTTGCAACCTCCTTTACTTTAGAGTTAATCACCCGGAATCTATTGGCACCGCTATTTTTCGCATAACCGAGGAAAACTGCGTCTCTAATCTTAGGACCTATTTTCGTTCTATTAGGATTGGATATGAGTACCTTAGATAAACACCCCCACAATTTTAGGATTCTAAGGTTAGGTGATCTTCCTTTTCATAACTCATAAGGAGTTTTCTAATTATCCTTCAATGTTATTGACAGGACCCGCCCCCGAATTCCTCGAAATTTGGGATGAATCCCATGGTATTTCTGGCATCATCCAGATGTCGGGCTCCCATGAAAAAAGGACAATTTCCAAATTTCTCAACCTGTTAAAATCACATTTAAATATCCCAACAGGTAGCATGCTTCAAAAATAATTAAACAGTTTATAACAAAGGCCTCCAGCCTCACAAATCAAACCCTAGCACGAGCGATAATAGAGCAACCTAAGAGTTTCGGTTTACAAACGATAACAAAGTTTAACCGAAAGGAAATGAACAAAGCTTATCCTCCTGAAGCTCGAGGTTCATAAGCTCAGGGCTCAGCTCTCATGCTCAGGTCAGTCAACTACCTGTCTAGGAGGCGCAAAATAGAAAAGTGTGAGTGGACAAAGTTCACAGTTGAAACCAACATAATATAACCTCATCGTTTAGAAAACGATGCTGAAAACCATATGCATTCAAAATCAATATAACCATATATATATATATATATATATATATATTTAGTTGGGTCAAAACCATAATGACATCCGAACACTCATAATGAAACTTTATTAATCATCCCATCCAAACTTTTCCTTATTATATCAAAACTAGTCTCTCGAAATGCATGCCCTTTGGCATGGCTAGTGAGGAAGTATCATCATTGATAAACTAGAACGAATGAACAGGTATATATATAATTATATACATAAGTAACACACCAACAAGTTTGTACTGGAGAAACAATCCAATCGGGGGATTGTTTTACTAGTCCACATGGAAGAATCCTCAATTGACCATGTGGCTAGGGAACGAGCCATCCAACTGGAACTAAGCTCCTCAGTCTTCTTGTAATGACAGTCTTTGGCCCAGTGATTTGTTCTCCCACAAACGAAGCATGGTTGGTCCTTATTGCCATTGGTAAAAATTTAATATTAAACAATAAATTATAATAACTATGCAATTGGGGTTAAAAAAAAACAATACAGGTTAACCAAAAAAAAAACTTCGAAAGGGAAAAAAAATAACGTGCAAAATTTATGATTGGATATACATTTTTTAATGTATGATTAGATATTTGAATACTAAGTTTATGATTAGCATTTAGATATTTGTTTTTAAAGCAAAGGTGCAAACTAAAAGGCAATAGTGTAATATTGTTTTAAAAAGGGTTTTATTAAACGTTGAATAATAACTTCATTAAGCTTTTGAGTTGTAATATTGTTTAAAACTTTTGGTATACTTAATTTGTTCACTTACGTTAAAGATTTATATAATATTTGTTTGAAAGGATTTATTTAAAGTTGGACTTTAATGTCCTTGATTTTCAAAACATGTGAGCAGCAACACTTACCTAAAAAAAGATGTAGGCAACAATTCCTTAATTTTCCTTAAATGCCAAAACGTTCAGACCAATTATTTCTTTTTTTCATTTCCTTAACTTTGGATCTTGTTTGGGCCCAAATTTGACACGCCAAAACCAAAAGCAAAAAGCCCACATCACTTCCCAGGCCGCTCGAACGATTTCAGCCCATCAGCATGTCCGGTCCATCAAGCAAAGCAAACAGGCCAATATCACATGGCCCAAAGAACGTCAGGAAACCTGGGCCGCAAGGGAACAGTCTCGAGCCGAAAAAAGGGATGGGTTTTTGACAGTTTGGATTAAAAAGAAACATGCCCACGTGACCCTGACTTGGGAAAGTCAATAAAAACGGCTCAAGATAAAGTCTGAACATAGGCAGGTATAAAAGAAGAAAAACTCTGAAGTAGTTTGTTGCCAGGAGATTAGGATCCGCTTAGTTTATCTAAGGATATTCTGATATTTTTGGAGAAACACCATTTTCAAGGATAAGCAGTTTCTGCTTTTATAAGCGGGAAACAGGGAGCCGTTCAAAAGCTCAGAACCTACCATCTCAAAACTCCAGACTCTTGCAGAAGCAGGTGGAATGGAAGAACAAGCATGACACCCCATCAAAATACAGAAAGCAATCACCTCAAGAACTGATCGTTGAGTGCTTAGTTGCCAGGAAATGGATGGAACCCCTGTTTGTTTCATTTAAAAATTAAAAAGATCTTTTGATTGCTTGCCGCCCACTCTCAAAGAACATTTCATATATATACAAGAGGGGGTGAACAATCAAAAGGACACACAATCAATCAACCAACCAAAAACTCAGTCAAAAGACAAACACTCAAATGATCATTTGATCGCAAAAATCTTAAACAAGTTCCGGACAGATTTCAAATCTGAAATACTTCAAATCCAAAAGCTTTCCAACAAGCTTGCAGAATCATCCTGTTAACTCCCAGCAAAGGCAGTTTAGATCACTACCTCTGGTTTGAATCCCAGTTCACTAGTCAACAATAACGAGATTTCTCTCGTTACAAATTTGGTTCAGCAAAAGCCAAGATAAGCAAAGTTTGAGTTTTTTCTCAAATATGAAAACCTCAACAAATTTATGAAGAGCCCGGCTAAGCAGCACAGGTACTCAGCGCATCCCCAACTCAAGTCCAGCCACTTCTGCCCTTTCAGACTTGGAGAAGTCCCAGTTCTGCCCATCCAAAAGCCGTCCAGGGCTTGAATTAGATTAAAGCTCTGTCAAACTCAAGCTTTGGTATCGATTTACAGCCGAAGCCTAGCAGTTGAAGCTGTTCAGAGTCCAGTCCAGGACAGACATACCCAGTCCCAGCCCAGAACGGAGGCAACTAACCAGGCAGAAATGGAAGTACAGCCCTCGTTTTGTCTTCATGTAGTCAGTTTTCCCTTTTTAAGCCTTGTAGAGGGGAGTTCTGCCTGAAATTAGTTCAATCTGCTCTGAGTCATTCCTGGCCAGAACTACCGGTTTTTATACTCAGATAAATTGTAAAAGTCCTTACCAGCCTAAGGCATAGAAAAGAACTTACTTGGGAGATATTCCTCACCCAAATTCACAATCGTTTGTTCAAAGTCAGTAACTTGGGGCACAAGTTATTTTCACTATAAATCTGTTAGGGTTGAAAAATTGCTAACAGTGGCACGCTCGCACACTAAAGAAAGTTAATTTACTGACCAAAACATGGTCTTTGAATTAATGGGGAACTTTGCCCTATCATCTCAGGAAACAAATTAAAACGGGTGAACAGACCTTAATGTCTTAATTTGGAAAATCATGTAGGCAAACAACAATGGAAAAAAAAAAGGAAATATTTTTGCTCACAACTTTAACCCAAGGTGTACTCTCATCACCCTTACCAACACTTAACACGTGTCCATTGGCATAACCATAGTTAACTCTTTACTTTGGATTTATGGAACTATGGCTATGTCAATAAACACGTGTCAAGTGTTGAGAAGAGCAGTGAGGGTACACCTTCGGTTAATGATGGTCCTCATTTTTAGGTTTTTAAGTTTTTAGGTGGCGGGAGTGACAAGTAATTTACAAGCAGTATCTCTTTGACCAGCTATAAAAAGAAAGAATATAACAAAGAAATCTATGTCCAAGTAATAAATAAATAAATTAGACGACTTTGACCCTAACATTAAGCCAACTACTTTTCAATCATTCAGCTCGGTTGATAAAGCATCAACCATTTAGTGATTGCAGGCTGGTTCTACCTGAACTAGTAAATTGTATTTAATTTCAGGTACTGATGACTTGGTATGATTAGTTTAGTTCCTTCTTGATATATTGGAATTAAGAAAATGGCTTATTGGACCGAATTCGTTGTCTTAAAAAAAATTATCTATTTGGAAAATCATAATGCACTTGTAGAAACGAGGCCATTTTTGAACCAGTAAACTTTCATAATGGCCTATAGAAGATGAAGAAGGATTACAAGAACAAATTGCACCATTACATGGTTTACATTGTTACTCTTGTTATGCTCTGCGCACCCGTTTTGTTCTGCTAGGGACACACTCACATATTACACTCCAATTTTTATTTATTTATTTATTTATTAATTAAACCACTTTTATTATTAAAACAAAAACACAACCCAACAAAACTAAAATAAAAATACACCATTAATCAATCACATGTTGTTGCATTTCAGCAACAACATCAGCAGAAGCAGAACAAAACCCACCCCAATAATTCTTCTCTTCGAAAAATCCCTCAATCCTTCTCAGGCCTTCTTCGTCAGCTTGCTTTCTGTTCTGGGGATGGAGGTCGAGGTCTCCGAGCGAGTTTAGCTTGGGGTGGTCGGGTGAAAAGAGACTGCCGTTTTCACAAACATAGTTAGGAAGTTGGGAGCTTGTGATAGAGGAAGAAGGCAGTTTGAAAATGGGCTCCAAGCCCAAGAGATGCTCCAAGTGAAAAGAGACTGCCGCTTTCACAAACAGAGATAGGAAGTTGGGAGCTTGTGATAGAGGAAGAAGGCAGTTCGAAAAATGGGCTCCAAGCCCAAGAAATGCTCCAAGCCCAAGAGATGTCCTCTGGAATCGATCTTACAATTATGTAACAATTATATATGGGGTTCGATCAGAAACTCTTATTTCAGCTGGAGGAAAATTTGAACTTGGATTTTTTACACCTTCATTAGCGCAAAGCTCTAGCCTTCATAGAAGATATGTTGGCATTTGGTATCACAATATGAGTCCAAGGGCAGTTGTTTGGGTTGCCAACAGATAGGCCTCATCATTTGGCCCGCGGGCTCATGGGCCTACGGGGCCCGCCCTGCCCATAAAAAAAAAGCCCAGCCCAGCCCGTTATAGGCTTTGAGAGGGCCCGGCCCGCTTGGGCTTGGGCTAGGCTTGGGCTTGGGTGTTTGAAGCCCGGCCTGGCCAGCCCACAAAAGCCTGGCTCGTTAGGCCCGCATACATATATAATTATGTATAAATAAGGGTTTAGGATTAGGATTACATCACTTGAATGACAAATCTCCCTTTTTCATTTTTTTGTGTGTGTGTTACTTTTTTGAAAAATTGTGTTTCTATTGAATTCCACTCATTCCTAGTGTATAATTGGATGATTAGCACATTAATTTGTGTCATTTATTAATACAACAATTATATATATAATAAGACGAACAACATATTATATCACCAAACATAATCAAAGATGGTAAATAGAAAAGACCAACCAGTTGCTGTCAATTCAACTAGTACCTGGAGTTTTTGCAATCAAAGATGGTAACCTCCAAGTTTTGGATAATACTAGTGGAAAGTATTATTGGTCAATAAGCCTTGAAACATCCAAGTCTTTCAATTTGATGATGAGGCTTATGGATTCTAGGAATCTGGTGTTGTTAAGGGATGGTGAAGTTGATTCATTGGCAGTGAATAATATTTTGTGGCAGAGCTTTTAAAATCCAATTGATACATTCATTCATGGGATGATGATAGATCAAAGCTTAGAATTTACTTCATGGAGAGACCAAGACGACCCGGGAATCAGGAACTTCACATTCAAACTAGATCAAGAAGGAGACTAGTTTGTTACCTTAAAAAATTTCAATTCCTTACCTGGAAAAGTGGAGAGTCAGGTAATAAATTTTCTAGCTCAGCTGGAATGTTTCCTCCACTAGATGATCTATTATCAAATTTCAGCAAGAGACCTGCCAGATCTAGAAATCCAAATAAATTTTATAATTTTACAACCATGACAAGATTGGACTACAATTATATAAGAATGGTGATGAGTTTTACTGGGAGGTACAATTTCTGACCTGGATTAATCACACAAAGTAGTGGAATAAGTTATGGAAGGAGCCAAAAGATCCATGCAGTGTGTTTAATGCTTGTGGGAACTTTGGCAACTGTAACATTAATAATTTGTCGTTGGTGTGCATATGTTTGCCAGGTTTTAAACCTCAATTTGCAGAGCAATGAGAAGCTGGAGACTTTTCAGGTGGATGTGCAAGGAAGTCAACAATATGTAGCAAGGACACTTTCTTGAGCTTGAAGATGACGAAAGTGAGAAAACCAGACTCACAAATCACTTTTCAAAATGAAACAGAATGCAGGAACGAGTGCTTAAATAGCTGCTGTTGTTTAATTATGTTAACTCGCAAGTGTACGTGCCAATTAGTAGTATAGCAAAACAAATACGAGGTCGTACCCACGAGGACTGAGAAGTTAAAATTAGTTATGTACTTAGATTACCAAATTCAAGAAGTTAGGAAGTTAAGTCTAAAACAGAATTTAAAGTGAGAGTGATTGTGATTGTGATTGTGATTGTGAAAAGAAAGGAACAAACTGAGATTGCAAAGGAAAGCAAGTAAACAAAAGTAACAAAGAGTGGTTTTGAAGGTTAAAACACAGGTTTGGAGACTAGGGCATTTGATTCACCATAACAATTCAATTCTGGGTTATAAAGATTCAAGTGACAAGTCTAATTCAAATTCAAAGATTGATTCTAGCTAATGTATGATTAAGCCATGGTGTTTGGTCCTAACCTTGTATTCCTAATTCCCTAATTTGATCATTTGTTGTCTAACCTAAAATTAAGCATTAGGAATCCATTAAGCATAGAAGAACATTTTAAACAACCAAGTATGTATCTAATCCAGATTGTCGAATTCACATACACACTCTTCCTATTCATAGTTCAATTTGAATTAAAGCATGGTGTCTACTCTTAATTCAAACCAAGATATACAAATCTGAATGGTAGCTAGGCATTCCGATCAGCATATAAGCAAGTAGGCAAAATGAATAAGAACATGAATCATGAATCAAACTTGAAACTTGAAATTTATAAACCCAGAATATTCATGTTAGGTTACATCAAAGCCCTAGTTATGGATTTAGTTACTCATAATGGAAAAGAGACTTGAACAGAAATGAGAAAACATAATGAATGCAATAAGAGTAGAAAAACCCCTTTTTCTGAAGTTCTTGTGGTGTCCAAGGCTTCTCCAAGTGCTTCTCCACTTCTAATGCTTCTCCAAGAGCTTCCCCACTTCTAGAAAGATGTATGAAGGATATGGAGGTGATTTGGGATGAGTTTGAGTGAGTGGTGATGGCTAAGAAAGATGAAATTCGTAGGGAAATGGAAGAGAGGTTTGCTGGAGTTGTTTTGGTGATTTGAGGCTGTTTAGAGCTTTGGGTTGATTTCTGGAGTGTTTGGGAAAATGATGGAAGTGTTTGAGGGAGGATGGAGTGAAGGATGGTTGAATTGTGGGGTTGTGAATCCCAGACTTGCACACCTTGAATCTGGAATTGAAGAGGTATTTATAGGGGGAGGGAAGTGAGCAATCAGAATTGAATATAGCAATTACCTAACACACTTGCATTAGATAATCAGAAATGGTTGGTGAACTTCACCAACAAATCCCACCAGCAGCCATAGCTCATTATCATGTCAGCATGACCAAGCTTCCATCCAGAAACCAATAGCTCATCCTCATGTCAGCATGACCAAGCAAGCAATGAGCTCATCTGTAAGTCAGCATGATGTGTAATTTGATGGGCTCACGGATTGGGGTTGAATGAATCAATTGATGAGCTAGAGCTATCCATCTTCAAGTTCAGAATGTCTTCTTTCCATGTACACGTGAATTGGCCCAATCCAAGCACAAATGAAAAAGATATGTCCGAAATGAATTTGTAACTCAGTCTTCAGCTTTTACACATTGTTTTCACCATTTTACTTCAAATGCCTCAAGTGATACCTAGAGCTCAATGAACTGAATGACAAACACAAAAGAGGTTAAAAGCACAAGGTTAACTCAAAAACATAACGAAATCATAAGCTAGAAGGGTACAAAATGATATACAATTGTGAACCGAACAGCTGCCAATTTCAGGCTTTCTCATATAGTGCATGTGTGAACATCACTAGAAGGGATTATATTGCTACTTCCTTGTGCTGGACATAGTTAAGAGATCTAAATAATCTTGAAGAAGAGTATGGAGATGATGGCCACAACCTCTCTGGTCAAGTTGCCTTGTCGGGTTTAGGTATTGCATTTCTATGTTTAATTTTGGATTAGGTTGGAACATATGCTGTTGTTGGTTTGTTTCACCAAACTACTTTACAGTTGAAAAAAGATGTAAGAGAGTGAGACTTTAAAGCACCTCAGTTAGGATTAAATTAACTACAATCAATAATGTTGAGGGATGTCATACATGCGTAGGAATAACAAACTCTACACACATACACAAATAGTCCATGTTATATACTAGAAGCATTTTATGTTAAGCTTTTACATGTGAGCATGATTGCAGAAGCATGAGGTTAATGCTAATGTTTTAGTTCATTATGACAGTCAAGAAATTACATCTTATGCAGAATCAACCGTAATAAACTGCAATCCTTACTACAAAAAAAAGGGTCATTACCGAACAACTTTTTCCGAGGACCTCAAAATTTCTTCGGTAAAAGTGATATTTCCGACCAAAAAATGTTGTTTGTTAGAAATACGTCACGGGGCTGAATAAATCGAGAATGATAGCATGAGAATAATGTTCTTCAATTTCATGTCTTAGATAAAATAAATCGAGTACAACTTGATAGTGAAAGGAGAGTCCAAAAGTTGATAGATGCGGATGAGTTCAAGGAAGAAGATGAGAAAGGTATAGATGTACCCTTTTTCGATTTGTGTTGCGTAGATTCAGCTGCACCAAAATGGATTAAGCTGCATCCTCAACTTGTGATACTCGCAAGTGCACGAACCGTTGGTAGTATAGCATATGTAAGTGCGAGGTCGATTCCACAGGGATTGGTGATTGAATGATCCAATTTAGTTTCCTACACAAAACAGAAATAAAAACAAAAGAACAAAACAAGAAGAAAGAATGTACATTACAAGAAAAATAAATTACAACTAAGAAAACATTAAGTGAACTAGAAGAACTTTGAGGAAGAAAAGAAAGTGTTTGAGAAGTTTGGAGAAGAGAGGAGAAAGTAAGGAAAGTGGTGTTTGGGAACTTTGGGGAATTTGGAAGATAAGAGAGAAAGTGTTTAGGAAGCTTGAGGATTTTGGAAGAGAGAATGTGTTTGAGAGCATGTGGAATTTGGAAGAGCATGTGTTTGAAAGATTTGAGAAGGGAGAAGAAAGTGTTTGGGAAATTTGGGGATTTTGGAAGGGAATGTGAGAAGTGTTTGGGAAGTGTTTGAGAATATGGAGACTTTTGGAGAAGAAAGGAAAGTGGTGTTTGAGAACTTTGTGGATTTTGGAAGAGCATGTGTTTGAGAGCTTTGAGAAGGGAGAAGAAAGTGTTTGGGAAGTGTTTGAAGAATTTAGAAGAAGAGAAAGGGAAGGTGTTTGAGATTTAGTACAAAGAAAATTTAGTAGAATGATCTTATTACAACAATTGAGAACTACAAAGGGAAACTAAGAGAATTTGAGGGAGAGAAGGGAAGGGAGCTCTAGAGAAGTGCTTGAGAGCTCCCCCCCTTGGGGTGTTATTACAAACTTAGAGAACTTCCCTATTTATAGGCCTAAGGAAAGTGAAAAATCTGAATTATACAATTGAATTTTCTAAACACACTAACTTCACCAACTTACAACACTTAAATCTCCTAACACACTATTGCATTTGAAAACAATTCCTCTTGTCTTTAGGCTTAGTGTTGCACTCCCACTTCATCATCTTTTGGCTGCTGCAAAATTCCACTCAAAAATAGGTATTGAATATGCTTCACCAAACTTTCCCACAATCAACAACACTTCATCATGCATATATCATGCATGACAATGTATTGCAGCCAGCTTGTGGGCTCGTTTTGGGCTTGTTCATCCATTCTGAAAAATCTGCAAAAATATGGATCTTCAAGATCTGTGTCTTATCTTTCCAAGAATATGCAGCCCAGCTCAAGGAAAAATCGGAAAGGCCTTCAAATGTGATTTTTGGCCCAATAACGCAGATGCTGCCGAATTTGACCTTAAGTTTCCAAAACATGTATAACTTTCTCTAAAAGACTCGGAATCATGAACCGTAAAATTATACAGAAACTAGACTTCCGTATCTTTCCAATGATGTATGGCTCATCATCTGGTTCTTCTTGAGCAAGTACAGTCCAATCCGTGAAGTTGACTGATCTGCAGACGCCGTTTTGAGCTAACTTGTCTCCAAAATGCATTTATTGAGTCTCAAACTTAAAACACTGAAACAAACACAAAACAAATTAAAAGCACAAGTTTAACTCAAAAACATAACCAAATCATAAGCTAAAAGGGTACAAAATGATATGTAATTTATGCACCGATCAATTTGCAAAGCATACTAGATGCTACAGACAATTTCTCATATGCAAACAAGCTTGGACAAGGGGGCTATGGCCCTGTTTACAAGGTAATGGAGGAATACTTGTTTTCCATATCTCTGCAATTGAGCCACCTTAGCAACACTTATGAGTTGTGTTATTATCCCTCGAAAATTGTTTATCATTAATGTTCACGTATTCTGGTTAGTTGTAAATTCATGTGAGAGGGAATTTTTTTTTTTGTCCAGGGAAAATTTGTTGGAGATCAAGAGATCACGGTAAAGAGGTTATCAAGAGCTTCAGGACAAGGCTTACAGGAATTTAAGAATGTTGATTGCCAAACTTCAACACCAAAACCTAGTTAGGCTTAAAGGATATTGCATCAAAGGAGAAGAAAAAATTTTACTCTATGAGTACGTGCCTAACAAAAGCTTAGACTTCTTTATATTTGGTTTGTTCCTAGTCCTCATTTCAGTATTTTTATACTGCATGATATATGGTTTCTTCATTACTAGAGTTCCCAAGTTTCTCTAATGGATAATACAAAGTTTGCCAGATCATACAAAAAGCATCTTTCTCAATTGGGAGATGCGCTTGAACATAATTTTGGGAATCGCTCAAGGACTTCTTTTCTAGATTGAGGATCATTCACAGAGATTTGAAAACCAACAACATTCTCTTAGATGAGGAGATGAACCCCCAAAATATCTGACTTTGGCTTGGCAAGGATTGTTGGAGGCAAAGAAACTGAGTCTAACACAGACACAATAGTCGAAACTTAATAAGTTTTGTGCAGACGCTTTAATTTTTAGGGTGGATGCTTCATACATTGTAGCAAAAATTTATTGACTGTTATCATAATTTGTGATGCAGTGGTTACATGTCTCTGGAGTATGCATTAGATGGAACTTTCTTAGTGAAATCAGATGTGTTTAACTTCGGTGTGGTTCTTCTATAAATAATCAATGGAAAAAAGAAGAGATATTTAGTCATATACACATTCTTAGCACTAAAACTATAAATAAACCATACACCATTTAATTTCTATAAACAAACCAAAAAAAAAAAAACAGCTGGCTCTATTGAATTTAATTTTGATTATTAAATTGCTTTGATATCCTATTGAGTATTTTGGTTTTTTTTTTTTATGAGTTTTTGGGTTGAGTTTGTTTTAAGAAATCAATGGCAGTTTTGTAATTTAAAAGAAGTTAAAAGCCTTTTTGTTATGTTGTAAATGAACTTTGGGTTTCTAAAGTCCATTTCATATAGGGTTTTTTTATAATTTGGGCTCCTATATTTGATATAATAGTGAATCTCCCTAAAAAGAACACAAAATTTTATCAATCCCAACAAACTTTCAGCCTCATAAGTTATGTAAGTGTGTTGTTGAATCTTTCATATCCATTTATTTTAGGGGTAATTACATTTTTGGTCATAGGGATTATGGTCAAATTTAATTTTGGTCATCGAAATTTCAATTTTTCGATTTTGATCACTTAGCAAATCAGGTCATATGCTTCAATTCTATCAGTTTCATTAATTAAAAAATATTTTTTAATATTAAATTATAAATAAATAAAAATATTTTTTAAAAAAAATTATTAGATCTCTTTACCCAACCCCCACCCAGCAATTAGGCCTCATCATTTGGCCCGCGGGCTCATGGGCCAATGGGGGCCCGCCCGGCCATCGAAAAAAAGCCCGGCCCCGCTCGTTATGGGCTTTGAGATGGCCCGGCCCATCTTGGGCCGAGCTAGGCTTGGGCTTGAGTGTTTGAAACTCGGCCCGGCCCATAGGCCCAGCCCGATTAGGCCCAAGAAAGCCCGGTCCGGCTCGCCCACAAAAGCCCAGCCCATTAGGCCCGCATACATATATAATTATGTATAAATAAGAGTTTAGGATTAAGATTATATCACTTAAATCACATATATAATTTGTTTCATTTCATTTACTTTTCTTTACTCATTCCTAGTTTATAATTGGATGATTAGCACATTAATTTAATTTGTGTCAATTATTAATACAACAATTATATATATATATATATATATATATAAGATGAACAACATATCATATCACCAAATATAGTCATATCACGAAACATAATCGTACCACCAAATATAATCATGCTTTCTTGAATACATCACCAAACATTTGCATATTTATTCATACCATCATTTTTATAAAAAAAAAAAATTATACTTATTATTTTTTAAAATTATTTCTTAAAACTTATTACAGTCTAATTATGTAATAACCTCAAAAATAATACTTGATTTTATTATTTTTGTAGAAAATCTTATTAAGTTGTGTGACTTTATTAGGTGTTTTATGAATTTGGTTTGATGTGAAAATATTGGAATTAAGTGAGTTTAATCTCAAATTTGGACTAAAATGCCTTTATGATTAAGTTTATGATTTTTTTCGATTGAAGTTGGCCCGTTTTGGCCCGGCCCGGCCCGATGGGCTTTCTCAAGCTTGGCCCATGGGTCGGGCTTGGGCTTTGAATTTTCTAAAAAAATCCGGCCCGGGCCAGCTCGTTATTTTCTCTCTCCTCTTTAAAGCCCGGCCCGGCCCAATCCCATTCCCAGCCCATTGACGAGCCCTCCCGAGGTGACAGCCATAACCACCCACCTTAATCTCAACTAGAGGTGGTTGTGGTTCGGTAATCGCGAATTTTTGCCCAAACCGCAAACCGACCGACTATTTGCGGTATGATGATTTTTGAAACCGCAAAAAGCGGTCGGTTACCGTGAATTAGTGGTAGGGAAGGAGCAAAAAGATGAATTATGTTCTTCTTCTCACGCACACACTGTGCACTAATAACAGCTGGAACAGGAAATTCTCAAATTACATCATCCAAATCTAGCCATCCATTGTTCTATTCTAAGATTACATCTTAGCTGTCCCTTGGATTGTAATCCAAGGGCTCACATTTAAATCTGTAAATTTAAACTAAATACAAAATCATATCAGCTAAAACACTTATATTTCAACGTGTGGTGGTTTGGGTGGCTAGAGTGGCTAGGTTGGTGGGTTGTGGGAGGGGGCAATCATGTTTTGTTGCCCGAGGTGTCACATCCTGGGATCGGCTCCGCCATAGCACAATTTTGTCCGCTTTGGGCCCCCATCTCTGCCTTCACGGTTTTGTTTCTGGAGCTCGCGACCAACTTCTCAGTGGGTCACCCATCTTGGGATTGCTCTGGCCCCCAACTCGCTTAATTTCGGAGTTCCTATGCCTCCGAAGCCAGTGAGCTCCCAAAAGGCCTCGTGCTAGATGGATGCGGGCATGTACAAGGCATATCAACCCCCTCTCCGTTGGTCGATGTGGGATCTTACAATCCACCCCTCTTCAGGGCCCGACATCCTCGTCGGCACACTCGCACCACATGGCAGAATAGCTATGATATCAAATTGTCACATCCCGGGATCAGCTCCGCCGTAGCACGATATTGTCCGCTTTGGGCCCCCCTCTGCCCTTCATGGTTTTGTTTCTGGAGCTCACGACCAACTTCCCAGTGGGTCACCCATCCTGGGATTGCTCCGGCCCCCAACTCGCTTAACTTCGGAGTTCCTATGACTCCGAAGCCAGTGAGCTCCCAAAAGGCCTCGTGCTAGATGGATGCGGGCATGTACAAGGCACATCAACCCCCTCTCCGTTGGTTGATGTGGGATCTTACATGAGGGGCGCGCCGCCGGGAGGGGGGTGCGAAACGGAAGAACAATGGTGGTTTTTTTGGTTGGGGGAGAGAGAGCTCCCAAAATCAAAGGCCTTGTTCTTGAGGTCTCTCTTTATGAGACCCAAGAAGGAGCGTTTGGGTCAATTGGGCATGCCAAAAATCTCTACTTTTTGGGCGTTATCTCTCATCTCACCTTTCTTCTCTCCCTCTCCTGCTTCAGAGGCGAGACATTACCTCACTGTATACCTTCTCTGCATAGCCTTGTCATGTTATATTTGAAGTAGAGTAGGTTAAAGGATGATCCACTTGTATTCCTTCATGTTTGCCCAATCTAGTACATCTTGAGTTATCTCAGGTGGTTAAAGGAGACACAGGATGTTTTGGAGCTGGAGGATTTAAGAAGCTCAAACGTTTAGGTATTGATGAATTTGACGAACTTAGATGCATACAGGACAACTAGTTCACCCATTAATTACATAACAAAGACATCGACAATGACAACAACTTCCAATCAAAACAATCAAAGATAAGCAGATAAGTTGGAAGAAAAGTTCCCGCATCAATAATTGATGTAATAATAAGTCCGGGAGGTCAGGAGGTCGACATCATGCAAGACGGAGGAGCTTGTTAACTCCCGAGTCTAGAGCATCAACATTTCTTCTCAAGATTTTTCTGGACGCTTAAGGAATCCGAAACAATACCTGACATCACAAAAGCAAAGCACTCTCAGGAATTGCAGTTCAAGGGAATTCTAAATACTCAACTGCGTTTAGCAATTTTTCTCAATGGCAGCCGTTTGATACTAGACTGAGCATCCAGATGCCTTCATATCAGCGGACAGTAGGATCAATCCTTGATTTCAGCATAAGTAATTGGTGCAATGGAAAGCCAAAACATAAGCTATGCAAGACATGCACATAGGGTATAATGAAACAAATGTTAAGGATACAGCTGCAATGCTAGACTGTCTATGCCCTTCATTTCTTCATTCAACTGGCCAAAAAAAGGAAAATCAACGTTTTCTTATGCTGCAAAAGCAAACATTGGGGTATCTATCTCCCAACAAAAAGAGAAAAAGTTGCCTAAAAGTTTAATTCCTCTCCATCCTAAACTAAGAAAGCACCCAACAGATACTAAGACTCAAAGTTACTGAGATAGTCATCTATCAGTGCTTGCATCGGCAGATTTGCTCAAAAGAAAACAAAGTTAAAAACTTCCTTTTGAGAAAGTAGTCATGTGGTCAGTCATCGCAAGGATGTGTGCCACACATTAATAGCAAACATCTCTCTGAATTACACATACAGACTGCAAGAATACTTTTCTTAGATGACATGCATTACTTGTTAGTAGGAAATAAAGATACTGAGAAAACAAACTGCACGTTAGATAGTCCGATTGATGGCCGGGGATCAAATTATATTAAGAACAAGAAATGGTTATTGCAGAAACCACAATTCATTAATCACGGTTATTGCAGACATGTTCATATCATATTATCCATAAAAAGTTTTGAGTATTCAAAGCCATTTCCATTTTCTGGAATCTATTAAACAGGAAGAGAAGGTGATCAAAGCCTTCAATAATACCTGAGACATGAATTTATATACCGATTTCCCTTGGTAGCAGAATCAACCACTGAAATTGAAAATTCAAGAACATTGTTATCTTTCAATTATTCACAATTGAGAATTAATAGCAGAATCAAGCATAATCAGAAAGTTCATTTTTACACAAACAGATACCGGATTCTTGAAGGCAGCCTGCAGCGTCGCTAAAGCAATGCACATGTGATCAACCAAGTTGCTAGTGACCTTCATCTGTTAACTTTAGTTAATTAATAGGATCTGAGCCCCGCCAAAAGAAAACTATTAACCGGAGGGCATTTTTGCTTCTTATTCTTGGGCGCAAGAGGCTTCCAGCCCAAATAGTTTTGCAAATAGAAAATGAAAATCTACTTTCTATTTATTACGACCTTTATTCGTCTCTTCGAACAGAGCCCGGGTTGAATCCGCCCCCTTGCAACTTCCAACTAGAGGGTATGAAATGTCAAAATTTTCCAATTTAACATTTAAAAATGAATAATAAAATTTATAAGTTAAGGGTAATATCACGTGGTAAATGGTTAGTTAGTTACCATATTAGTAAATGATGAAGCCAAGTCTACAGTAGTCACTACATAAGGCAACATGGGAGACAAAACCTATTAATAAAATATCCAAAATTAAAACAGCAAGCACCTGAAGGAAGAATATATCTGCACATTGCATACATGGGTAGAGAATTTGGGCTGCCTTTATATCACCTAGCTCATTTCGACCCATAATCTGACAACACCTGGATATATAGAAGGAAAAAAATACATAAGTCGAGATTCAACTGATATAATAGGCACAATAAGCATCATAATAGGCTAGCTACCTAGTCATCCTTTTAACTGAATACGTTCGAGCTATGTCCAACACACGAGGCCAATACTCATGTGATCTCGCATTAATCTCCTTTGAAGACCACACAAACTCAACTTTGCCATTGTCCAAATTCATCCCAGCAGCCTTCCATATCTCTATCATGTAGCGCCCAACAGTCTCTATCTTTTTCAAATCACCCCCCATCTTATTGTTTAATTGTGCAAACCAATCTGCAATCCATATTTTCACTCTCCAGCCAGCGGAGGTCATCTTGTTTACATTTATTGTCTTCATAACTCCCTACACAACAACACATTTGAACCTCACAAAATTAACAATGATATAATGAAAACATGCCCTTAAATTTTATTACAATTATTCTTTCAAAACACAAGAAGGTCAATGACCATCCAAATAATCAATACAAGAGAGTAACACACAAAAAGTATCAAAATCTTGTTCAAATTGAACTACTGAAATTTACAGATATATAATCAATATCAATTATGTGTTATGAATTTTATGATTGCTTAAAAATTTGAAACAACACTGAGCAATGTGCATTCGACGGAGGGTTCAAACCCATCATAGCAGATGGGTTCGGGCTTATGAGCCAGCAAATTCCAAAGCTCGTCATCTTGAATACATTCCTCTCCACGCTCCTCACCATCTGGTACTTCTCCTCCAAACTCATTCTTCACCAAAATCACACCCACAAGTTTGAAATAAAGTTCAGATCAACGGAAAATAATAGGAACAACAATCATTCTTCACCAAAATCACACCCACAAGTTTGAAATAAGTTCAGATCAACGGAAAATAATAGGAACAATAAGAAAAGCGAGAGAAGCTTACCTGGATAGCTGGATTTGATGAGCTTAGTGTGGGAGCTTTCCCAAAAGCTTTGTAGAGTATACCTAGGGCACATTTGCTTAGCTTTGCAAACAAATCAGCAATCCATATTTTCACTCTGCAGCCAGCCGCAGCGGTCATCTTGTTCACATTTATCATCTTCATAACTCCCTACACAACAACACATTTGAACCTCACAAAATTAACAATGAAATAATGAAAACATGCCCTTAAATTTCTTACTACAATTGTTTTTTCAAAACACAAGAAAGTCCTTTACAATCCAAATAATCAACACAGAGAATAACACACTGCAAAATCTCAATTTGAGTACCTTCTCTACAAAGTATTATATCTTGTTCAAAATCAACTATTGAAATTTACAGATCAATCAACATCCAGGATGTGTTATGACTTTTATGATTGCAAAAGAAAATTTGAAAAAACACCTGAGCAATATGCATTCTACCGGAGGGTTCAAACCCATCAGAGAGCGGATGGGTTCGGGCTTATGAGCCAGCAAATTCCGAAGCTCGTCCTCTTGAATACACTCCTCTCCACGCTCCTCACCATCTGGTACTTCTCCTCCAAACTCCTTCTTCACCAAAATCACACCCACAAAACCCACAGAAGTTTGAAATTAAGTTCAGATCAACGGACAAATTTAGGAACGACAAAAAAAGGATAAGGAAGGCAAGAGGAACTTACCTGGATAGTTGGATTTGAAGAACTGGATGGTGGAGGCTCGGAAATTGAAAGAGATTGGATTCCATCGGCTGGCGGGGCTTGCTCTGGTGCTTCGGTCGCCATTGGAGAGGTAAGTGTGAAGCTTTCCCAAAATCTTTGTAGTATATATCTAGGGCACGGTTGCTTGTTAGACAAGAAACGGGATTGGGGCTATTTAAACGACCGCCTGGAGTAGGTAGGAATTTGAAACCTGGATTGGGTAGCAAATGACCCACTAGTGTAGTGATTTGGAGTATTTACTCCCTCAGGCAAGATCCTTTAGCCCTAGCATCCGTGGAGCGTGTGTGTGAGTTAAGTATATTATCGCCCTCTCTCAATAGGAAAGGTCTTAAAAAAAAAAAAAAAAAACTGTATTGGGTAGGATTAGAACCGTAGTCAAATCTTTTGGGTCTGTCCATGCTTTTCAACTTGAACCCAATATTTTTCTGACAGACGGGCCCATAATTCTAACTGTCTCCGTCTTCTTCATCGCATGAGCAAAGGGCGCGCTTCAGATCCTCTCTCATCTCACTTTGGCGCTTGACGCTTCCCTGCCTGTGGTATGTTTTGGCTGCCCGTTCTCTCTCTCTCTCTCTCTCTCTCTCTCTCTCTCTTCCGTAGGGGAAAGAAAAAAAAACGACTGGGATATTATTTGATTGGTTTAGGGATTTTGGGTTGGAATTGATTGCAGCTGAATTGAGATTTGATTTGGGTTTTGCTCACCTTTTTGCGTGTTTAATTTTCCGCAGTTGCAGCACTGTTTGGAAAAATATAAATCAACCATTTGATCCAATTTCTCTACTTTTGAAGTCTCTGGGGAAGCCATTGGAAGCTTTGTTTTAGCCCTTTTCTTCGTCAGGTAGCACTCTCTGTTCCCTTTTGGTTTTATTTGCTGGTTTTTTTAATTACCTATTTTTCTGTTTTTATTTATTTTTATTATTTAGAGTTCGCAGTATAGGAAGTGGAGATTAATTTGTGTTAAGCAAGTGGACATGTGGCAATAGTGTGGGAGTGGAGAGATAGGTAAATGGAAAATGGGCAAACTTTGATTTGAGAGGAACTAATTCAACAACCCACCAATATCGTTAGGAAAATTTTCCCGGAAACCCCGAGAAACGGAAAGAATTTCCCAGGAAAATGAGCTGTGACCACACAAACCCACCGGGACTGGTCGTCTCCACCACCGAACCCATCGTCTCATTCCTCACCTCTGCCTCCACAGACCCACACCTCTCTCAGGAACTCCAGCAAATCGCTTCCAATCTCTCCTCCAAACCCAATGTTCCGTACAAGTCTCTCCGAGCTCTCTGGCTTGCGTCCAATGCCTCCACACGGCCCCAATTGGTCCAACTCTTCTCCGGATCCGAGTTCGTCCTCACCAGCCCCAAACCCAGAGAAAAGGTAAGGACACAAAACAGCATATTACCCTTTTTTCTTTTTCTTGTTTGCCTCTAATTTCTGGGGATTACAAATGAAATGTAAAGTTAATTGTTCTTATTGTGTTTTAGAGTGAGGAGTTGAAGGCTAGACTTCAGAAGCTGGCTGAAATTCTGGAGAGGAATGCATATGCAGAACTTGTGAAGGATATTACACCTAAGAAAGAGACCAATGAGCCTTTCTCTTCTTACAAGGATCAATTGGGCTTTGGTAAGATTAAAGAGTTTATACATATCTTACATGATATTTTACTGCTTGGTTCAGGATGCTATTACTTGTGGCCATGGATGATACCCTTTTCCATTGTAAATTCAATGGACATATTGAAAAGAGTTTCAATTTGTAGTATTGATTGGTCCACTGATGGCAATCAATTTTTATGTGAACGCATTTGAGGGGAAGGGAGGCCAAACTATGAACAATTTGGAAGTGAGATGGCTGATACTAGTTGATTTACTGGAATATGACATGATATAAGAATGTTGCTTCGATATTTCGATCAAATTTTTGGTTGTTCTGAAATTCTAGAGTTATGACAATTGGAGTGAAAGGAGCATGGTTGTTTTGTATGCAAAAAATGTGGGGATGCTTTGAATTTCATATGGTAATTGATTGCATGTAAATGTTGCTCATTGGTCTTGACTCCTTTTTTTTTTTGTCAACATTGGTCTTGACTCTTGATTGCACCAAAAGTAGGATGTCTGTTCGATTTTCATGCAAAGGTCAAACAAATTGCAGTACCAAACTTGTGATGTTTATGATGCCAAGCATGCATAAGTACGGGAAAAAAAATGCTGTATGATGTTCTTAGTGTTTTTGTTGTTGCATTTGGCACTTGTTGAGTTTTCTGTCTTAGTAGCAAATCTAGATGTTTTCATAAGCTTAAGGAATTATGTTGCAGAAGTTGACTGGAGGTTTCGTGTTTTTTGGCAGTGTGGTCACTCTTATCAGTTAGCACTTGTGTGATGAAATCAAATTTTTTTACTCTTCTTTCATGTATATTAGCGAGACATTTTAATGGCCTTTACTTTCTATCATATTGCAGTTTAATTTTTGCTTGCCATTATCTTATTCCCAGTGGAAGATATTGCTAAATGAGAAGGGGGAGTTGAAGATTTTCTTTATGCTTTAGTTGAAACTTGAAACTGGATTGAAGGCAGTGCAGGCTCCCTGGCCAAGAAGATTTGCTTCGTTGGAAACATTTTTCTTTGGGAATTTATTAATATAGTTTTCATGCATATTTCAAACTCTCTTTGCATTTAAATTAAACCCTTTTGAAATTTATTCCGCTTATTTTCAAATAGAGTTGGGTGGTTTCATATATTTTAATGCATCTATTACTGTGGTTTAAATTTTTTTACTTGCCCTCTAGTAATGCTTGATTTATACTCTTTTTAGTTTCTCCCTTTTTGTTCTCTATGTTTTGTAAATTTTGTGTTTATTTTAGATCATTTCTTAGAAAATATGTATTGGATGTTCCGATGATAATCAGTCAAAAACTTCTACAGGTTTACATGTTGTGGTGACTATGTTTACCGGCTATTTGGTAGGATATGCTGCATTCAGAGCCTTGTTTAACCACAGTCCCGTGATGGTATGTGTCTCCAAGAGACCATTTTCCATTTGTGAATTTCTTTTTTGGTTTCTTGGTTATTTTAGCCTTGGTGGTTTATTGCTGGATTTTTATTTATCTAAAAGTTCTTTTGTGTCTTTCACTTTTTCTAGTGTTACAGAAGTTAATGGCACTCTTATTTTCTTGTTTCAGAATGCTGCTGGAGGCATTCTTGGATTGGTAGTTAGCATGCTCGTAGAAACACTTATTTTCATAATTAGAAGTTCTAGTCAAGATCTTAGATCATCTTCTTCCACACCCAAGCTAAAGAAGAATCAGTGACTTGGTCTTTAGAGGTTAGTAAACTTTATTGAACAATATAAGATCTGAACAATACTATATACTTTGTATATTTTTTTATTCGTATCATTCTAAATACTAAGATCTGAACAATAAAGTACAGCAACCTTACGTGTAGCATTATTGTTGACTTCATTATTCCTATTAGCATGATTGTGAAGCTAGTTAGTGTCATGTATTAGCTTTTAGAAGGTAAGTAGTTGACAGATTAGGATAAGCTTCCAGTTTAAGGCTGGCAATGGCAGTACATGCAAATGGAGTATTTAACAAAGAACTGAAACAGGTTATTCCTTTCACGTTATAAGGGTTGGCCTTACATCCTAACCTGTTAACTTCCGAGCTGCCTGACAAGTCATTAACAACTTCTTAGTTCTAACAACGAATGCCTGCTAATGACTAGTTTGATAACCATGCTAACATGGATACTGTCATACTGATATAAGTAATAATGCTGCTGACATATAAGGTTACAGTCAATGTTACAAAAGTGATATCTTTCTCATCAACTGTAGTATATTATCTTGAAATTTAAATTTTGAGGATCATGAAGAACTGTATACGGATGTGAAATGTCTATGTGCAGTGTTAGACTTTAAATATTTAGCAGAATTAATATGAGAAAAACTCATATACTTGAAATATCAGGTACATCCATGTACTCATAGAGCTGTCAGTGTGATTTGCCGGAAGCCTGATTGATATATAGTATGGATATTTTCTTGAATTTCTGAGCGTAGCTTTTTGGGGCTGATTACCAGGTGCTGCTGGTTTTACACATCGTGGGCAACCCCTAAAAGATTAAATCAATGTATTATAGTGGATTTTTTTTAAATGTTTTTATTTACTTCGTTGGGTGTAAAAGAGATCGAAGGGGAAACGGGTGCTGACTCGCCCGAGTGTGGAGTTAAATGGTCTCTACAACTAGAGCTACAGGTTCCAACGTTGTAGTTGATATTTTTCTATGTTGCCTGTTATAAAGATCCTTATACCTTTTCAATGTTTTGGGACATTTGTGTAACATGAAACACTTGGGACTAAGAACTACAAATTATTTTGCTCATTATTTGAATAAAGATAAAGGCTTAAAAATAATTTCATATTCAATTTCAGTTTTCATTGATTCGGATGCATATTATATACATGGAGATAGAGAGTAAACAATAGGGGTAGCTGGCCTGTTTGAGTAGGGGTGGGAATGGGTCGGGTTGGTATCGCGCGAGGTAATAAACGGTTAAAATGCCTAACCTGATTACAACTTGTTAATTAAATGAGTGAGGAATGTCCAATCCGAACAAGACTAGGATCCCGAGCCTCTGCGTTTTATACCGGTGCATTTATATGTATTTAAAGAAATCCTAACGATTTAATTAATCTTATGGCTAAGATTCAACTCACCTTATGCCTTGTATCTTATGTATTGTATCAATTAGCCACATGCGTATTCTCAATTGTCTTCTCCTTTCAAATGCCATTGCTTCGGCCGCCCCACCCCATCCTCTCCTCTCTCGTCACCCACATATCTTCCCTTCAACATCTTCCATTGTCTCCAGACCAAACCCCAACCTCCCCTCCAAGAAAAAGACACCATCTGAACCAAACTATATGAACAACTAAATTCTTGAGGCCATTGAATAGCATTTGTTTGTGGGTCTCTATTGGGGTGAGAATGCTAGGTCCGAAATTTTCATATTTTCTATCTAATCCTCATTTGCAGGCAAATCTAAATTAACTATTCTTTAACCCAACTATGAAGAATTTGTGAAAACTTAAATATTCAATTGGATATTGGACTTGAGAAGATTCCCTCAAGTACATAGAAGAATTTATCTGAAACGGTCCTTCATGATTAAAACATAATTAATTTCAAACATCACATCATAGAGGGGAAATTGTGTATAGGATTTTATTCAAATCTTTGGAGAAAAACAAATAATATCTTAGGAGAACCTACAAAACCTTCATTGTCAGTTGTGCGATTAGCAATGGCCAACTTGCCGTTGTCCACCGCTATTCATCAAAATCACCATATTCATTATACAAAAGTACATGCTTGCTGGACGATCTTGATGATGACAGGGGGTGATTGATACAATACATAAGCTGAGTTTTTAACTTAATACAATTTTGCTGATGTGGTTAAATTTTAGCCATAAGATTAATGAAATGGTTAAGATTCCTTTAAATGCATGTATATACACTGACGCTAAATGTAGAGGTTCGAGAATCCGTTCATTACACAGGTAATACAACATGATCCATATAACCCGTTTGTTAAACCATTTAGGTTGAATGAAGCATTTTTTGCCTACCACTTTAACAAATGTGTACCTTTATCATCATTCTCAACATTTGATATGTGTCTATTGACATAATCATGGTTGCATAAATACAAGTAAAAAGTTAACTATAATTATGTTAAAGGACACGTGTGCAAGTGTTGAGAATCGTGAAGAGGATACACCTTAGGTTAAAATGGTGAGCGAAAATATGATTGAATGGGTTAACTATATACGTCAACCGTATATTTAGGTTAAATAGTTTTTGTTTAAGTTACTTAATTAATTAATTACTGGTTAGATATAGATTGCCGACGTATCTAATATACTAGCATGATAAGATAAGCACTTCAAATAATTAAATCATGTGTTGCCAAAGACCCTGGCCGAAGACGACGAAGGAGCAAATACTGGCTATCATATTCTGACATTGTCAAAGAAAAAAGACACTCCTAATTAAAAAAGAATGCTTGATTAATTGATGCTTATCATAAATCTGGGAGACTTTTTCAAAAAGAAACGCAAAGATAAACCACTTGAGAAAAAAGAAGATTAGATTGATTTGGACATGTACCATTAAAAGTCGACCAATCTTTCTTGTCTTTTTCTTCAGCTGATATAACAGATCAGGTGCATTTGTTTTGTTTTAATTCGAACTCACATCATGATGGGAGTAAAGTTAGCTTAATGTCAAAAATATCTTCAAGGAAAAACTGGTAGAACCCAAACGTGACTGTTTTACCCAACGGCGAGCCGACATTTTCTGTGGGTATTTTTACCAAATACCGGCCAATATTTTCGCTCGTTTGTCGTCATTGCCCTTATCAACTGACAAACCAAGTGTCGAGGTTTGTTTGTGTGTGATTATCCAAATCAAGATTAAAAAATGAGGGATTAACTTCTGTCGACAGTCACTTTGTTCTTGTCACTTTTCATACTAAAAAATAATATACTTTCTAAATTTTAGATATAACAAAGCTTAACGATACAAGTGAATTTCACTCATATACCATAAAACATAAATATAACATAAATGGATATAATGAACCTTACCTCCAAAAATGTTCTTTTCACACTTATCAAAGGTCAGCTGTTTTTTTATTTTGTTTTAACAAAAGTTATATTATACACTAAATTAATCTAATTTATAGAGAGGGAGATTTGAATTTGGATAAGGGGAGGAGCTCATTGCCCTGATGAATTAACTTGAAAGGGTTTGCTACTTAGAATTACTACCTCTATTATTAGAGCATTTCCAAAGGAAGAGGTAAAAGAGTAGGCAAGCCTCATTTGCCTTGTCTCATCAGTATTTTCATGCTCCAAGAGAAGAGGCAAATGGGTAAGCAAAATATACATACTCTCTCCAATAAGGTAATATTGCATGCTTTAAAGTAAAGATGTATATCAAGTTCCACTTGCTTTTTATAATAAAATATCATCTTCATTCTTTTACTTACTTTTTATAAATATAATAGTAAATATAAAAGATAAAAATAAATAATATAATAATAATTTATAAACTTGCAATTTTACTTATTTCATTTGTGAACATCATTAGCTAGGATCATCATTTTTCTTAGGAATTGCCATATGGCACGCGTGGCATTGTACCAAACTAGGGGAAATTATCACATGATATCACATTAGGACCATAACTCCACGTGGAGAATAAACGTGGGGTAACGTGGGGCAGGTAGGCCCTACCCCGAAGTTACATTGGATATGTGGATGAGAGTTAAAAAGAAGTGTCGCAGTGTATCGGGAATGAGTGCGTTCCGACCCATAAAATAAAAAGGAATGAGTGGGGAAGAAAAGAACAAAAGAGACAGAAAAATAAAGGGCACAGGGGGATGGATCCCTATTTCTTGCAAACAAATTACGGTATAGGTTAGAGAAGCAAACCCGTCGTATTTTTTTTTGTTTTTCTGTTTTTAATAGAAGACTGACAAGCGATAGTTTAAACTGCATGAAAAATAGAATTTTTCACACGTATATTATCAAGGTTTTAGTTCGAACCACGACCACTAATTTGCAAATCAAAATTATTTTTTGCTGAAATAGACTCTGTTGCTTTGTTAACTTTTTAATTGTCTTTTAATTTTAATAAATTTGAGAAAGTGTCTTTTTAATTTAGTGATTTGTCTCTTACTAAAACAGCATGGCCCAGGGGATGGGATGGGAACACAGAAACTATGCCAAACCGTATGCGGCCAAACCGTATGGGGCCTCACCGATTCCTAACGTGGTATTTCAGTTACTTTTCATTATAGAGGTGGACAATCTCGGATGGGATTCCTGTCTCTGTCCCGTTGCCAGGGTTCTCATCGATTATAAATCAATGCATGGTTTACTTTGTTTCTCTTAATACACAGTAAATTTGCATCAATTAGTTCTTGGTTAAGTGATACTTATATTCGTAATATTCGAACATGTTTAACGTACGAATCTCCCTCCTACATTTTAACATAAATCTGTTTACCGAAACTGAGCTTTATAAGTGATTGAAGTTCCTTGCTCATAAGCAGTTCATGGCATAGGTAGGTATAAATTGTGACAATATTTAATCAAAATTCTACATTTTAACATAAATCTGTTTACCGAAACTGAGCTTTATAAGTGATTGAAGTTCCTTGCTCATAAGCAGTTCATGGCATAGGTAGGTATAAATTGTGACAATATTTAATCAAAATTCGCTTACATGCAAATTGCAATGGATAATACCTATCACTTCCAACTTTGTATGCTTGTGCCTTGAAAAATGTCGTCGTATCTTTCTATCAATCATAGTTGGCAATCCAAAGGTAGTTCTCATGTACAGACACCACTAGAATTAACAAAATACACTCCATGTCTACTTGAGCCTGAAGATCAAGATTATGAAATAGATGCTTGCAGATTCATGCAAAAATTAGCTGCGTAAATATAGCGATTAACTTGAGAATAAAAAAGAAAATAAACCAAAAAATGTTAACTTTTAAACTGCTACAAATACCAAATTGCTGCGTTACTAAATTGCAGTATTATTTGATAACGTAATGAATTCGAATCATCTGGTTAGATTTTCAACATAGCATATCATTTGAGTAAGCTGTTTGGAAAAGAAAAAAATGGTTTAAGTCCGTACAAATGGGACCCACAAGATTTGTCCCGACACCTGCACTAGGCACTTGAGACTTCACACACCGCTTAGTTTCGTTCATTTTACCCGATCACGCTCTTCCCGTCTATTCCATCGGAGTTGCCTACTCACTAGCCACCCTCACGTGCCAACCACACGTGTCCTCATCTCGTAGGACCCCAAGTCAACTCCGTCAGCGCATCCAACGGCAGAAGACGAACTATATATACGCCTTCACGGAACTCCACGAAAAAGCAGAAATCATAAACTCTCACTTTGCTCAACACTGAAAAAGTAAGCAAAACAAAAGCTTCATTAAGCAGTTATGGAAGCTGTAATGATCCAAACCGGTTCGATTTTGGCCCAGTTGCCGACCTTGCCCGGTTCGCCCAGAGTGTCCCTCTCCCGAAATGACTCGCTGTCCAGCGGTTTCTCCGGCGCGAGGAGCACCGTCGGATCTCCAAGGATCTCTCTTCATTTCAACGTCAATCGCCCGAGAGATAAAATTTTCCGGAGAGCTCTGTCGGAGAGCGACATTCTCCGATCGGATACCGATATTCTCCGATCGGAGACCCATTTTCCCGCGAAATCGAACTCTTTTCCGGAGGAGGAGCTGCGGTTTCCCGGCGGAGATCGTGGAGTCAACGCTTTGTCGACCGTCGACGAAGGCGAGCAGAAAAAGATCGGAGATTATTATCAGGAAATGCTAAAGTCAAATCCTGGCGATCCTCTGCTTCTGAGAAACTACGGAAAATTCTTGCATGAGGTAATTAATTAAATTAATTATAGTTTTGTGGTAATAAAATTAGCGAGGAAATGAAATTTGACTCTCGATTTTATGTGAAATTGGATGATTGAAGGTGGAGAATGATGTGGTGGGAGCTGAAGAGTGCTATTGCAGAGCCATATTGGCGAGCCCTGGAGATGGCGACTTGTTGTCGCTGTACGCAAAGCTGATCTGGGAGACGCACAGAGACGAGGAGAGAGCTAAGTCTTACTATGATCAGGCCGTTGCTGCTTCCCCTGACGATTGGTATGTTATTTTTATCTATCTTTGCTTGGTTGTTAAAAATATACAAGGGTTTGCCCGGTTGGCCAAGGTAGTGAGCCCGTACCGTTGCACCCAAGTTCGAGTCTAGACTCGTACTTTTATATTGTCGAGCGAGTCTAGACTCTGTTAAGATGTCGATAGATCTTGTTTACGACAATGATATCGATACATTATCGCAGATTACTACCAAGTTTTGGCCGAGTTTGATTGAACAAAGTGCAAGAAATTTTGTTCGATTTGGAAACTTTTTCTTTTTGTTGAACGTAGTTTTCTTGTCAACCAAACATATATCCCATGATCAGACTGGAAACTCAAAATTAAAATTACAAGTCAATACTTTTCTTAATATATAACTATATTATGAATGTGTATATGCAGCATGGTGTTGGGGTCCTACGCTAGCTTCATGTGGGAAGCAGAGGAAGATGAAGAGGAGGAGAATGAAGAAATCAACCCAAACGTTCAAGTTTCAGCAGCGCCAGCTCTGCTGGTTCATGCCTTTTAGCAGAAAAATACTTCACATGAAATCGCTACCGAATTTGTCACACGCCAAGGTAGATCGGGTAAAGAGTTCATGAGAAAAGGCTTTAACTAATTAACCTCAAACATCAAGAAATAAAAAGCTATGTTAATTATATAGAATGTAGCTAGCTATGAGATAAAAGAGGTTCCGTGCTCTTTTTCTCTGTGTTTATTTCATTTGCTTGTCTGCTTTCTTTCCTTGTAAATTTTATATCTAATCTAATCTCCCTTTTATGCCTCTTATCAAATGTATACAAATATATATATTTGTACAATATCTTCCTCTATGGTGAAGACACTCATACTTTCTTTTTTATATTCTTGAATAAAAAAGAATTTCTTCTTAAAAATCTGCTGTGAATATATGATATCAATGAAGATCTGCTGTAAATATTGTTTGAATTTTCAAAACCCACTAGAAGGACCAAACGGTGCATATGAATCTAATTAATTTACATACCTTGCTCAGAGACTCCAAGATGGAACTAGATGTGGATGCTAGTATGCCCAATTGTGATTTTCTCTGAGTCACCTGATCATTTACTCTTGCATCTAAGGTCTTAAATTCGATTTCCCTCTCTCTTAATATCGCTAGTATCAAAAACTAAAAAAAGATCTCAAGGCTTACCTATCAAATGAGAAAAGAAAAACATGAACGACAAATAAAACACTATGCAGTAACTTAGATTGCACTAAACATAAAAAGTATGCATATGTACCAAACCAAAGGTTATAAAGCTAAATAATACATCAACCAGGAAGGGAAAAACCTCGAAACCAAAATCTATAAATCACTCTTATTGTCTTCTTATCTTATTTGCACCTTAATGTGTATTATAACAAGCATGCCATGATCAAGTATTTTGTTTCTTCTACATGCTTGGAAGTATAAAGCTCAGGTTTCTTGAGTTCTTGTATCAATTAAGCAAGACACAACAGTTTAATTGATTAAAGAACATTACATTCAAAGTATATTGGCCAAAATTTGCATTGTGAATTGATGCATGTTGGAGTTTGAATGAAATACAGTACTTGAAAAGGCCACACTAGTAGTTGTCAATCATTGGAAGGCCAGAGGACGCATTCTTGTTATGAACTTGAGTCTCACATTCGAATTAAATAATTAATTAAATTCATTTTATTTTAAAATACTCTTTTTAACCGTTGTAGGTTGTAATCTTTTTTGAAAAGGTTTCAAAGGCCTATTTAAATTAGAATAGCCCCAAAGTTTTGCACATAAGCATTAAGATGCACATACATTCATATTCTTGAAGAGAGGGAAATATACAAGTTCGCTAAATTCTAAGTCTTAGGGCTAGGACTTAGAATACAAATTGTTGAATCATAGGAGGCAATCGCCTATAGAACTTCAAGCAACGAGAATGAGTGAAATACTTTCTTTAGGACATTGCATGAATCTGCAAGCCTCTATCTCATATACAAGTTAGTGAATTTGATTACATTTTTCTTTTCTGTAAATCATATTTATATGTTAATATAACACTATTGTTGCTATATTAAATTCGTTCGGTATATGTAAATTTATGTTAAATATATATTATTTAATTAGTCACTGATAGAATGTTTTTCCAATAGTGCAGACAAGAATCACTGATAGAATGAGTTGATTCATTAGAAACCTTGTTTTTGCCCTTTATGACTCTTTGAACTTTTTTCCAATTGACTAAACCCTAAATCCATATGCCACGATTAAATAACAATTCAGCTCTCAAACTTCCCCCAACCCTAGCCCCCTCTCTTCTAGCGCTGCCAGGGGGAAGTGGTCACCGACCCTTCTCCCCTCCCCTTCTTGCCTCCCTTGCTCCTGTTTTCCTCCCTTCCCCCATTTCTCCTCCTTCTTTTTGGTTCTTTTTCTCGGGTTTTTTTTTGCTTTTTCTCCCTCTTCTCCCCCTTTCTTTATTCTCTCCTTTTCCCTCTCCCCCTCTTTCCTTTGTCCCCCATCCTCTCCTCCCTTTTTCTTCTTTTTCCCTAATCTCTACCTTTTCTTATGTTGTCTATCCTCGGTGGAACTGATGGAGTTTGGGATGCCCTTAAAGTGCAAATAGCACTTATTGCTTGGATTATGGTAGCGCTACTCCTACTAGGTGTAGCTTGGGTGACTTGCTCACCACCATTTTCTGTTGGTTACTAGTTTCTATTTGGTGGCTGTCGGCTTGCTATGGTGGCGCAGCTTGTGGTTGTAGGATTGTGCGACACATACCTGTTAACGGTGTTAGGGTTTCCTAATATTGTGTTGTGTTTTGTGGGCTTTTGCCTTGTGTGTGCTTTTTGCCGTTATGTGGGCTCTTGGCCTCTATATGGGCTTTATGCCTTTATGTGTGCTTTATGCATTTTGTTAGTTTTATTCGTAGTGAGCTCTATGTCTGTTTGTATTGCATTTTGTGTGAACTCAATTATTTGAGTTCATTTTGATGTAATATGGCTTTGACCTTCTATTCAATGAAACTCGATTTTCGACCCAAAAAAAAAAAAACACAAATGCCTCCTTTCACGATTGGATATGTTAGTGGGTTAAATATTTTTTAACATGTAGCATCCAATAATTGAGATTAATAATTATTAATCAATCTTTAACATAAAATCCTTACGAAGGACTTTCGGTCCTTTAATAAGGCCCAACATTGTTGTGCTGTGAAAATAATTGCTATCAAATTTGCTGTGAGAGAAACTAGTTTGGTGTTTGGTAAATGTTTTTGTTATATGTATTGTTTGTACAATATTTAGTTTCAGAGTGTTTGGTAAATTTTTTTGTGAAAGTACTGTGAGTTGTGTATAATGACTAAAAATGACATTATGTTGAAATGGTTTTTCTGTTCAAGTGTTTGGTAAAAGGAAAAGCACTTTCACTTTTACATGAAACGCAATAGGTAGACACCACGTCTAGGGTTTAGGAAGGAAGAACTCTTTCTCCTTGCCGACAACCAACCCTTCCTAAGCTAGGGGAGGTGGCCACTGCCCCTCCTCCCCTCTGCCCATCTTCTCCATACCTTTCCTCCTCTCCCCCTCTTCTTCTCCCATATTTTCCCTCCCTCTCATCCTCTCTCCCTCTCTTTCCACTTTCCTGGGGGCTTTTGCTAGCCCTTATCTCCTTTTCATCTTCTCCTCCTCTTCCCTTCCCCAAATTTACTTGGATCTTGGGTTTTAGCCTAGATCTTTTTGGATATAGGTCTGTTTGTGTGTTTGTTTTGTTTGATTTGGTTGTTTTTGCAGTGCTCTAGGTGGATGGTGTTGTCTCTATCTCTAGCGGCGATAGTAGTGAAGCTAGATTGGGTCTTTCTTTGGGAGAGTTGGAATACATGTTGGCTAATGTTTTGTCTATGTTTCGACGGTGGCGGCTAGCGACTGTCACGACCCGATTCGAAAATAAAGAATATTCCCGAATCATGGTGTGAGTCATACCATGGTCATAAGAGTAAAATCCTACAACCATGATACGATGAGAAAAAGAGCCACAATTACTACAAAATTTACTTAACATTACAAAATCAGAGTCGCAGTAGCTTGTAGTTATCTACGCACTAGGTGCTTTAACAAACGGTTGACTACTTACAAATATTAATTACACAAATCAACAATAAAAGCCCAGCGCTAGCCTGAACCCGCTTCCTCAAACTTCTTCTTTAATCCTGCACAATCTATTAGGGTATGAGCATTCTAATGCCCAGGAGAGTACCGTCAAACCCCTCAAAGTCAGCTATCACAGTTAATCAAAGTGTCATGCATCAAAAAACACAAAATATACCAATTATGCAGTCATACAAGATAAATAAGTTTGCATATGCGGTGATGCCATGAACTCACTCCCTTCTAATCCCACTAATTCATATCCTAGGGCAACAAGCCTGCATGTCACATACCATGCGTTTTACTACTATGGCTCCGAATACCCTAAAATATGAACTAGCGCCCATCCGTCCCTTAACCCATTTTTCTTTGTTTACAAATTTCTCAACTTTCACTTATCATTAGAGGCCCAGCTCCCATCACCTCAATATATTCAAGCTCTACTCCCGTCACCTGAATATATTCCACATTTTATTCAGATATATCTAAAGCCTTCTCCCACCCCTTAGATATATCTCAAACGACACAGACACACACTCCAAACACCACTGTATTTCTAATGCAGATGTAGTGCAGCACAAACACCATTTATTTCTCCTTGAATAATGCCACATATAATAACAATAATATATTAGGCTTAATCACATGAATAATAATATTCACAAAACATCAAATAATATTCACGGAAAACATCAATAATAATGTTCACATAACATCAAATAATATTCATCGAGCAAAGCAACAATAATATTCACGGAAAAACATCAATAATAACATTCACATAAACATCAAATAATATTTACCGAGAAACACAATAATAATATTCATATTTATAGTACTATATATAATCACCAAGATTAAAAGTGACATAGTCGAATCATTGGGGAATCAGGAAACCCTACCTCAAGTCCAGCTAGCTAAAATACCAAATTTACCCTTCCGAAGTCCTCTGAGTTGTCGAATCTACACTTTGATCCAATTCCTGAACAAATTCAAATCCAAATTAATATTGAGAAATCTTCACGCTATTTCACCTAAGACCAAACTCAACCTTGTGCATTTCAAAGATTATGCGCGAAAATGACGAAAATGCCCCTAGGACCAACCCGGGTCCAAAGCGGCCAAATCTCGTCCAAAATAATCTAAAACTTTGTCCTATGCCCTGTCAACACTGAAACAAGGCCAACGACACCCGTTAACCAAAAGTTACTATTTGGGTCCCGTGGGCCCCACGACAACCGATACTTTGCACCACCTCGGATTAACTCAAAACATATACCATCGGACTCGGATTCGAAAATAGAGTCGAATGAACTAAAAATATGGCGTCGGAGGCTGCCGGAACAGCCGCCACGCGCCGTTACTTGCCGGAGCCGCGAGTGGGCTTGCTCCGGTTCCTGTTCATCGTCTTAAAAAAAAATCCTGCAACTTCCCCCCGTTTTTCCAGTTTTAAATCCCAGATTTTGTGAGCCATTTTGACCAACCAAATGTCAACGAAAATGGGAAAACTTATAATGGTTTTGAATCTTAATAACTATAGTTTCGAACCCAACAAATCACACTGGAAACGGAGTTAAAACGAAGGAGAAAACCAGCTCCAAAGTTGGGCTCGTGGCTGGTTTTTCTGCAGAAAACAGAATTTTTTCCAAATTTTGTACAAGTGTTCAACCTATCAAAACTCAACCAAATTCGACAAAACCAATTGTGTTTTGTTCCTTGATAAGTCTAGTTTAAAACCCAACAAATGGATTCCTCAAACACTCAAAGGATTAGGATAAAAATAGAGCCAAAGTGAGGCTTACGGACTGCACATTTCCCGAAAATGCAAATTTCCAGATTTTGTTCAAAGTTGTTTTCAACTATTCTAACACCCCAAGTGGTTCCTAAGGCTTCTAAAACTCTTCTTAACTTCATACCTATTATTAGAACTCATCAAAAACTCAAAATACAACCAAAAACACAACACCCACACTTGAAAAAATCACTATATCCACCCAACCCGAAAATAGAGATTCAACCTCTTCCAATTCAATCTTCCTAACACTCATATGACTCAAATCATTCTTTAAGAGATTAAAATCACACAACCACAAGGTTAAAACCAGAAATTTCGAAATTGACTCGCCTTAGAAACTCTTCTCTTCTCTTCCTCCTATTTTTTCCTTTCTTCCTCACCCAAATTCTATCTCATTCCTTCTATCTTATCTTATCTTAACCTAGACTAGGTGATTCACCTATCCTAGGTTTACAACTCATCCAAATTAAGATCAAAACCAGATTTTTTGAAGGGATTGCATGAGGGAAGGGGGAAGGAATGAAGGAGGGAAGAAGGCTTGGCTTACACGTTGCCTCTTATGTTTTTTTTTTTGTTGTGGTTATTATCTACAAGGGTATTTTGGTAATCTATCATACATAGGGGTGTTTTTTGGTCATTTTTGTCCAACTTCAAATTAAACATACTTAATTTAATAATCTCAATCCAAAATCTTTTGATAAAATACCCATAATCTTCTCCACCATTATATTATTTTTCACTAAAATATGATAATCCACCTTAAATTTTTCGGGATATTAGACGACGCTTGTAGTAGTTGTTGGGATGTGGTGGTGTGCCCTTTGAGGGGTCTCGTCGTTCGGTCTCCTGTTTTGGTTGTCATTTTGTTTCTCCTTTTGTTATGTTGACCCTTTGCAGTTTTTCTCATCTTTATGCTGTCTGAAGAACTATGTTTGGCCATATGAGATTTTCTTTGTCACGCTCTAGTTGAGTTGGTGTGCTGCTTTGGGATCCTCTTTGCTATCATTTCTTTGCTCTTCCTCCGTGTGCTCTCTCGTGTCCCTGACCCTTGGTGTCCTAGTCAAAAGGCTATGAGTTTTCTCATATCAAGCTTTTTTTGACAGTTGGGTTGTGTTGCGATTCTCTCTTGTGGGTCTAGTTGTGGTTTTATTATTATTATTTTTTTTTGTCGTGGTCGTTTGTGGCATGGGTTCGGAACTCTCTGCCAGTCCATGACATGTGTGATACTCTTTCCTACCATGGGTTTTGTCCCATGTGGTTTTCCTATGAAGGTTTTAACGAGGCCATTGTATTCATGTTGGTCATTGTATGTCTTTTATGGTTTATAAATGAAATCTTCTTCTTGAAAAAATAGCATGACCTAAAAAATAAAAAAAAACAAGTACACTACAAAATAAAATAATAGGTATACAAGCAAATTACAAGGCAAACCAAACTAGCCACAACTCATTGGAATACAAACCAAACTAAAGCCAATCCAATCCCCTGTATAGGCTAAGCATAAATACAACAATAACATATAACATCTCTTTGTGTCTTGCTATTTTCTTCTTGTACGTTTGTTATTGTTTTGGTTCTACAATGTGATAGTTTTGTATATCAATAATAGCCACTTCGTGAACTAAATCAAAAAGCTTGAACTCCTTAACAATTTAGAAAGCAAAAACAGAATTGAAGCTGCTAAAATTAATTTCATGGTTTAGGATCAGTTTGAGTTGTACGATAAACCCAAATCAATGAGAAGTTTCTCTAACCCTAATTGAGAAGAATGAAATTGAGAAGAAAAATTAACCTAATATGTCTCTTACCTGATTCTTGTGGCTTCTAGAAAGTGCTTCAATGATCCAACAAGAAACATATTGAGAAGAAAAATTAACCTAATATGTCTCTTACCTGATTCTTGTGGCTTCTAGAGAGTGCTTCAATGATCCAATAAGAAAAATTGAAGGAAAAGAATGAGAAGAGTAGCTTTGGATTGAGGAACATGGAAGAGAAGGTGTGAAGATGAACGATGGGAAGTAGAAGAATGAGGAGAAAGAGACGTTAGTGTGAAACATATGAGGTTATTTTTGGAATTTTGAAATTTTCATTAAACTTTAGCGACTCCCAGCTTTCCCTAATTGCTTTCCCTCACATCAATTATTCATAATAAACTATTTTTTTTTATTTCTTACCAAACATGATGGGCTTTCAAAATTTTTAAAATAATCACTTGTGGCCCAAATAAGCCAAACGGGCATCAAGCCATCAACTGTTGATTTTATTTACCAACTCGACCCGGCCCACTCTTTTGCAACCACTTTCAAACTTCCTAGTCCCCTCCGGATTCCTGGAAAATATAGAACTAGGGTTTCAAACCCCTCCCTCTCTCTCTCTCTCTCTCTCTCAACGCTTAAAAAACTTGCTGTCTTTGATTTCCCGGATTCATTCAGACCAAATAATGGGTAGGAAGAAACCCAAGGAGCCAGAAAGCGACGCCGTTTCAGCTCAGCCAGACATTTTCAAGACCCTATTCGGCGACGCCACCAGCGACGACGCCGTCCCTTCCATATTCTCTGAAAGCAACCCGTTCAGGAGGACGAACCAGGAACCCGGGTTAGGGTTTGTTGCTCCTTCAGTTGAAGCTCAGGAAAACGTTAACCATGGTGATTCTGAGAACAGCGATGATGACGGTGAGGTGAAAAAAAGGAAGAGAAGGAAAGAGAAGAAAGCTTCTGGTTTGGTTAATGAAGAAGCTTCAGAGACTCCTTTGGAGGGCAAGAAAGTCAAGAAAAAGAAACTGCAAGAAACACCCAATTTGGAAAATCCTAATTTGGGTTATAAGTTAAATGGGGTATCAAAGAAGGGCAACGGTGAAGCCTCCAACTTGGGGGAACGCCCAAATATGGGTGTTGAAACAAAAGGCGGTGATGGAATGAGTGTGGTGAAGAAGATGGATGGGAAGAAGAGGAAAAGAGATGAGCTTGAGAGGGAATATGAGGCAAAGAAGTATGGTGTGAAGGAGAGCGAGGATGTTGGAGACAAGGATGTGGGTGCAAAAGTTGTTGGGGAGAAGAGGAAGATGGTGGATAATCCAGCTGATATGCTGGTTTCGAATGAAGGTTTCGACGATGAGAGTAAGCTTTTGAGGACTGTTTTTGTTGGGAATTTGCCCTTGAAAGTCAAGAAGAAGGTTTTGATCAAGGAGTTCAGTAAATTTGGAGAGGTGGAGTCTGTAAGGATTCGTTCTGTGCCAATCTTGGATGTGAGTGTTTTAGCTTTAAATGTTTTGAGTTCTAAGACTTGTTTTTTGCCGAGTCACAATATAACTTTATTGTTATGATTTTTGATTTCTACATTTGATGGCTTTTGTTCAGACCAAAAAACCTAGAAAGGGAGCAATACTTACGAATCAAATCCATGATAAAGCTGACAGGTAATGATCTCAGATCACTTGATTGTTTTACTGTTTTAGGAAATAATTGTTGGTATATATATATAAACGTTTTTAGAGCACATAGATTCTCGTTTCAGTTACCGTCTGATTTTGGGTGGGATGTACCGGTTTTAGGTTTCTATTATAATCTATCATATAGCTCAAACATCAAGTTACACTGAAAAATTGGCTTCCTCAATAACCAATACGTGTAGGTTGTTAGGGATGTATATTTAGTGTACTTTAAGTTGTTTGCATCAAATTTTCAGAATATGCATAAGGATATAGAGTTTTGATACATGTTAGGATTGAGAAGAAAGTTTCATATTTAAGTTATTTACGAGTGACTTTGAGCTAACACATTTTGTGTTGCAGTGTTAATGGCTACATTGTTTTCAGAACAGAGGAATCTGCACAGGCTTCTTTGTCCCATAACATGGCTGTGGTATGATATTCTGATAAAGTTGGGTGATTATTTTCATTCTTCATAAGATGTCACTTACAATCAAGATGAGGTTGTTTGTTTTGTGCCTTGACTTGTTATGCACGTTGATGTAGGTTGAAGGACATCATATCCGTGTTGACAGGGCATGCCCACCTTGTAAGAAGCTGAAGGGGGAGAGTGCCGCTGTATATGATCACACAAGAACTGTTTTTGTGGGTAACCTTCCATTTGATGTGAAGGTGATTATCTCTTCTAGGGTTTTTATTTATTATTATTTGGAATGTTTCCAAATTTTCAATTATTGTTGCCTACCTTAGTTGTAATATGTGCATATCATTTTCATTTCTTTTTCAGGATGAAGAAGTTTATCAGTTGTTTTGTGGTATTAACAATATGGAATCCAAAGTTGAAGCTATTCGCATAATCAGGGATCCTAACTATGGTATCGGAAAGGGCATTGCTTATGTTTTGTTCAGAACAAGGGTGTGCAATTTTCACCAACATTTATCAATTATGCTCAATTATTTATTCATAACCATGTTATGCCTTTCGAATTCAGATATGTGATTGTTTAATTACTTCTGTTTGTTTCCTTCTTGGGATGGTTCTGTACCTTTCTAGTGACAGTCCTTATGGGGATGTTGATAGGATCCCAGATTGTCTCGTGGAACATATGTGAATTCGTTGTCTTTCAACCTTTTTGTTTTTTTAGGAAGTCTTTCAACCCTAAAATTATGCATTTGGGCCACTGAGTATATAATGTGGTTAACAAAACAAAATATTCATCATTATCAATTTTGTGAGGGGAATGATTTGGCACTCCAAATCTCACCTCCTACTCTCCTCTACCACTCACACATGAGGAGTGCACCAGATAATTTAATGGTGACGTTGAGTGCCAAAATCACCACCCTTCTTTAGTTCTGGCATATTGGCCGCTAAGTGTCTGCTGCCTCAATCTGTATTTTGCTTTCTCTTTATGTTAAAGTTGGACTGAGGACGGAAATATGAACTTGTTACTGGGTAATTTCTGGAACTGTGTGATTTATATTTTTTTTCTGAACATTCTTGTATCATGAATGTTTCTTTTTAAAACTCTTCTTTGGTATCAAATTTGTTTTACATACATGCATAGTTTACTAGACTAAATAAATTATTGTTTGAGATAGAGTGCCATCATCTTGTAAACTCTGTAACTAAATTTTTATATGTTCTACTTTCTTGAGAGCCCACCTATTTGTCAATTTGTATTATCGAATACAGAATATCTTATGAGTTGTCTGAATTTGGGCACCCAGGAAGCTGCAAATTTGGTTGTTAAGAAGCGAAACTTGAAGCTTGGGGATCGGGAGCTCAGGCTCTCTCATGCAAAACCAGATTCTACCCTGTCCAAGAGAAAGAATCCTTCATCTGGATCGAAAGCTAATTCCCCAGCCAAAAAGCTAGCAGTGGGTTCAAGGACTCTGGATTTTAACAAGGTGGGTTCAAAGGCTACTAAGTCCTACCAGGGCCTGCGTGCAGGTAAGCCCGGTGTCCAAAAGAAATTTCATTCAAAAAGCAGTAGACAAGATACGTTCGAATCAAGATCTCAGAGTGGAGTGAAGCCGAAAGAACGTAAAGACAAACGACCATCTGTTGCTGCAAGAAAAGCTAAAGCATCATTCAAAGGTGGCCCAGCTGCAAAACAAACAGGTATAAAGCGTAAGATGGATAGCCGAACTCCTGAGAGCTCCCAGCAGAAGAAGAAATTCAAGAAATATAGGTAGGAGCACACAATTGATGTCCATTGGCAATTGACCTGATAAAGGCACCTCCATTTCTGTGTTAAGAGAATTATGAAATGTGTACCCTGTCCAATTTCATGTACAAGTCATTATATTGTTTATTTTCATAAAATAATTTTTATAAGTTAATTTCCTTCAGATGGTTCCCAATATCTCGATTATAATGATTTACAGATCTATTTTCTGTTTAGATTCTAAAAATGCGGTTTTTGCTGCCCATTGTTATATCTAGCCATTGGATTCAACCCACAACCAAAATTATAGTGCAGAATTACTTTTTGGGTCCTCGTAGTTTGATTCATAATTTCAATTGTGGTAAGAAGTGAGTTCAAATTGATGTGATCAATCCGTCTATTTTCCTTGACAATTTCAAGACTTGATTGCTAACTAACCAAACTTACAAGATCAAATTATCAAAATGGAAACTAACATGAGCCAAATTGAAAATGAAAACCACGTTTATTATACGTTTTGTTCTTGTATTACCAATCTTTGGTGCACTGACACGTCCTTGGATCTTGACATTGCTTTCTGTATGAAGATGAGAAAGGTGCAAAAATAACAATAATGAGATTATAGGATCAGACTAGCTCTCAACTCTCTGCCTCTTTCACTCACAATTGCTTCTTTTGAGCACCCACCTACATGAACATTTTTGTTGTTTAATTTTTTTAATTACAAATGATATTCTAAACTACTCTAATGTATGAAGATGATCGAACTTGAGTTGAGGGCAAAAGGACAAGCACATTGCTTTGGCTTATTAACCTAACCCCAATATGCCTCGGGGTAAATATTTTGGTCCATAAGAAACTTGCATTGCAAAATCGCGATTCTTGAATTGTAGAGAAACAATGTTTTTGGGTTCTGCAATTCTTAGCTTCCATGCCAAGCAATTCCAGATGCCATAGTTACTGGCCAACTTCAAACTTGAACTAAATGGTTGAGGCAAATTAAGCAACAAGGAATCATTAAGAACAAATACCTTGTGTATTAGCTAAGCATGTAAGGTGAAATTGAGAAATTACAAACCTTGTGGACTGATTGTCTTAAAGAAATTTCATACTGACGTTTTCGTGGTCAATTTGATGAAACACAATACTACTGTTAAGTTGGGACTTCCAATTCAACACTAGAACTGAGATAAGCTCAGAACTTGACTAGACTGCCTTTACATTTTTCCTGCCAATGATATACATACCCTAAGAAATTGGAGACATTCTTGACACTGAAAATGAAGTTACATTACACATTTAAACCCAACCCCACCGACCAATGCAGTAAACCATGACAGTCAAGAAATTTCATCCAAGCACACGCCTTCAGCATCTAATCTTATCCAATGGAGATCCGACAAAGGCAGTTATCTTCAAATGCGGACAGATGCTAACCGTACAGAGGTGTTACCCAAATGACTGCAAGCAGAACAATGGCCTCATGTACACCAAGCAAAGTTCAGCAAGTGAGACGCTATGATTTGCTCTTGCTCACTAACGTGGGAGTAACTGAGACAACTCCAATGAAGAACAAGGTCGCTATTGAGTTGAAATCATAGAGATCCCCAAGGGATCGCAACTCTCCAAGAGCTAATCCAGCCTAAGGGCAAAAACAGAGTCAGAGATACATAGGCATAACCAGTAACACTTGAGTACATTATGAACACCAGAGAACTCAGATAAATCACCAATATAATTGTCCTTTACAGATTAGGCCGGACTATCACCACCTTGACATGCTGGTGGCAGGTGGTTTGAGCTCCAACCACTTCGTGAAATGAACCAAAATAAAAACCATTCTCCAAAATTGATACTTCTCTTCCAAAATTAGAAAACTAACTTTGCTAAAGACGATTTTATCTTTTTATGCATGAGTAAACAATGCAGATTGAGATGACCGAGATGAAGGTATAATGATCTTTCTCTATGCAAAAAATAATAATCATGATTCATATCTGTTTTTTCATAGTGATTTTTATTTTGGGTCATTTGTGCATAGAACCCTTCAGGATTTGAGTAGAGTTGTGATAATGCCTTCTGATGTTCGGAGACCACAATTGAACTTCAAAATTTAACCCAAAAATTTTCATAGAAGGAAAAGATACATACCCTGACAGTGACATAAGCAGCTGGTATCAGACCAATTATGGTTGCCAGGAAGAAAATATGATAGGGTACATCCACTATTGGTGAAGCAAGATTAATAAACGTGTTTGGCAAGGTCGGAGTCAATCGTAGAAACAACATGTAGTTTAAAAGTCCATCTCTTCTTTTAGCCACCTGGAAGAAAAAATTAATGACTGATTCCTATTTTTTATGTTAAGCATCAATGAAAGATATGGAGACATTTAAATTTACCTGGTTTTGGAAAAACTGCAGCTTGTCAGGCCAAAGAGAGAAGACAATGGGCCTCCCTATCAACTTTGACAAAAAATAACAAGAAGATGCACCAGCAGTGGCATTGAACACCACCAAAGCTACGCCTTTGAAAACCCCAAAAAGAGAACCAGCAAGCAAGGACATGAATACAGTACCAGGGATCATGAAAGTCTGCATAAATATATAAACCGTGCAGTACCCCAACAGAACCTGAGCAGTGTAGTCACTTGTGTAGTCCTCAAGGTGAACTCTACCCAGAAGAAGACAATGAAACAATAAATAAATAAAACTGACAAATACTATGAAACTAATATTCTACAATCTCTCTGTAAATGAAGAACATACAGCAGGGACAAAACACAATACATCATTCGTCAAACTAGTGGAGTAGATTAGCTATAACAAACCAAGTTCTTAGTGCTTTCAAAATACTCGAGCAATAAAATTATACCACAAGAATCTCGTTCCACCTCTCTACCAAGTGAAATGGCTTTAAATGGTTATAACAATAAATAAAGGACAATTGCATTATTTTCCCTTATTGAGTCTACACAAATCACTCCCAACCCTCCTACTACAGAATCTTTAGGCCACACTAATGCACTAATTCATATTAGGCATTTGTGCCATAACTCATAACTAATATTACAGCTACATGATGTTACATAAAGTTTCACAGAAGAAGAATCAAAGGTCCGAATCTAAACTTGCTTAGACCAATACCAGTTGTACTAAAGTAAAGACCAATTATCTTATTAGGAAACAAAAATCTATGTATTATTTTCAACTCTTGAAAAGTGACTTGTCAAAATGGAATGCTTCAATTATTTAGCTAGAAGATAGATCCTCACAAAAAGATCACGCTTATTGGTTTAGCTTTGGAAAGAGAAAAATAGCTCTCAAAGCTAAAAATCCATAATTTACTATACAACTAACAGAGCTCTGATGAAGAAAACTGCTTATACCAATAAAACAGAGGGAAAAAAAAAGCCTAGATTGGAATTGCGTGAGAAAACCACAAATTTCCCATCAATTTTGTTCCTTTTCTCTAAGCTCCAGAACATTGAAAATTGAATCTTTCATGGGCAATTTATGATATATCTAAAACAAAATACAGGAAATTGGGAAAAGTACCTGAGGATTTGAAGCTCTTGGAGGCTACGAGGGAGCTTGAGAAAGCTATAATCCGATGCGGGCATGGTTAGGTAAACGACCAGAAGGCCAACCACGAAGCCCAATAGGACCGTGGAAGCCACAGCCACCTCCCAGAAGTTCAATGGGAACTTACTGTTAGATCCCACTCCCCCAACAACCTTGACATCTCCATTGTCTTCTCTCTTCTCCATCTCTCTCTAAATTTTCCTTCTTTTTCTTAAAATTTTCTTTCTTTCTGCAATTTTCTAGGGAAAAGTTAGAGAGAAACAGAAAGAGATGGAAAACGAAAGGAACCCTTTTTCTCTTCTTCTCTCCTTATGTTCTCACAATCTAACTTCTCTCTCCTCTATTTTTTGGTTTCTTTTCTTAGCAGAAAGAGGAGGAGAGAGACAGAACAAAGCATATTCGCTAGTTTCTAAACCAACTAAATTCTTCGAAAAAAATATGAATATTGGGAAAAATAAAAATACGATAATTATCTTTTTACTTATTTTGATTTTGTAATGCATGTCGTATTATATGTCGTCCTCCGCGTTTTACTTTATTAGCAACCGAATAAGGCCAAACCTCCTATCCCAGTCTCACATGCTCCCCTTGTTCTTCTTTTGGCTTTATAAATTTTTTTATATTGGTGTTTTTTTTTCTTTTGTGATATATTTATAAAAAAAATTGGTGTCTGAAAATAAAATAATTTACATGGGAGGGATGTTGATAGTATAGTCAACTTGGACAAACCAAATCCTAATCAAATTAAGTTGATGCAAGAATTCTTATCTTATTTGATTTACAGAAATATGAGGTCTCTCCAATTAGGTTTTTAGCAATAAGTCAATTTTAGCATGATATACTATACAATTACCCATATAAAACCTATTCGGAGGGAAAATTTCAAAACTAGATACTTGTCATTTTTAATTGGTTTTAGAAATTTTTTAACACACTAAGAATTAATTAAAAAAAATGGCTAGTATTGGGATTTTCCTCCAAATAAGTTCTATATGGGTAATTGTATAATATGTCATTTTAAAATTGGTCTATTAATGAAAGGAGCTAATTTCCCCACTCTCATTTTCTCCACTTACACTCCCTTTTGCTCTTTAATACTTTTTAATCAATTTTGTTCTTTCTCTTTCCTATTCTATCCTTACCCTACATTACTTTTTTACTTCATTTTTATATTATTTCTTTTTCTTTATACTTAATTTTCCAACTTACACTCCATTTTCAATATTAAAGGGGACAAAAAACTTAATTTCTTACTCGATTAAAGGAAAAAAAAATATACTGAAAATGGAGTGCAAGTTGGAAAAAAAGTATAAAGAAAAAGAACTAATATAAAAGTGAAGTAAAAAGAAATTACTGTAGGGTAAGGGTAGAATAGGAAAGAGAAAGAACAAAATTGATTAAAAAGTATTAAAAAAACAAGAGAGAATGTAAGTGGAGAAAATGGGAGTGGGGAAATCATATCCCTTAACGAAAAACCCTTACTTAAAAGTAGAGAAAACGTAAATTTATTCATCAAGAATCCTAGTCCTACTTGAAAGAGATCCTCACACTACTCAAATCCTTTTGGTTCCTTGTCTTGATCTTTTGAAATTCTTTGGTTTTAAGATAATATTGTGATAATATTGTGATAATATTGAGATGATGAAGACAGTGAAAAATTTGAACCTTACAGGAACTCTACGTGGTACTAAGTCACTCATGTATCTTACCATGCAATGTATAAAGTGTAAAATATTATAGTAAATTATAATAAATAAATGATTATGGTCTATTTAATCTTCTTTCATTAATTACTACAGATTTTCTACACTTGTAGTGAGTGTTTGTTAACTCGCTATATAATCAACTTAAATCAGTTAAACCCATCATGCAATGCATTTTCTTCCAATTTTTTACAATGAAGTAATAGATAATTGACTAAATAAACATCCTCCAAAGATTCATTAAAAATTTCTAAGTTTTTCTTATGATTTATGTGGATTTTATTCAAGTTGTATCAATATAGATAATTTCCCGATATTTCCATAGAAATCTTCGTATTTTTGGACCACTAATCGATATTTTAGACTTTAATTCGGGGAGAGTGCAATTGTTAGGAGTCCAAATACACCGCAAAATAGATGAATATGGTGTTTCAAGATAACATTAAAATGCCAATCATTTAATTGAGTGATTAAATGTTGTATGATTCAAGTGTTCTCTAACAACAATGATCTTTGAGTGAATATCCAAAAAATAGACGGTTTTAATTATTGAATACAAGGTGGATGGGATAGATTGGGCCTTACAAGGGTATCTCTCAAATATGTTTATTTGAAGGATCCCTCAATTGAAGCTCCACGTTGTGGGGTCCACTACAAATTTTACTTCAACGGTTCGAACCATATACTTTTGTACTCTTTATTCATAGATCATCCATACAAAAAATTATACAAATTAAAAACCATTAAGACATGTAGTTGTGATGAACAAAATTGATGAATACAGTGCTTCAAGAAATAGTAAAATGACAACCATTAACTTGATTCGTTAAATGGTTTCAACTTCAAGTGATTTTTAGATAATATGATCTTTGAAGGAATAGTCGTAAAAAAAAAAATTGGTTTAGACCATTGAAATACATTGTGAGTTGTGCCCACCAGGGTGTCCTTATTATTTTTTTTAAATGATGCCAAACGTTTAAAAAAAACTCTAGCCGCTAAGAGAGACATAAAAAGAGAGTGAAAGCCTCAAATTCACCAAGGGGGGGGGGGGGGGTGGTTGGGGGTTCCCTTAGATCCTGTCGGATCTTCATGTTCTCTGGCTTTTGGTAGACCTATGTCGTTCTACTTTTCCCTTGGAAGATCTAGTCTTAGGTATGGGATGACTTTGGTTGTGTCTCATCCTGTGAGGCTGCTCTTTGAGGTGTTGCGGTTTCGTCATGATAGATTCACTACTAATTGATGCATTAAGACCTTAGGTAAAGAGGTAGCGCTCTTTATGTCATGTCCCAAAGGAGGGTTAGCGGCTATTGGTTTTCCTTTTGCTAGCGTTGTTTGTTCGCACCACTTTGCAAAACCCAAGGGAGGTGTCGATATAGCGGTGTAGCTCGGAAGTCCAGTGTCGTATCCACAGAGAGCGGTGTAAAGATAACAGAGCTGAAAAAGAACAATTATGATTGAAAAGTAGATTTATGCAATATTTGATTTCAAGAAAATTCAATTGATTAAAACACTAAGGCATTGGGGTTCCACTTTTAACATAAGCATGCAACTCTTAATAATTTAATCCACAAAATATTTTCCATTGTAGTTGTTCAAAATAATTAAAGCTCTTTTTAATTTCCTTTAGAAGTATTCTAAGCATAACTTGTACCATTGACAACAAACTATCAAAAAAAATAATCTTCATCAAAATCCTATTAATCTTTAGTAATTCTCTTCTCTTTTAAAAGCATGAAAGTTTTTACTACACAATGCGAAAAACATGATTGAAGCCATGAAATAGATTATCAAACATTCATCAATTAATTAAAAAGAAAACTACAAATTCCATTTGAACAAAACTACAAATTCACATTAAAGCTTAAGTTTGGATCAAACTAATAAAAATTACACACTTATATTAAAAGCTTTCTCCCTAGCCTTAGCTAGGGAGTTAGTTCCCCATAATAAAATAAAACTAAAAATAGAAATTAAAACTTAGAAAGATGGAGGGAAGAGAGAAAGCTCAAGAGTTGTGGAGCTTGGTGTGGTTTGAAGGTTTGTAGAGCTTCCTATTTATAGCCTTAAATCTCAACAACTAGGGAAATATTAAAATCTAAAATTCTCATCTCATTCAATGCACAACCGTAACCCTCATCTTAATATTTCTTCTTTTCTTCAATTGATGCTCCACTTCTACTTGCTTTTGTTATTCAATCCTTTCTTTTGGTTAAGTGTTGCACCTCTTATCATCATCCTTCATTTCATTTGCTTAACTCATAATTTTAATAGTCCATGATTCCACATCTTCAAGCCACCATCTTGTTTGTTGCTTCATCCACTGCATGCATGAATTGAATATGTCTTCCACTTGCCATCAAATCAATTGCCAATTTGCTTCCTTTACTTATTTCATAGTGTTGATGACTCCATTCTCCAAATTCTTCATCTTTTTGTTTCATTGGTTGTTGCATCCATTTGCCTACTAGCATCCAATGATCTTCTTCAACCTTAAGATAAAATAATGAAGTGCAAAAGTGAAAAACAAACCTAATTAACTAAAATTGTAAGAATATCAATTACTAACAAATATATTTAGGGATAATAAATGTGATAGTTTATGTGCTCATCATTGTTCTAGCTTTTTAATTTTGGTTTAGTTTGTTTAATACAGTCCAGAAACTCTGAGTCTTCTATGTTTTTTTTTTCTCACATGATTCCAGAAACTTAGTTGAGTTTGATGGGTGTTCTTAATCTCTCTAAGAGAGTCATGCCGGTTAGCGGTTAGTTTTGTCCTTGATGTCATTGGATTAGATTTGGAAAAATATTATGGTGGTTGACAGGGGTTATAGAAAAGTTATTTTAGAGAGTAATTCTCTCCAGATCGTTTCAAATTTTTGGCTCGCTCAGATCAATGTGGAAGTTTTAGCCATGTCTGTCATATTGTTATTAGGATGACTCCCTTTACAATTTGTATCCTTTGTATTCTTTATTTCCATTGATCTAATAATTTTTTTTTCGCCTTTTAATTTATTTAATTGAAGAATCCCTAAATTAAAGCTACATCAATAATGTAAATAATATCAAATTTCTAATGCCAATATTATTTTTGCTTCTTATTCATATGTCTCTATTTATCAACTATAATTTTCCCAATAAATACTACTGCATATCATTAACTATGGTTGTCAACAAAGTATGGAAACGTTTTCAAGTGTTTCTCCAAAGTTTTATAAATAAACTATAACATGAAGATCATGGAGAAGTAATATTATAGAGTTCATAAATGACCATATCCAATTTTGTAGTCCTTGCAACCAAATTATTATTAGAGACTATAGAAGAATTTTCTATCACTGCGACATATATTTGTTCAGCATCAAAGTGCTACAAAAGGTGTTTTTGATCAAAGTTTAGAGTTTCAGTATAAACATTTTGATTTATATGTTAAACATTATGTTAGACATGTAAGCCCTCATCAACATTTTCTTCAAAAATGCAATAGGAATTCATAAATACATGATGGTAAATTGTTGTTCATTCATGAGTTATAGATGAGAAAGCATGAAAATGCTTTAGTAATAATGAACACGACTCATTCATGTGTGAGTATGCACTACTACAAAAATGGAAAAAGATGGTAATAAAACAACAATGGAAGAAATAAATACCGTCGTTGTCTTTTAAAAGACGACGACAACGACGTAATAGAAAACTGATGTGGATCAGTAACTTAAACACCTCAAAAATTGAGATCCGTTGGGGTATTTTTAAAAGACAACGCCTCAAACTTAAAAAGCATCATCTTATGAAACATGTTATTTCCAGTTACATAAACACTTAACCATAAACAATGACAGTAGGAATAAAGCTACCGACGTAGACATTAAAGACAATATTTTACCTAAACTGCTGCCGTGTTAACTTGTACTTAACGACGATGGTAATTGTCGTCTTGACAACGTATGAAGTTCTCTTGTACTACGACGGTAATTATAAACTTACTGTCGTGTAAAGTTATAGTCAACCACGACACTAGTAGCGCATATAACAATGTCTAAATTTAAACATATCCACATCAATCTTTTATTATTTTACGACGTATTAAGTTAGTACACCAAGACGATCTTTATAAATAAACAGTCGTGGTTACCACGTTGTTATTGTAGAATATAGCGTCAAGGTTTATTGTACCTAACCATGACAATTTCTTCGTAATGAGCGTCATATAATATCGTAATGAGCGTCATATAATATTATAGGAATCCACTTAGCTAATGTCATAATAAGCACTGTATTAATTTAATATACCACGACCGTAAAAATAAATTCATGGTGTATGAGAAGAAGGTAAAAGTCTAAATTTAAGATTTAATTTATGTGTTTTTATAGCCTACGACAACGGTAATTGGAAATACCGTCGTCTGTATTTCCGTTATATGACGGTCGTTCTGTAACTCTGTAACTACTAGAGATGGCTATAATCCATGCGAGGGCGGGTCTCCGTTGGGTCCCCAACCCTAACGGGGGGAAATTTCGGGGCCAAATGGCTATCAGGTATGGGGATCCCCAAACTTGAAAAATCCCCGACCGGGTATGGGGAGGGGATGGTATTGGCGTCCCCATCCTTGAACCCGACTAGAAAATATGTATGTTTAACCTTAAGTTAAGCTCCCACACACATTGGTGAGCTTGGGCTCCAAATTGTGCAAGCAAAGAATCGCGACCATATACCAAACACCAAACCACAACCCCTAAATTCTTCCACCGATACTCCATTTCCGTGTTCTCACCACACCAAACCGCAAATCCTAAATACTTCCATCGAATCGACACACCAAACCTCAATCAAACCCTCCTTCTAGCCGTCGCTCTCTCGCCGACTCTTTTGCCTGCCGAATCCAAACTCTAATCCATAGCAAAATAGTGTTTCAGTAAGTTCTTTATCCCTTATTCAATTTTCTTTGTTTGGATTATTGCTTTAATTCTTGTGATTTGTATGATTTGATTTGACGCACAGTTTCTGTTGTGGATGGGACTTTCGTAACAATAACCAACTTGTTTTACATGCGGAAACTGAATGTGTCATTCTTGATGGTGTGATGGGTCCTTTGGCTTGCTACGTTTGCTCGTCTGCATTTTCCAATCGGTGTGGTCGTGATCTTCATATGTCCTTTTCTCATCGTCATTTGTATGGAGAGTTTGAGTTCGCTTTGCCTCGGAATGTATGTACTTCACCTCAGACTCGGAGGACTCGGAGGTCTCGGAGGTCTCAGAGGACTGGAGGACTACACTACCGGGGAAGAGGTATATTCTATCCTGATTGTGATCTTGTAATCCGTTTTAACTGCTTAACAGAGGTCTGACTAATCATTGCTAGCCCTTGACTGACTCATGGAAAAGAGAGTTTCTACTTGAGTACTGATTGTTTCCACAATGTACATTGCTATGAAGAAAATACACTTTGCGTTTGTTGTATGTGATTATTGGGCAGAATAAATTCTTGATTGACTTGGCTTGTTTTCTGTGATCATAAATAAATATATAATTATAATATTTATATGTTTAACCTTAAGTTAACCTCCCTCTCCTAATTCTTCCTAATCTTTTTAGGAATTTCATATTGATGTGATTTTGAATAGTTGAGTTGAACTTTATAGTTAATTTGGATGTGTTGAATGATAATTTAATACGAAACTTAATGTTAAAATGTACGATAAATATTTTTTATGCGAAAAAAATCGGGGATTCGAGGCAGGTATGGGGGATAGTCCCCGGTGGGGACGGGGATTCCCCTAAACCTGTTAAACGGGGATATGAGCGGGGATGGAGAGCGGGGACGGGGATGGTATTGTCATACCCAGCCCTACCCGACTCGTTGCCCTCCCTAGCAACTACAGTCGGCTGTGTCTTGTTTTTTTAATATTTATTTTCTTGGTAGAATTTATATGGCCAAACAAACAATGGTTGATCAACAAAATGACATGTAATACGTAAAAACATGATGATTTATATTCAAAACTATCGTATGCGATATAATTTTTAGGCTTATTAACTAAATGTACAAAATGAAATCATCAAAGAAAGTTAAATGAGATCCCAAAAGATATGAAATCGTACCTTAGGGAGCTATGTACTAAATGAGCTTGTGCGTGACACAATGAGAAAATGGAGAAGACAAATATGGGAATTGGAGACCTCACGACTCTTTGACTGAATTGGAAGTGATGATGAGTTGGCATAAAATATTGTTATTTTTTGCAAATTTCGATCAAATTCGTCGGGAAAATGTCATTTCGAATATGTTAATTTTTCTGACATGTTTAACCTGGAAGTTAGGTTGTATTTTCATGATGAATGCATAAAATTCATAAACAATTATTATGGTGCTTTTTTACTTTATGTTTTTTGAGAAATGATTATGGTGATTAGGTTATCTCATCAACAAACAACTCATTTAGACAAAATTTATATAGTTCAAATTAGTACACTAATCACAAGGGATTGAGAAAGATACACTAACCTCATCACAATCGAACCACCAATTTGAGAAATACAATATTTTGACTGTTGGTGATGTATGTGTCATGAATTTGGACCTTTAGAGAGCTGAGAGAGCGCCAAGGCCTAGCCTGAAGTGACAACAGCAGCCAAGAGCCAGAAGTAGGCGACTTGATTTCTAGTTGGAACCCTAAGTAAAGTTAAAGTGAAAGAACGCATGAACGGTCCTCATTTAATGATCTTTACATCCAGATGAGTCCCGCTAATCCACGTTAATTCCCAAACAACGATGGTGGTAGATATGTGCACACGTCTTAATAGACTACAACAACCTTAAATAGATAATAGACATCGTTGTAATTCCAAACAATGTTGCTCTTTACCAACATATCGACGTTTTAACTGACCAACATAATCAGCGACGTCGTCACGCAAAACAACGTTGGTAATTACATAAACAGCGACATGGTAATTCTGAACAATGTCAGTCTGTACTACCTATCTACGTCATAAGGGACTACAATGGCGAAATATAGATAAAAGACGTCGTTGAACTGACCTACAATGTCTTGTTCCATTGACGTGATTTGATGTTGTTTATATCCCATCTCGCTCTCTAAATCTGTTGTTGTACCTAACCACAGAAATTTCGGAGTACTAAAAGTCGTGTGATATTATAATCAACCACGACGGTTTCTACATATATCTCGTTGTATGAACCTTCATATTAAGGCAATTTTTGTAAAAAAGTGTTGTCTTATGAAACGTTACGTTTCTATATTAACTTTTGCCTGACCTTACCTAAAATTTTACTTTGTTCCAACCCGAGAAAATATTTCACTCTCCTATCAATTTTCCCTCCCAAAGTGGTGTCTCTAAATCTCTTCATCTCAGAATCTCCCAACGCGAAAAGCAAACTTTCATTGCACGCTAAAGGTTACCAATTCTCACTTTCTTGTTTCCTGTGTTTTTGTAAAAATCATTTTTTTTTTGTTTTTTGTGAAAATCATTTTACATATTTCTAAGTTTGATAAAATATACATACCAGGAACGAAAGTGTCTAGAAACACGACTCTGTTTTCAAAATATTGTCATCTTTAATTGTTTTGAATAATATCATGTACAACAATATCCCTCACTCTCACTTGGGGATGGCAACGGGTTGGGTAGGGGCCGTGTAAGATAATACCATCCCCGTCCCCGCTCTCCATCCTCGCTCCCATCCCTAAACCCATCCCTGTTTACAGGTTTCGGGGAATCACCATCCTCGTCCCCATCGGGGACTATCCCACATACCCGCCTCGAATCCCCAATTTTTTTTGCATAAAAAATATTTATCGTACATTTTAACATTAAGTTTCATATTAAATTATCATTCAACACATCCAAATTAACTATAAAGTTCAACTCAACTATTCAAAATCGCATCAATATGAAATTCCTAAAAAGATTAGGAAGAATTAGGAGAGGGAGGTTAACTTAAGGTTAAACATAAATATTATAATTATATATTTGTTTATTTAAATATAAAAATATATATTTTTGGGTCGGGTTCGGGGATGGGGACACCAATACCATCCCCTCCCCATACCCGTCGGGATTTTTCAAGTTCGGGGATCCCCGTTTGGCCCCCAAATCTCCCCCCGTTAAGGTCGGGGAGCCAACGGAGACCCGCCCCCACATGGATTTTTGCCATCCCTACTCTCACTCTCTCTCTCTCTCTCTCTCTGCATTTGTGTTTATCTATGTAATCTTTGTTATAGGAAGCTTTTTGGCAGTGGTAGTAATGTGTTTTTTTTTTTTGTATTTACTCTTAATAAGACGACGGTGGTTTCCTATTTACGTCATTTGAATTATCACACCACGACGGTAATTAACTACCGCCATGATAAAACAAATAGCATGACGATAGTTCTTATCTAGTGACGTGTGAAGTGTAATAATACGTCGGTGTTTTCAAATAACCATCGTTTTTATTCTATGAAAATCTTAAATATTTTCACTTGTAGGTTATATTTCTCTGGAACCATAGTTTTTAAAGCTCAAAGTAGGGAGGTTAGTTTGAAAAAAAAATAAAAAATAAAAGTAAGGAGCTTCAAGTTTCAAAATTTCAAAGTAAGGAGCTTCAAGTTTCAAAAGCTCAAGTTAGGGAAGTCAAATCGACTAAAACCGAGTCCTCAAAGAAGATGAGATTTGCTTCATCTGCTAGAAAGAACCAAATAACACAACTACATTTGATGAGGAGGCAAAGTCAAGTCGTGGTATAAACACAATGAGCCATGTTATGCAGAAAAAAATAAAAATAAAAAACATGTTGTTGAGTACAATAAAAGAGGGAGACTACATGGCAAGGCAGCTACCTAGATGCAATCCTATATTGGGGTGTTAGCATGCACCAGAGTCCCTCTTGTGGACAAGAAATGGACTGAATTTCCCAAGGATACAAAGGAGCATATTTGGGAAGCCGTTCAGATGGCATATGTTGTAGGGCAAGGGGGCAAGAAGATGGTCTTATCATTTGCAGCAAAAAAATGGAAGGATTTCAAGTCTATTGTAACGAGGCAGTATATTCTTCCATTCAAAAATGATAAGGAGAAGTTAAAAGAACCCCTCAACTATATCCATTCATAGAGAAACCAGATTGGGATGCCTTTATAGCTTCAAGGTTATTCGAAGAATTTGTGGTTGTGCATACTGAACAATCACAGAGAAGGGAGATAGGGTTTCCCTTGGTCAATACTTAAATATACGTTCCTAGATAGTAGAGAATAAAGTTTGCTGATCAACTCATGGAAAGTGTAAGAGAGGTCCTTAGAGAAGAGAGTTTGAAGATGAAGACTCGAACCAAGCAATTGGTATAAGTTGAGATGGATTGTTTGATGAAACAATTCAGCTAACTAATTCCCAATTTTGATCCCAACATGCTCAAACAACCAATTACCCCAATTCCAATAATGGCTCAAGAGTAAAGAACAAAAAATCCAATGTCTGACAAAGCAAGCTACTCGGGTGCTACGAATGTGAGACCCTTTGTTTTAGAGGATGAAAATGCCAAGCTTGATCCTTCTGGAGGACAACAAGATAAAATGGTAATTTCTCTGAACTTTGCATTTCTCTGCATTTTGAATTTCAATTAGCTTTGTTATTTTTCGTCACTATCGTTAGAGATCTCATACAACAATGGTATTTATTTATTGCCGTTTGAAATGACATAGTACATAGGTGTTGTCAAGAAATTGTTGTTGGGAGTGAAATACCACGACGGTTTAGATGGTTGAGTTAGACGACAGTTTTATTTTACTTGTTTTACAAGCTATCTTCACTCACTCTCTCTCTCTCTCTCTCTCTCTCTCTCTCTCTCTCTCTCTCTCTCTGCAATTGCTTTTATCTGTATTTCTGCTAAAGAATGCTTGTTTTCTCTGAACTTTGTATTTCTCTGCATTTTGCATTTGATTTGGATGACCTTTTTTTTTTGCATGCTAAAGTTAAAAATTGGACACAACGATGGTGTTTAGTTACCGTCATCTAAAATTCTTCACTAGGTTGGTTTTTTCAAGGAACCATCATTTGGAGTTAAATACCACGATGGTTTAGACGGTTTAGTTAGTATCGTTTTCATTTTACTTGTTGTACAAGCTATCTTATATATCTTTCTTTATTTCTTGAAACAGGATTTCTCAAAGCTAGATTTGCCACCTCTTCTAAAAGTCCTTTGTCATTTTGTGAAGACGACATTAAAGGCTTTTGACAAAACCATGAGAATTACAATTGCAAAGAAAGTGTTTGGTGTTAAGTGTGAAACATTCATCTTGCATGAAGATATTTTGTAGTTTGCAGCCATGGAAGAAATTGGAGCCACTGTAGGTGCAATATACATGAGCTTAACCTAAAAATTCAATTTTCATTTTACAATTCACTTTCTTTAAAAGGAAAAAACTCATTGGATTTCATATATTTACATACCTATTTGATTTCTTGAAAATAGAAAATATGGTAAACCTGATTGGCCTTGTCGACCTTACTCAAGTTAACGCTAACTCTGGACCATTATCTCAAAGATCACTTCTTCTAGTCAATCAACTTGAAAATGCAGATGGGGATCATATTTTCTTGGTGCCTTACAATCCAGGGTTAGTCCCCTTAACAAGATTTTCTTTGTAATTTGGCAGCAACTTGAAATATATTTAACATCTCCTCATTTATGTTTATTTTGTGTAGAGGTCACTGGTTGTTGATAATTGTGAGACCAAAGAAGGAGACTATGTATTATATGGATTCATTATCACACAACGTGGTTGAGGAGTGCAAAAATGTAGTGAATACGTAAGTTGATTTATTAGTTTGCAATGTGTATTCGTAGGCTAAAATATTTTTCAATAACACATTGTTGTCTTGAAACAGTGCGATCAAAATATATAATGCACATGTTGGCAGACAAGGGCGTAAAGCAGCCATTTGAAAAACTCTAGACGACACTCCAAGGCAACTAAGCAATGTAGAGTGTGGCTACTACGTGATGTGTTTTAAGAGGGACATAATCATGGATCCCAGCCTAGAGTTTGAAAAGAAGGTAAAAGTCTAAATTTAAGATTTAATTTATGTGATTTTTATACAACAATCAATGACTGAAGAGATGTATATGTGTATGAATGACTAACCCTTGAATATGACCGTAATTCCCTGAACCGATGTCTCATGATAGTGACAACGACACAATTATGTCACACACCGTCGTCTTCTAACGTTGAAAACAAACAATCGACGGGAAATCAACAAAATGACATGTAATATGTAAAAACACGATCGTTTATATAGAAAACTGACGTCTACCATATAACTTTTAAGGAAAGCAATAATCACCTTAATTAACATACAATGATGGTGGCAGGATACCCACAGATGTCTTAACAGACTATGACGATGATAAGTAACGTCGTTATTTACCCACTTATAAACGTCTCAAAGGATTACGACGGCGAAAAATACATTAAAAAATGACGTTGTAAGTTTAAATAATGTTGGTATTTACCTACTTATAGACGTCTTAATTGACTACGACGACAATAAATACATAAGAAGCGACGTTGTCACTTCTAAACGTCGGTTTTTACTCACATGCAGACGTCTTAAGGAACTAGGACGGCGATAAATAGATAAATGACGTCTTTGTAAAGGCAAACAATGACGTTTACCGCTTAATACCGACATGGTTTGATGTTATATATAAGCCATTTCACTCTTTGAATCTCTTGTCGCAACATGCGTCAGAAATGCGGGAGTAAGCCTATGAGCACCTTCCACGTGTCATTTCCCATTAATATGATTTTTTATTGTATTTAATTTCTAATATTCATAATAAATTTTAAAACATTCGAAAAATAAACCGACAACTACTATTCACTCATTGGGAGATTGTCTTCCTCCTAAAGCGTTGTAAAATGTCATTTTAGTTATAAAAATTACAAATGACAACCAAAACTCAAAACTGTTTATAGACAAAGCACAATAGTACTTATACTTTCATAACATAACCCTAAGGTTTGTGTAATCCATTGGTGGCCATAAATACAAATATATGAAATCCTAATTTTAGCCTTTTAATATAGAAGGCATTGTCGTAAGGAGTCCGTAGCAATTTTTGATTTATTTTTCTCCTACTTGTTTAATTTTTTCAAAAGAATTTTTGTAAAATAAAAATAAAATTTTTAGGGTTTAGGGTATATTGAAATGACGTCGGTTTCCTTTTTTCTTTTTGGTCAATTACGCCCTTGGTAACACACGTTCAAATCCCAGGAAAACCAAAGCCCACCTAATAAGACGTCGATGATGGTTTTTGGGGCGTGAAAGTATTTACTGCAGCGCAATCCATATATGTACCATCATAGTAAAAGCGTACAACGGCACTATACATAATAATCATCGTCTAAGGCATATCATTAAACGACATTTTAGATCGTTTTCGTTGTTGTTTAAACACGCGGGCCTTTGAAATATTTGACTGCGACCTAAAATTTTCAGATTTTGCCCTCCCTCGAAAACATTTCGCTCTCTCTTTAACTCAAATTCTAATCCTAAAGTTTTCGCTTTCCATCCTTTGTTGTTTCAGATTTCTCTCTCCCTCTCAAACCATTGGTGATATTCTCTGAGCTCTACCTACCTGTAAGTACAAACTCTAATCTCACATGCATGTTAAATCATTTAATGATATTGAGTTATGGGTTCTTAAGTAGAAATATAATCTGACATGCTTCTTACATCAATTAATGATTTCGTTTGTTTTGGGAGCTATGAGTTCTTGGAAACTATCGCTTTTCATAATAACTCTCTATTATTATGAATCGGGAATGGATTTTGTGAATGGATTTAATGTTTACATGCTTTTCATAACAACTCTCTGTTATGGGTTCTTAATATATGTTTGGTTAGCTATGGGTTCTTGGAAAAGGACTGGGAATTGGATATTTATTTTTTGGGTTTTTGTAGCTTACAATGAAGGTCATTGGAAAAAACAATCATCTGTATTGTCGTTACAAATCGGTAGTTTTGTAACTACCGTCATATGAAATTTGTATTGCTTTTTTAATATTCATTTTCTAGATTTTGGTAGCCTAAAGACGATGGTTATTAGATATACCATCGTCTATATTACTATGATATGACTATCGTTTTGTAAATACCCTTGAAACTTGTATTACTTGCTTAATATATATATATATATATATATATATATTATATATATATATATATATAGTGCTTCCATTGAGGGATCCTTTCAATAAGCTTATTTGAGGGACACACCTTGTAGGCCCCACTCCGGATTGTATTTCACTAATCAAAACCGTCTATTTTGTAGATACTCATTCAAAGATCATCTCTACAAAAAATTACTTGAATCCGATATCATTTGACCACTCGATTGAGTTATAGAAATTTTAGTACTTTCTTGAAGCACCATATTTATTAATTTTGTAGGACACAATTGGATGTCGAAACGGTTTCCGATTTGTCTAATTTTTTGTAAGGCTGATCTATGAATGAAGACCTAAAAAATAGATGGTTTGGATCATTGGAAAAAAAATTGTAGGGTGCCCTAAATGGCGTCCCTTAATAGAAGGGGGCTGTATATATATGTTTGTATAATGTGGGAGATGGATAAGTCATGGATGCATGCGGATAGAGGATCGAAGGCATATGAGTTAGGGGTGGAAGAATTTTTGAATTTTGTTGTAGAAAATCTTGGAGATCAACCCTTGTACCCTAGTTGTAGTAAGTACACCAAGTTGTCGGCATTAGTAGAGTAATATAATTTGAAATCAAAACATGATGATGTATGTTTTACAGAATTGTTGATACTTCAAGGAGATTTGCTTTCATAAGGAAATACAATACCTTTCTCTATGTACGAGGCAAAAAAGACTTTGTCTGCATTGGGATGAGTTATGAGAAAATCCACTCATGCCCTAATGACTGCATCTTATATAGAAAGGATTATGAAGATTCAATTAATTGTCTTACTTGTGGTATCTCGAGGTGGAAGGAGGGCAAATATTCAATCTTAAAAGAGGGTGTGCTAGCAAAGATGGTGTGGTATTTTTCACCAATTCCAAGGTTTAAAAGGGTGTTTCAATCAAGTAAGACAACTAAGAGTTTGACTTGGGATGCTGATAGAAAATCAATTGACAGTCATTTGTCTCATCCAGTGGATTCCCGTTTTCGAAACTTGTTGATGATAAATGACCTGAGTTTGATAAAGAGTCGAGAAACTTGAGATTGGCTCTCTCAACTGATGGATTCAATCCCCATAGTTCTCTAAGTAGCAGATACAGTTGTTGGCCAGTTATCTTAGTTACATATAATCTCCCACCATGGCTATACATGAAACGAAAGTTCATGATGTTGACCTTATTGATTTCCGGTCCTAAACAACCCAGAAATGATATAGATGTCTACTTAGAGCCTTTGATTGATGATTTAGAATCTTTGTGAGATGAGATTAGAGGAGTGTATGATGCTCACATAGGATAATACTTTACACTCAGAGGTGTATTACTGTGGATAATTAATGATTTTCCAGCCTATGAAAACTTATATGGTTGTGTCATTAAAGGATATAAAGCTTGACCAATTTGCAACGATGATACACCTAGTCACAGGTTACCAACATATCATCCATATAGGAGGTAGCATATAGCTTTTAATGGGAAACCTGAATATGACACACCTTCAGAGCCATTAATCGGAGAAGAAGTGCTGCAAATGGTTGAAGGTATTAATTACAAATGGGGCTCGAAAAAAGGGGGAAGTGGAGGTGAAAATGATGGTGACGAAGTTTGTTGGAAGAAGAAGTCAAAATTCTTTGATCTCGAGTATTGGAAATACCTTCATGTGAGGCATGTCCTCGATGTTATGCACATTAAGAAGAATGTTTGCGATAATATCATTAGTATGTTGTTGGAGATCCCTTAAAAAAATAAAGATGGGATTGCTACTCGTTTAGATTTATTGAATATGGGGGTTAAGATTGATTTGCAACCCGAATATGGAGAAGACATACTTGCTTGCCTCCAAGGCCTTGGAATTTGTCAAGAGCAGAAAAGAGAACAGTTTACAGTTCTTTCTATGGTATGAAGGTCCCTGAAGGTTATTCTTCAAATATTAATAAAAATCTTGTATCTTTACACGATTCAAGACTTCTTGGCCTTAAATCACATGATTGTCATACCTTGATGCAACTATTGCTCCATGTGGCAATTCGTTCTGTTTTGGAGAAGCGTACAAGGTATGCAATAACTCGACTGTGCTTCTTCTTCAATGCTATATGTGCAAAGACGATGGATGTTTCCAAGCTAGATAAGTTGGAAGAAGATAAAGTAGTTACTTTGTGTTTGCTTAAGAAATACTTTCCCCATTCATTCTTCGATATCATGGTTCATCTAGTAGTACATCTTGTCAGAGAAGTTCGTCTATGTGGGCCAATTTATTTTAGATGGATGTATCAATTTGAAAGATATATAAAAGTGCAGAACGGGTATGTTCAGAAACGTACTCATCCTGAAGGTTGCATTACTAAGTGGTATATAGCTTAAGAAACTGTGGAGTTTTGCACCAAGCATTTATATGATCTTAGTACAATTGGAGTGCCATCAAGCTAGAAGATGGGACTTTCAAAGCCACTATCAGGTTGCTCAGTGAGCTTAATTGATCGGGACCTGCTTGAACCAGACACATCTATATGTGTTGGAGAATACGGAGGAAATCCTACCTTATATCGAGTATGAGTTTGATTCATTATGTTTTAATTTATCCTTATGTTTTTCTTATATATAAGAGATCGTAATGCTTGAATTTTCTGTGTCATGTAGGGAACATATGATCCACATCAAGACCACTTATCCAAAATTTAAAAAGAGAACAAAGTGGCTGCAAGATAAGCACAATAACACTTTCATTCAATGGCTACGCTTTAAGGTATATGTTATTGAATAACATATTGGGCTTTTATTTTTCTTCTTTCTATGTTAGATTGAATTAAGATATTTAATTTGCAAGTTCAAAGTGAACTCAATGAGAAAAACAATAATGGCGTATCATAAAATTTGTGGTGGCTAGCAGCTGTTCGAAATATGGCAGTGCCATCATATAAGAGTTATCTTATTAATGGTGCTAAATTTAACACCAAGGCACAAGATGATGTGCGAACTGTTCAAAATAGTGGAGTTTATTTACTTGCACATACTACCCAAGTTGCTAGTGCCAAGGATAAAAATCCGATTGTCTCCAATATGGGTTTTTATGGTGTCATTCAAGAAATTTGGGACCTTGACTACCAAAAGTTTAGAATCCCAGTCTTCAGTATGATTGGATAGATAATGCTTCTGGCCTTGTAGTCGACGAACTTGGATTTAACCTTGTAGATCTGAGTACAATTGAACCTAGGAATGACCAATTTGTTATGACTTCTCAAGTCAAACAAGTATTTTTCGTTGACAACCCAATGCATCATAGTTGGTCGGTAGTGTTATCAATGCCCAATAGAGAATATTGTTCGTGATGATGTGCTAGGTGATGTGAGAATTGAGTGTGAGCCATTTACTAGAGGGATGCCAAATGTTAACACATTTGATGAACTAGAGAGTGAGTTTAGGAGTGAAAATATTAGAGATGGGTCTGAAGATATATGGATTGAATGATGGTTGTAATGTATGACATTAGTTATTCCCTAAATTGCTCTGTATGACATTAATTTTGTAATAAATTGTAATGTATGACATTATTTTTTTTACTTTGATTATGCAAGTTTTGGGCACAACACTTTCAGTATTAAAAATACTGGGTTCAAGATGTAAAATACGACGGTCCAATTAACAAATTGCAAAAACAAACATCTAAATGATACCCAACATCATTTTTAACAAACATCGTGGAATGGACAATGGTAAACTACTGCACCTAAATATAAACCGCCATTTGAAATAAAAAAACACGTCGATTAAATAAAATTGAATTCCAATTAGGCGACGCTGAATGAAAAATAACATTGTTTTTATTATCAGACCACGACCATAATATAGGTACCGACGTCTAAAGGTTAACACACATGACTATCATTTAGTTGAAAGCATCGTACATAATAATTAAACAATGACGGTCACGTGCAATCATTACTACTGTATATTCACGATGGAGTTGTTCATAGAAGTGACATTTCAAATATCAACACACGATGGTAAATGGTACAAAACGACGTATTTAATGACTTCACCGCGACCTTCTATATATATTTACCGTCGTCTATCAGAACCACAAAAGGAATTTTAGTTTAAATATATGTTGTGAAAGTTCTTATGAACGTAGGTAAGTCGATACCAGTCGTCGTCTAACAAACATACACATGACGATATCGGTGCTATCAACATCGTATTCACGATGGGAGTTGTTCATAGAATCGACATTTCAAATATAATACACGATGGAAAAGGGTACAAAATGACGTATTTAACGACTTCACTATGACCTTCCATATATATATATATATATTTACAATTGTCTATCAGAACCACGAAAGGCATTTCAGTTTAAATATTTATCATGAAAGTTCTTCTAATCGTTGGTAAGCCGATACTTGTCGTAGTCTAAGATAGACACACGATGATATCGGTGTTATCAACGCCGTATTCATGACAGAGTTGTGCATAGAAGCGACATTTCAAATGTAATAACACGACTGTAAGGGCAGTTTCAGCAACAAGGGCTGGGGGGGGGGGGGTTTAGGCCGAAAAACATTTCCAGCAGCAAGGGTTGGTGGGGGAGCTGCTGGGGCCCACGAAACCAGGCCAGGCCTCAGGCAAGATCAGCCCTAGTTCAAGCCTCAGTTTGCCTGACGTCAAAAACAAAAAAAAATTTAAAAAAATCGAAAAAAATACAAAAAATTTCAGATTTTTAAAAAAAAATAAATACTTAGTCATAGTTTTCACTTCCCACACCAAAAATCTATACAAATTTCTCTCCTCATATCTCATGTGAATAGTTGTTGCCATGGTAATTGGTGGAAACACCACAACCTTTTGCAAGGGCAGCCACTATTCATGTGAATAGTAGCTGCCCTATCCCCCCCTCCCCCCGCGCCCTTGCCATGGCAAAGGGCAAACTGCTGGAAGTGCTCTAAAGGATACAAAATGACGTAGTTAACAACTTTTCATATACATTTACTGTTGTCTATCCAAACCACAAAAGGCATTTCAATTTAAATTTTTGTCGTGAAAGTTCTTTTGAACATCGGCAAGTTGATACATGTCGTCGTCTAATAGACATACACACGACGATATCGGTGTTATCAGCGGCGTATAGATGGAGGAACCATGTCTATAATTATATTATTTGCGTCGTGGTAAGTTAAGTGACAATGACATCCATGTAAATATTAGGGTCGTAGTAGATCAAAATAACATCGTTCTTCCCATATTTATAGTCGTTACTACTACATTTGCACGTCGTTCCATACCATAAGCGCCGTCGTAACTTGAATAAGCACGGCGGTTGATTTTAATGTACCGTCATGAAGTGATTCTGCATGACGGTGAATTAATAGTTTTTGTCGTGGTTACTCTATGTTATGGCGAGAGGTGGATAAATTGTGCCATGTTATCTTTTTCAAATGACGTGAATTCTATAAGCATCGTCTAAGCTTATCGAAGTTGGCCTTTTTGTTGTTTTTATATTAATTAGATGTCAATTTTTGGTTGGACATGACATAGTATGTTGTAACAACAGCAGTAATTAACCATCGTGGTTTTATGCATCAAAAGATGGCGGTTGATTTCACGACAGTTTAAAAAACGTCTACACGACTGTGGATTCCCGTCATCTATTGCGATTTTGTAGTATTGATGTCTCACATGTGAGAGATACAAGTCTTGGCATTCTAAAATGAAGTGGCAAGCAAGCAGCAACCAACTTCCCCTAACTTGTCTACGGAAATATATATATATATATATATATATATATATATATATATTATTCCCGACCTAGTCTCCTACCCCCTAGGGTGGATCCACAAAGGAGCAAGGGTGGTCAATTGACCGCACAACCCTTGAATCCGCCACATGAGGAAAGAAAATTGACCCCTACAAGGGCTGGATGGCTGGACAATTCATGCCCGCCATCTGTTCGAGGAAATGCTTGAAAGGAGCACAACACCTTGAGCGCAACAAGCAACATTTCGTGCAACGTGCTTCTTTTATTTTTTTTCATCTTTTGCTTCACGTTGAAACGACACCATTCGTTTAAGTTTTTTTTTCTTTTAAAAACATATTAAAATAAACAGGGGTAGCAATCTGCTACCCGATAAACCCCACAATCCCTAATACATTAGACAATTCAAATGAAGTATACTATTGTTTCCAAATTTTTTTTCTTTTCCCAATCTTGCTTTTTCTCTTATTTTTCATTTCAGTTTTTTCTTTGTTCCTTTTGCTCTTTTACTTTGTGTTTACTTTTTATTTTCCATTTTTCCTTTTCATGTATTTTTCTTTATTATTATTTTCAATACTAGAAACATAAATACGTAAGGTTCAATACATTGATATACTAAAATGAGCGGGATTACGTGCCAGCTCTTACATCGAATAAGACGAAACAGCTTCGCAAGGGATTTTGCGGAAAAATTACCTAGCATGTCTCCGTTATTCAAGGTAATTTGTAAGATGCTTTTCATTACCATTTAAACGAGAGGATGATCTTCAATCAAAACTAGATAGAAAATATAAGCAGAAATCAATAAAAAATGGAGTTTCCTTCGATTCCTGAAGCCTCCAAAAAATGGAGTTTCCCACACTCCAATTTCCATATTGGTTCTACCTCTATGTATGCTGCAAATATACACAATGAAATCCCAGCAACTATGAACATGCTTACACCATATGCGAACTTGGTAATGGCAAGGAGGTCTAACAAGACTGCAGTGAAAGAGACCAATTTTTTCAGTGCTCACTGCAACGGTAGGATTGCGTCTGCTAGCGAGGAACCAAGAGTGTGCCACATTGACTGCTCAAGTCGCATCCTTAAAGGATGAAGTTGCCAAATTGCATAGGCTCCTCAAACATGCAAACCGACATATAGAAGGACTAAAAAAGAAAAATCGAGACTTTGCTGAAACTTGGTGGAGGTCTTACAGACTCGTGTATCAAGAAGAGACAGATAAAGATTTGAGATGAAGAGATGCAATTCTCTTTGATAATGAACATGAGTATTTTGTATGGTTTTATCTATTAACTATGAATTAGAATATTATCGTTTCATTTCAATGAGTCTATTTTCTATAAAAAATTTTTTTAACCTTTTACACGTTCACCCTTAGAATGAAAATTTATGGATCCGCCACTGCCTACCCCCACCCTAAGTAAGTACTTAGTTTGAATTTCTTTTTTTTCTTTTTCTTTTTATAATCAAATTGGACACCCTTTCTTTGTTAGCTTATTAATTTCTGTATTTCATACTCATAAAATTGTATCCATTTTCAGGATTAAAAAAAACAATAAAGAAATGGAATTTATACAATGCAGTTTTTTTTTTTAATCCTGAAAATGGATACAATTTTATGAGTATGAAATACAGAAATTCATTGTAGAAATTCCATTTCTTTATTGTTTTTTTCTTCTTCTTTTCTTCATTGTAAATTATTATGATTTTGTTCTTTGAAATCCCAAGTATTCATTCATAGATAATTTACATGAGATATCCAAACACTAAAATCTTCAATTGCCAGAAATTGAAATGACGGAAATCTAAATTCCGTCATTTTAGAATTCTATGTAATTGGCAATTCCTTCATCCAAACGGAGCAAGAAAGAGAGAGAAGACAAGGAAATAGGGAGAAAGAGAGGACATAAGTTTAATATATTTTGAACTGTAAATGAATAAATATTTAGAGATGTTCTTCTCGTTCAATAATTAAACAGCAAATTAACAACTCAGCAAAACAACCCAGTTTACTCTTTCATCAAAGATTCTTCAAATCCATGCGTCAAATATTCTTCTTTTGCCCAAGGAACCTTTATGTTTTATTCCTTGTGGTCGTGCGCGCTTTCTTTTGCCCATAAACAATGCAGCAGACATGGATTGCCTAAAGTGGAGCAATGCCAGACCCAACTTTGCTTCAACTTCCAGAAAGAATGGAGAAGAACCGACATAATATTGCTCATCACTCTTGTTGCCCTAATTTCTGTGTATTTGATTGGCTGTTGTGCTTTTAGGAATGCCAGGACCTTTTCAGAAACTACAAACAGGGCTATACCTAATAGTAATAGCTAAGGATGCTTGGGGTGAGGCCGCCACAAGTTCAAACCTCATTGTAGTAGATTAGATTAAACTATCCCTTGTATTAAAAAATCATTTGTAATGCAAAAGTCAGCTGTGCAGGTAAGACTTTAGGGTTTTAGTAGCTGCTACAAAAACACATAACGTGGAAGAACCAACAAAAATCAGCGAATGCTTTCTCTCTCTCTCTCTCTCTCTCACCTATAAACACCGCCGCCTCTCTTTCCTCTCTCCGCTTCGTGTTTTAAAGTTTTGTTACCGGAAGAAGTGGTTGTGGATCGGGTCGGATCGGCTCAGATCGAACAAAATCAAATGGCTGCGTGTTCCGGTTTGGTGCCGCAGTTAAAGCTGCCGCAGTTAAAGCTGCCGCTCAAAAGCCGCAAGTCAAAAGTGGCGAGGCGCATTAGAGTGGAGTTGAAGGAGATGCAATCCAATCCCTCCAACGATTTCAAGTGCCTCGAGCTCGCGGTTACGTTTACTTTTCCAATACCCCTTTCGTTTTTTTTATTTATAAATATTTTTTGGTTTAATTTCACTTTGAAGGATAAGTTAAGAATTTGGATTGGTGATTATGAATTCCATTTGAATTTTGGGTTTTGGGTTCGACCTCAATTGTTGTTTTTAGCATTCGATTTTGTTTTAATATCATTTTATGGTCATTTTCAAAAAATTAAAAAAGCCTTTTTCTATTTTTTGAAGAACTATACATTGGGCTGCTTGTTCGGCCAAAATGCTAATTATGAATCTATCGATATCTGTATAGTTGTTAGCTCATTGATATTTGTTTTCAGGATAACCCATATGACTGGCAATTTGCAATCAGAGGCCTTAATGGAACTGAATTCGAGGGTGGAATTTATCATGGCCAGATGCAGTTTCCGGTGGAATACCCAAACCAACATCCTATATTCACGTTGTTGACGGTAATATATGTACTTGTTGCCTTTTGAGGTTTATGGGCTCTTTTGCTACTTAAGTTAGATTCTTATTTCTTTCTAAGTTAGATTCTTATTTCTTTCTTTTTCTTTTTTAAATTATGACAGTCATGATGTGTTTACTTTACTTGTAGGAAAATGGTCGCTTCAAAACTCACACCGGGATCAATTTGAACCATAATTTTGGGGAGCCATTCACTGGTACGTTTCATTCTTTATGAGACATTATGTATGCTAGTATATAATATTAGAATACATCTCTTAAAACACTTACTCGCCTGCTAAAGAAGAAGACACACATAATCCACCAAAACACGAGCTTTTCTTCTACCCTTAGTAAAACCAAAATGCTTTTGCTAATGGATATGGTTTTAGCCTCGCTATTATATATTTGGAGATTCACTATTATATTCAATATGGGGTTTAAAACTTTATTAAAAAACTCAAAACACTTAATAGGGTATCAAAGTAATTTAATAATCAAAATTAAATTTAATAGAACCAACTGTCACTTTTTGAATTTTTTAAAATTTTTTTTATAAAAAATAAATGGTGTAGAGTTTATCTATATCACTAATGCTAAGAATAAGTATATAAGTAAATATCTCTTGTACCTTGTCTTGACTGCGTGTCCTTGTCTTTTTTATAATGTGACATCTTGCTAATGTACTGTTGCTAATGTGCTGTTGGCAGTGCGACGTGCTTTACTTGAACTTATTGATTCATTGCACACCCACCCAAATGGTGCATTGGGTTCAGTGGAAGTAGAATACAATAAGGAAGTAAAGCGTGCCCTGGCCATCAAATCTCGTGCAGCAGCTCCAAAATATGGCACTACTGAACGTCAGAACTTAATTGATCAGGTACAATACTTACACAGAGTTTCGTTGCAACCAACATTTCATGATGACAACTTGCTAAAGGATGGTATTAATTTCACAGATTCATGAATATATGCTCAACAAGGAATCCCCTCTTCCTTCAAACAAGGGAGGGGATATCCGGGTGAGTTCCCAAACTGATCGAGACAGTAGAAAGTGGGCAGCACTTCAAGTGGCGGCGACGATCATTCAACAGGAGTTGGAGGAGATGCAATCCAATCCCTCTGACGATTTCAAGTGCCTCGCGCTCACGGTTACGTTTACTTTTCCAATACCCCTTTCGTTTTTTTATGTTTTTTTTTTATAAATATTATTGTTCTTTAACTTTTGGTTTAATTTTCACTTTGAAGGATAAGTTAAGAATTTGGATTGGTGATTTTGAATTCTATTTGAATTTTGATTATTGGGTTCGACCTCAATTGGTGTTTTTAGCATTCGAATTTTTTTAAAGATAATTTTATAGCTATTTTCAAATTTGTTCGCTGTTTGGCTATTGAAATTGGGCATGTTGTTTGGCCAAAATGCTAATTATCAATCTATCGATATCTGAAGTTTTTGTTTTGGTAGCTCATTGATATTTGTTTTCAGGGGAACCCATATGAGTGGCAATTTGCAATTAAAGGCCCTAATGGAACTGAATTCGAGGGTGGAATTTATCATGGCCGGATCCAGTTTCCGGTGGAATACCCAAACCAGCATCCTATATTCACGTTGTTGACGGTAATATATGTACTTGCCTTTTGCTACTTGTATTAAATTCTTATTTCTTTCTTTTTCTTTTTTAAATTATGACAGTCATGATGTGTTTACTTTACTTGTAGGAAAATGGTCGCTTCAAAACTCAAACCGAGATCAATTTGAACCATAATTTTGGGGAGCCATTCACTGGTACATTTCATTCTTTCTGAGACATTATGTATGCTAGTATATAATATTAGAATACATCTCTTAAAACACTCACTCACCTGCTAAAGAAGAAGACACACATAATCCAAAATGCTTTTCTTCTACTCTCAGTAAACCAAAATGCTTTTGGTAATGGATATGGTTTTAGCCTCACTATTATAAGTTGTCTTGTCTGCGTTTCCTTGTTTTTAATATAATGTGCCATCTTGCTAATGTACTGTTGCTGTTGGCAGTGCGAAGTACTTTACTTAAACTTATTGAGTTATTGCCCACCTACCCAAATGGTGCATTGGTTTCAGTAGAATACGATAAGGAAGAAAGGCGTGCCCTAGCCATCAAATCTCGTGAAGCAGCCCCAATATTTGGCACTACTGAACGTCAAGAGTTAATTGATAAGGTACAACACTTACACAAGGTTTCTTTGCAACCAACATCGACTGACATCTCATCGTGAAAACTTGCTAAAGGATAATATTAATTTCACAGATTCATAAATATATGCTAAGCAAGGTACCCCCTGTTCCTTCAAACGGGGGAGGGGATATCCGGGTGAGTTCCCAAAATGATCGAGATAGAAGACAGCAGGACACAGTTACCCAAAAAAGAAAAAGAATGCAGGGCAACTTTTTCTTTTTTGGGAATACAATTAATGCTGACAATTGCAAGCAGGCAGGATTTTTTGATTTTGGGAAGAAGCTCAGAAGCCTATGGTGATGGTAAATTTCGTTGTCATTATAAATTTACTTTTAATAATTATTTTGTGATTATAAATTTCGTTGTCAACATGTGAGAGGAGATAGTGACAAATCCCCTTTTCTTTTCCATCCTTGAGAGATAGTATAATATTGCTTGTATCTAGAAAGAAAGCTGGTAGGAAGTAGGAATTTTCGAATTTGAGATTAGCTGCTCCAAGAAAGCAAAACAAGTCGTCTCCAGTAGAGAAACCAGCTCGACTTCCAGAGAAGACAACCAAGAGTGATGAACTGAGGTGATCTGTAGTGTAGCCTTCTTTTTATGTTTTTTTCCAGGCATGTTGCCGATTTAGGATTGTTACTAGGCACCTTTAGTTAATGGATTTTGGCTTTTTTTTTTTCTTAATGATTTTTTCATTTTTGCTTTTTAGTTTTGATTGAGTTTATTGAACTAATTTATTTGTTTGTAGTTGTTAATGTGGTTTGAATGGGTTGCATTAATAAGATTTCTGATTTGGACTCTGTCAATCAAATTTTATGAGGAAAAACATTACAGTTTTATGACATTCCTGATCTAGGGCTTCTTCCTTTTCTTTTCTTTTTTTGTGTGAAATGCGAGTGCTTTTGGGCAAGAAGATAAAAGAAATGGTTGATGCAGTTTGTTTTGCTTTATTGTTTGGCAAGAGGCATATTAACTTGCTCGACTTCCAGAGAAGACAGCCAAGAATGATGAACTGAGGTGATCTGTAGTGTAGCCCCCTTTTTGTTCTTTTTACAGGCATGTTGCCGATTTAGGATTGTTACCACCACAATGATTCGTGGTGCAAAAGTTTCAAATAAACCCAGTTCTGAAATTGTACCAAAAGGCAGGTTAAGATCTGCTTCCTAAAACCCAGATCTAGAATGTTACGGTGCATTCTAGCATTCCCAAAAGTATCTAACCAAGTTTTCTGCATTCTTTTGTCCCTCGGCAGCAGAGTTACCACCCTCAGAGTTCCTATCCGGTACTCACATTCTGTGTGCTTGGTGTGTCATTCTTCAGTTTATCTTGGTTGCAGGGAGAGAGGAACAATGGTAGTTTCTTTGGTTGCAGAGGAACAATGGTGGTTTCTTTCTCTTTACCACGACCCAGCCTCCATTCTTTGTTTTTTTCTTTTCTTTATTATTTTTAATTTTCTAAGGAATTTGCCTTGTAGAATGACAAATTTGCCCTAATTAAAAATATTTATATTTTACTTATTTTTAATATATATTTTTTATAAAAAAAATTAATGCAATTGACGGAATTGAAGCATGTGACCTAATTTGCTAATAACTACAAATATAATGATCAAAATAGAAAAATTGAAATTTCGGTAACAAAAATTAAATTTTACCCTAACCTCAGTGACCAAAATTATAATTACCCCTTAATACTATAGTCTCAACATCAAAATTAAACTTGCAAAATCATAAATGAAAAATCCATTTCTTCCTCCATGATTGTACAATATGATGTACATAATCCATTCTCTCTGTTTTGCAAATCGAGTGAGGGAGGGAGGGAGTAGAAAGGGAGAGAGAGAGAGAGAGGGAGAGAAGGAGGGAGGGAGGAAGGAAGGGGAGAGAGATATGGAGGTGGCAGCCATGGCTGGTAGTGTGGGTTAGGAAGTGACATTTGACGTTCAGTCCGTAAAAAAATCGATGATGGAAGGCAAAATAGATGCAAGCAGACACAACAGTGGGGGAGGAAGAGAGAGAGAGAGAGGGAGAGAGGGAGAGGAGGAAGGAAGGGGGGAGGGTTGTGGCTTGTTGGGGAAATAATAAGGTGCAAATAATTAGTTTTTAGTTTGATACAAGTTTGTTGATCTCGACTTATTAAAATCACTATATTAATCTAATGGTTTGCATTCTTTTACATGCGTGTGAGTGTACCGATGCTAAATGCAGAGGCTCGAGATCCCCAAATTAAGTGCTCGTTTGGAATTGATTATTTGGAGTGATAAATGATTTTAAAAAAATTTGGAAAGTCCAACTCGTTTAATAAACTATGAGAAAATCACTTATTGTTAAAAATTACCTGTGAAAAGAAAGTTATAAGTGAAAGCAAGTCCACACCAATATCTTGGTTGGAAATACAATTAATGTTAACAACTCCAAGCAGGTTGGAATTTTCGAATTTTAGAATAGCTGCTCAAAGTTATAAGGCATGTTGCCGATTAGGATTGTTAGGCCATCTCCAGTCATAGGGCTAAATGTAGTCCAGGGCTAAAAATTTAGCCCTCCAAAATATTAATTTTTAAAAAAATAGTGTATAGCTAAATTTTTCCATCTCCAATAATGGAGGGCTATATTTTAGGATACTTCATATTTTATTATATATATCAAACTATCACATCAACTTACTTTACTATTGGCTTTTAAAAAGCATATGCATGGGCCCACAAAAATTTGGCCTAGACTAAAGGTGGGCTATATGTGGCCTAGTTGGATGGCTAAAGGGCCAAATGTGGCTCTCCAAATTTGGCCAAAATTTTATTTAGCTTTGGCTAGAGATGAGTTTTGCATTATTTTAGGGTTATATTTGGGATATATCCCATGACTGGAGATAACCTTACCACCACAAAAATTCGTGGTGTAAAAGTTTCAAAAAAACCTTTTTAAGATTTCGATTTCGATTCAATTGAAAACAGCATACATCATCATTAATGGGATAGGAGTTTGGAAACATCATACATCTTCTATATATTTCAATTTGATTTCAATTCAATTGGGCCGACCCAAGTAGTTTCAGTTTGATTTTTTAGGTTTAGTTGGTTTGGGCTTGACCTGAATATTAGTTTTTTATTCCTTTTCAAATGCCCAATATTGGTTTATTTTTTTCAAAAACCCAAATATCAGTTTTTGAAATAGGCCAGCCATAAAGCCCATTTCGTTTTACAGTATTTATTGTTGTAATCTTGTAAATTCATCTATAAATCCAACATTTTTTTCTTCTCATAATCACAATCATCATCCAACATGTATAATCTTGATATGTGCTTACTATCAAGATTATACATGCGCTTACGATCAATCCAAGTATAATTTATTAGTTCTTACAACACATGACAAAAAATATACATAAAGCAAAAAATTCATATTACACTTACAACCCATGACCCAAAAAAAAACAAACACAGAAAACAATAGCTGCAGCAAAACTCTAGGTCATCAACCAAAAAACCTCCATCCAACTAAGCAACCAAACCGACAACATTAGAATAATCCATCCAAAAAAATCTCACAAAAGAAAACCTGCATCAAAACTAAGCAACCAAACCAACAACACTAGAATAATTAAAACAATGGTTAATTTGAACTTAGTATCTTGAGGACTTGTTTGGTGGGCTGGACTGGACTGATTAGGATTGAGCTTGAAGTATTGGACTGGTTTGACTTGGATTGGGTTGGACTTTAATAAATTGTTTGGCACATTAAATTGGACCAAACTGCATTGGACTAAAGTTCAGTCCGTTGTTTGGGACTGGACTGCATTGGACTTCAAACAAAATTTAGTTTAATGTTTATTAAAATTATTTAATATAAGAAATAATTAAATTTAATATAAAAAACATGTAGAAAAAATTAAAAATAAGAAATCACATGAAGATACCATAAAAATAGTTCCAAAATTCACAAAATTAATAATAACACGAAAATTCTTTTAAGTACATTCAAATGATCAACAAATACTTATGTTATGTTGCTCTATTTGCCATCCACTCATTAAACATTTCAATAGTCAAATTATCCCTCCATGCAGACCATTGGTCGAATGCGGCAATGGTATCAATAGTGCCATGATCTACATTGTTCTCAATGAGGGGATCATAATAAATTTCTTGCTCCATTGGATCTATAGACATCTCTCTCCTAATTAAGTTGTGTAAAAGACAACAACCCATTATTATTCGGCATTGTGTTTGTATTGGATAGAACGATGGACTTCGTAAGATTGCCCAACGCATCTTAAGAAGTCCAAAACAACGTTCCACCACGTTTCTTGCTGATGCATGCTTCATGTTAAAGTATTCTCGATGGTTCAAGGGTGCACATCCTTCTCTCCATTCCGATAAGTGATATCTTGTTCCTCTGTAGGGTGCAAGAAATCCCTCACAATTTGTGTAACCAGCATATACATGGTCATAATATTCTAAACAATAAATAGGAGCTAATTAAAAAATATAATTCAAATTTAAGATGATTTACACCTACGCTACATGGAATCTATATTAATCTTACCTGCGAGGCCTATATATCGCATCTCGAAGTACTCTAGAGTCTAATGCTGAACCCTCCCAACCCGGTAAGACAAATATGAACCTCATATCTCGGGAACAAACTCCTAATACATTTGTGGCAATGTCACCTTTTCTTGTTCGATATCTTGGCTTGTCAACATCGAGTACATGCACCTTATATACGTCCCATCTAAAGCTCCCAAGCAATTCTGTACAAACAAAACATAGATAGTTCAATTCATGAAACAAAATTCCAAAAAACTAGATCGCAATTAACACCTCAATATGAACCTATAAACGTACCTTAAACCATTTCCATCTTTCCTCAGTGCAATCATTAGGCACAGGATTTGGCACTTTTAATAAACTCTCATGTAGCCTCAAGACAACATTTAGAATTGAATTGAAGTACTTACTCACTGTCTCACTAGATTGACCGAACGTATCATGAACCGTACGATTTTCATAATTAAAAACTACATAAAATAGCATATCAAGCAACTGACACAAAAACTTTTCATAATTAAAAAAAATAAAATATGACTTTAGAAAATTGCTTTTGAACCCAACTCACTCATAAGACTTGAAAAAATATTTGATCCTTTCCAAAACCCACCATGCAAATCCCCAACCATCCACAATATCTCATTCTTCTTCCAACAAACAAAACAATTAACAAAACACAAAAACCCACCCCCATCATCATCATAAGTTCATAACCCTTTTGCATATATCTTCTACCAAAACAACAAACTCACACACTCCCTAAAAACCCTAATCCTCCAAAACCCATTTCACAAAAACAAGAAAACTCCAAGTCCAAGCTCCCCCACCCCATCAGTCACAGTTTCAAACCACACCCTAATAGCTAGTAATTAAAACACTCTAAAAATATATCAGGCCATGATAGTGTATGCCAACCCAGCTAAATCTAGAATTTTGAAGAGAAAACATACAACATATCCAACTAATAGTATTAGTCATTAGATTACCAGATAACCCTTTCATTGCTTGCTCGGGATCCAACACCTCTAGGTATGAAATAGTTGATAGCCAAGGAGGACGAGGAAGAGGCGTAGATAATCGAAAAGCAGAGGCGAAGGCAGGGGCGTAGAAGAAGGAAGGAGAGAGGAAGTGGAGGCCGTAGACGATCGAAGGAGAAAGGAGAAATGAGGTGATGTCGTTCTAAACCCGTGGTTCCCCTCAGGTTTACAATACTAGGGTTTGTTGGATTGTTATCCAATAGGAAATATGAGTCCTAACCAGTCCCGTTGTGCATTTAAGCTCACCAAACAACGGACAGGATTGTTGATCGGTGCATATTTATATATTATTTTGTACCCTTCTAGCTTATGATTTGGTTATGTTTTTGAGTTAAACTCGTGCTTTTAATTCTTTTTGTGTTTATGTTTCAGTTCATTGAGCTTTAGGTAACAATGATGACTTTGGATAGGAAATGATGCAATCCATGCATGTTAAGGCCTTATTTGGGTGAATGGAAGAAGACCTTAAAGACAAACTCATTTTGGCTACAACTCCTTGCCAGCCCAGTTTCGTAGGTCAACTTCTTGGCCTTGGATGAGCATGCTATGGGGCTCGAATGAGGTGATGATTTGCATGAAACTTGTTCCAATGGGTGTCTAGTACAACATGTCCAAATTTCAGCCCAATTGAACATATGTGGAGTGCTTATCCCGTCCAACACTCAACCTTGCTTAGGAGGATTTGCAGCTGCCAGCTTTTTGCCATGTGCCTCCTTTTAGCCATGTGCCTCACCCCAACTATAACTGACTTTGTACCCAACATAATGAGTGAAGTAGGGAGGCATTCCAGCTATGAAATTCTAAATGAGCAAGTTGGTACATGATGGAGCTATTAAAGAGAAAGCATGTGCATGCATGTGAAGCAAAATAAAGAAAAGAAATAAAATGAAGTCAATTCCAGTCCCTGTTTCGGAAGCCAACTTGAAGTGGCCAAAACGTACACTTTTACTGCTCCAATGGTAATACTTTCTTCATAGAAGTTGTTCCAATGGGTGTCTAGTATAACATATCCAAATTTCAACCCCATTGGATACGTTTTGAAACCTATGGACTTCCTACACCAAAACAGGTTCAGAAAAATCGTTTTTTCAGCAAGCAAAAGTGAAGAAAACCCACATGGGTTGGCAGCAAAAGGCAGCCACAAATTGAACACCTTTGATAGTCCCATGTGAAGAAAGCTTGAGGTGCAGCAAAAGAAGTATGAGATGGAGTTGATTCCAACCACACTAACATTGACAAGATGAAGTGGGAGTTATGGGTTGTATTAAAAGAGGAATGGTGGTGTTGAATTTCATCATGATGTTCCTCCCTCTTAGCCCTATAAATAGAGAAGTCTTCAAGCTTCATAAAGCACACCCCAAGGGGGGAGCTCTCAAATACTTCTCTAGAGCTCCCTTCCCTTCTCTCCCTCAAATTCTCTTAGTTTCCTTTCAAGTTGTAAATTTTTGTAACAAAATTTTCCTTCAAGTTTTCTTAGTTGTAATTTATTTTTATTTGTAATGTACATTCTTTCTTAAGTATTCAAGTTTAATTAGTTTCCAAGTTTCAATTATGGTTTTTGTTCTTATCCATTATGCTTATAAGTTAATATGCTAGTTTGAATGATTGATCACCATTTAGGCTTGCATGTTAGCTATCTTGGTTTGAATTAAGAGTAGACACCATGCTTTAATTCGAATTGAACTATGAATAGGAAGAGTATGTATGGACATTCGACAACAGGGATTAGATACATGCTTGGTTGTTTAAATTGTTCTTCTATGCTTAATGGGTCCCTAATGCTTAATTTTAGGTTAGACAACAAATGATCAAATTAGGGAATTAGGAACACAAGGTTAGGACCAAACACCATGGCTTAATCATACTTTAGCTAGAATCAATCCGTTAATCCAATTGAACTTGGGAACTTATTTGCTTGAGTTATTTCCTTTTTTCTTGTTTTATTTATTTTCTTTTTCATTTCTGTTTTGTGTAGGGAAAACGAATTGGATCATTCAATCACCAATCCTCGTGGGATCGACCTCGCACTTACATATGCTATACTACCAAACGGCTCGTGCACTTGCGAGTATCACAAGTTGAAGGATGCAGCTGAATCCATGTTGGTGCAGCTGAATTGAAGCATCAAGTTTTTGGCGCCGTTGCCGGGATCGGTAACATTGTTTGATTCTATTTGGCTTTCCTATTTTATTTTATTTTTTTCTTAACTGGACAATTTCTTGTTTTAAAGTTAATGACGTTAATGGACAAGTTGTGTTTGTAGTCCAACAGAAAAGGACAATTGCCCAACAAGCAAGAGAACTGGGTTTAAGTCCCAGCTTACACAACCCATTGGTGCTTGTTGCTTTGAAGCATGGAATTGGATGTGTGTTGATTTTCCTTTTCATTTTAGTTTTTATTTCCTAATCCTTTTAATTCCATTTCAAGTTTGTGTGTTAGGTTTAACAATTTATGACAGCTTAATAAAAATGGAGAGAGATGGCAACCTCAATCATAAGAATGGGAAGTGTGGAGCAATGGGAGAAGTCGCGACCTCCAAGTACATCCACGCTCGACTTAATCGCTTCAATGGGGAGCATTTCAATCCTTTCTCTTCTTTGAATTCGTTTTATTTTTGTAATTATTTTTGCCTTTTGATCTGCGCTGAGTTCTTTGTTTTTCTGTGCTGAATCCAACCGTATAAAAAACGTGAAATTTGGACTTACGGTTGGAAAGTTATAGCCTAAAAACTGAACAGATGTTCGAAGCTGAAAAACAGAGAAACGAATCTGTCCAAATGGTGATAAATAGGTGATAGAAAGTGTTGTTTGTGTTTTTCTTTGGTTTCTTGGTTTGTTTCTTTTAGTACAACAATTTATGTCGTTTGTTTGAATTTGTTTAGAGTACTTAGTTCATTTTCGTTTATGGTTTGTTGTTTCATGTTATCTTAATTTGTTTTTGTTTTATTTTCTTACGAGAATATCTTTAAAAATAAATTTAAAAAATTAAAATTTTTTTTTAAAAAAAAAATTTTTTTTTTTTTTCATATGAGCTGACGTATGGTAACTCCAGGAAGCACTTCCGTCAATACAGTGTCTAGGAGTTCTTTAGGCGACACCTTCGGTGTCTAAGAAGTTTGGGTTTTAAGCGGGACCATTGTGACCCCTCCAACCTTCCCGCTCCCCTCGCTGTGTTTTTCTGAGACCCTTACCTGGTCATCCGTGAGTTGCTTGTATATTCGTGTGTTTTTAAATTAAGTTTTTTTTTATTTTCTTTGTTTTCTTTTCTGTTTAGTCTTTGTTTTTGTTTTGTTAAGTTAGATTATGTATTTATTTACGTGGTATGGTTAGTTCGTTTATTTCTAGTGTGTTAAAACACATTTTTATTTTATTTCAAACGCTGCATTAAAAACAAAAAACAAAAACATTAAAAAAACATTAAAAAAACATTAAAAAAAACAAAAACTTCTTCTTCTTCATCTTCTTCATCTTCATCATCATCATGTGCCACATGCAGATGAACCACCGGTGTGAGCCTTCTCACAGTCATGCCTTCCGGAGGCACTCACTCTGCTTCGGCCTTGCCTCAGCAAAGTTTGAGGCCGTGTCGTGATGATATATAGAATTTGGGAAGACAGTGTTTGGAGGAGCCCTTATCTGGGCATTCGGTCGTGCAAGTGATAGCTCAAGGTTGAGATCATCAAGGTGAGTGCATGAGGATGCCATTGTTTTGTTTCTGGATTTTTTTTGATATTTTTCCTTGAGTTTGCAGGAAGAAATGCAGGGTATCATCCGCTTGCCGAGGCGTGCTTTAAATAGACATATGCTGATGAGGGTGCCAACGCCATTTCGGATTTCCTGGGCATGCTCAACATAATCGCTTCAAGGGGGAGCACCTTTACTTTCACTTTACTTTACTTTTTTCCGTGTTTTCTGGTGTTTTATGTTTTTGCCCGTTACTTTCATTTTCTGGAGCTTTGTGTTTTTGCCTTTCCCTTTCGGCTATCATCTTTGTCTTATTTTAGTTAGGGAAATGTGTTTTCTTTTTCCGTTTGTCGTCTTTGTTTTATTTTAGTTGGGAAGTGTGTTTTTCTTTTTCTTTTCTCTTTTTCCTTCTGCAGTTTACTCTTTTATTTCCGAAACAGAATAATAAAACCAAAAACAACCAAAAAAATAAAATAAAATAAAAACAACAATAATACAGTAGAAATCATTTCTTCACAGTGCTCGATGTCTCGACCATTGGAACCTTTAGTTTGGCCCTTTGAATGTCCTCTTCTGGGCTTTCTCGCACAGCCTCTTGGGGCTCATCACTCGAGCTCCCAAAGATCGCACTCTTAGCTTGAGTGTAACTTCTCTCGCGATTCTGCTTGCTTGCGTTTGCCCGGTCGGTCTAGGTCCTCTAGCTGCTTTCGCATGTCGCGAGAATACAACTCTACCATCTTTGATAGGTTTTTATTCTCGTCCCGCAATACTTCTAGCTGGTGTCGATTCACCTCCACTATCTTTGCCCTCTCCCTTTTCAAGCTTTTCATAGCACTCTGACACTCTTCAACTATACTTCGCTCCGCCGCCACTGACCCTTTAGCACCTTTACCTCATGGGACTTCGCAGTAGGCGATGACCCAAACTTGCGACTGTTGCCGTACTCTGCACGCTCAGTCCCCAGCACACGTATATCTTTAGGAGTCACTAAATTTCTAGCCACTCCAATGGCAACATCGTTGTCCAGGAGTATTGAGTCAGTTACCTCACAGGCCCCGTGCGGAGGCAAAGTAGGGCATCCATATTGGTGCCGCTGCTTGGCCCCGTGTTCTAAGTCGGTGGAGCTAGGTTGAGATCCAACGAAAATGGGTAGGAAGAGACCATTTGATTTCTCACTTTCTGTTTCGAGTGTTTTATTGTTTCGTTTCTTTTTTATTTGTTTGTTTGTTTTGTAATTTTTATTTTGTAATTATTTTATTTATGTATTTTAATTCTTGTGTGTTTTGTGATTTTATATTTACTTTAGTACCTTTCATTTCTTGTTATGACATTGCTTGTTCCTAATTTTTAAACATTGGGGGTATTGGAGTTTAGCAAGTAAATTTGGTCTTTCTTTAAAAAAAAAATTAATTAAATTAATTTCTTGCTTGTTTTTATTTTTATTTTTATTTTGAGTTTTGTTTTGTTTTGAGTCACTTTCCAAACACTTATGATGAGATTGTGATAAATGTTTGCATGACTTAAATGAAAATTGAATTTTATTTATTTATTAATTTTTTTCCTTGTAAATTTTCATTTCAAAAAAAATAAAATAAATAAATTTGGCATCGTTCTAACATGATATGTTTGAAACCTTCTTTGCACTTGCCATTTGTTCATAATTTTCCAATTAAAGGATTTGCATGACCCAAAGAATTGTATCAAGCATAAATTAGACTTATATAACCATATAATGTGAGTTTTTGAGCCTTGTGCTTTATTTCATGAGTGTTATATACATACTCTTATTTTCTTGTCATCAAAGTTGTTGTTTGATCTCATTATTCATTGATTTGGTTGAACACTTAAAAGTCATTCATTCTTTTGCAATTTGATTTCATGACATCTAAGAAGTGATATTAAGGCCCTCTTTGGATTGTTTGTGCCTTTCAAGCTAACCCTATGCATGCTTAAGCATGATTTTCCATTGTTAACCATTTTGAGCCTACAAGTAAACCTTTTCTTTCATTTTACCAATTATATTTTCTCGCCTTAGCCCGAAAAACAAATATTTACCTTTCTAAGGAACTCATGAGCTCTAATTCGGATGTGTTTTTCATGCTAAGTTTGGGAAGGGATATTACATAAAGAAAGGAAAAAAAAAAAAAAGAGAAAAGTTGTGATTAAGTGGTGGTTGATTGAAAATTCATTTTTGGGCCTTCAAAACAAATTGGTGTTTGGAAATGAGTGTAAACCATTGTAAATGAAGGTATAAGGAGTTTTGATCATGTAAAAGAAAAACAAAATTTAATCATGATGATTCGAAGTCTTGTAAACAATTATTTTATGCTCTTACATTGCGAGTTCCTTGGATTTTGTATTATCCATACCTTTCATTTCTCACTCACCTTACACCCTTGGCCCCATTACAACCTATAATAAAGACCTAAATTGATCTTAAATGTCATATGGTTGAATTGCATGCACTTTCTTACTTTTAAATGTTTGGCATCCTTCTTGAGATCATATTAATGCAAGTTCTTCATCTTCCTATTTTTGAGTTAAGTCCTTTATGATTTAACTATAATTTCATGTTTATAACTGAGTGTTGCATTGTAGCCCTCTTCTGAGTGTTTCATTTGTGAGAGGACAACTTTGGTGAGATTTGAAGTTGCATTTGTGTTTGGTATGATTTTTGAAATTGTGTGAAAACTAAGATTAGAGAATTTGTTGCATTTGGCTATCACACTACTATACTTTGAGGATGTTGTGTTTTGAACTTTGCCGCCTTGTAAATAATGTCTAAAATTGAGTTTTTATTGTTAAAACTTCTGAGTCATGTGCATGAGTCATTTCTCTTCAGAAAATGTTCGGAATGATTGTTTTGAGTTTTTATTTATTTTTTTATTTTTTTATTTTTGTTTTCGTTTTTGTAATTATTTTTGTTTTGGTTTTTTGTTTTTTCTTTTATTTTGCTTAAGGACTAACAAATCTAATAAGTTTTCTAACTACTTTGTTTTGTAGAGTTAGTAAAACGTTTGTGGGTATCGTTTCTGTTAAACCCTCAGGAGACACAATTCCTCCTACTAGGGATGCCTAGAGGTTTAAAGGCTTGTTACATATGCTCAATGCAATCGAGTTACCTGCGGAAGTGGTTTAGTTAACTTCTTGTTTTGTTTTTAACTTTGTTTTGTGTTGTTTTGCTCGAGGACTAGCAAAATCTAGGTTTGGGGGTATTTGATCGGTGCATATTTATATATTATTTTGTATCATTCTAGCTTATGATTTGGTTATGTTTTTGAGTTAAACTTGTGCTTTTAATTCCTTTTGTGTTTATGTTTCAGTTCATTGAGCTTTAGGTAATAATGATGACTTTGGATAGGAAATGATGTAATCCATGCATGTTAAGGCCTTATTTGGGTGAATGGAGGAAGAGCTTAAAGACAAACTCATTTTGCCTACAACTCCTTGCCAGCCCAGTTTCGTAGGTCAACTTCTTGGCATTGGATGAGCATGCTATGAGGCTCGAATGAGGTGATGATTTGCATGAAACTTGTTTCAATGGGTGTCTAGTACAACATATCCAAATTTCAGCCCAATTTAACATATGTGGAGTGCTTAGCCCGTCCAACACTCAACCTTACTCAGGAGGATTTGCAGCTGCCAGCTCTTTGCCATGTGCCTCCTTTTAGCCATGTGCCTCACCCCAACTATAACTGACTTTGTACCCAACATAATGAGTGAAGTAGGGAGGCATTCTAGCTATGAAATTCTAAATGAGCAAGTTGGTACATGATGGAGCTATTAAAGAGAAAGCATGTGCATGCATGTGAAGCAAAATAAAGAAAAGAAATAAAATGAAGTCAATTCCAGTCCCTGTTTCGGCAGCCAACTTGCAGTGGCCAAAACGTACACTTTTACTGCTCCAATGGTAATAATTTCTTCATAGAAGTTGTTCCAATGGGTGTCTAGTATAACATATCCAAATTTCAGCCCCATTGGATACGTTTTGAAACCTATGGCCTTCCTACACCAAAACAGGTTCAGAAAAATCGTTTTTTCAGCAAGCAAAGGTGAAGAAAACCCACATAGGTTGGCAGCAAAAGGCAGCCACAAATTGAACACCTTTGATAATCCCATGTGAAGAAAGCTTGAGGTGCAGCAAAAGAGGTATGGGATGGACTTGATTCCAACCACACTAACATTAACAAGATCAAGTGGGAGTTATGGGTTGTATTAAAAGAGGAATGGTGGTGTTGAATTTCATCATGATGTTCCTCCCTCTTAGCCCTATAAATAGAGAAGTCTTCATGCTTCATAAAGCACACCCCAAGGGGGGGAGTTCTCAAATACTTCTCTAGAGCTCTCTTCCATTCTCTCCCTCAAATTCTCTTAGTTTCCTTTCAAGTTGTAAATTGTTGCAACAAAATGAATTTACTAAATTTTCCTTCAAGCTTTCTTAGTTGTAATTTATTTTTATTTGTAATGTACATTCTTTCTTAAATATTCAAGTTTAATTAGTTTCGAAGTTTCAATTATGGTTTTTGTTCTTATCCATTATGCTTATAAGTTAATATGCTAGTTTGAATGATTGATCACCATTTAGGCTTGCATGTTAGCTATCTTGGTTTGAATTAAGAGTAGACACCATGCTTTAATTCGAATTGAACTATGAATAGGAAGAGTATTGTTGGCACTAAAATTTGAACAGATAGAGAGATGAGTGCAGGCTGTCGCTCTTTACGCTGCTCATTGATTCGATCGCGGCAGTCGGAGTAGACTCGGTACTCCGAATGACGCGCCTTTGGGGAGGGTACAATCAGTCTTCGGGAGGCAGATGGCTTTCCTGTGGCTTGTTGTTTTCCCTTGTCCTGAGCACGGGGCTGCCGGACCCACGCGGATGACTTCTCCTGCCGAAGCTGCATGGTTCGTTCCAGACCGTTCTCCAGTTGGGTTGAGTGTGTTTGCTGATCGTGCAGCTGCTTCTGGGTGTCATAAAGTTTGAAGGCGAGGATATTGTTGTACTCCTGCATTTTCGCCATTTCCCGTTGTAGAGTTTCCATGCGAGCCTCTATAGTACTCTGTCGAACAGGTGTTTCTGTTCGGGCGTTTGAGGCAGAGCAGGATGCGGCTCGCCACCAATGCCGAGGGTCGGTCCATCGGTAGGGAGGGCCGAAGATGGATTCATTTTTTGGTCTCAGAGTATGGAGTTTTGAGATATGGGTTAATCAATAAGCGATTCCCACAGCGGCGCCACCCTGTTGGCACTAAAACTTGAACAGATAGAGATGAGTGCAACTTACTTGTGATGTGGACGATCTAAGAGATCGATTGAATGCTGGATGCAGATTCTTCCTGTCCTCAATGCTGATCCTGAATAGAAGGAAGACGAGGCTTCTGAGGTCTATGGAACCGGTGTGGAACCAGCCTAAGACCCTCTGATGCCAAAGTAAGTTTGTTTTCTAAGAGCCTTTGCTATTGACTATATAGAAGTATAAAAGTCAAGCTGAAAAATCTTACCCCTTTGTTGATGGTGAAGGGGTGTATTTATAGAGGGCATTTGGCATGCTAGTAGTGTTCATTTCCGATGTGGGACTCGTGGGAGGGCCCTGAGGTTGACACGAGTCCTTCCAGGTGCTTCCAGGTTTATTCTCTACAATCGGTAGGGATGCCGATTGTAGACGAGCTAGGCCTGTAGCGGCTGTTTGCAGCTTCAGACAATGCCATCGGTATCCGATGCCGATTGTTCGAGGCCTTGGGTGCTTGGGTAAGCTTCTCTGATCCACGTGTCGTTGTATGAGTGGAGGGTCAGATGCGGTACAAACAGGAGTCCCCCAAGTTACCGATTGAGAAGCGACTTCTTGGTTGGGGACTTGAACTTGTCTTCGGCGTTCTGGTCGGACTCCGTGGTCTTGATATTGCCGATGGTGGCATGTAGTCCCCCAAGTGCCCGAGCGAGTGAGCTTGGAAAAGAGACGGCATCGGACACCAAATGGTCTGAGAGTGATACCCGACGGCTGTGCGCCTGCCGTTCGGCGCGAGGGGTGAATGAAAATTCACAATTGAGCGCCTGCCGTTCGGCACAAGGGGTGAGTGAAAAATCGCGACTGTGCGCATGCCGTTCGGCACGATGGGTGAATGAAAATTTACAAATGAGTGCCTGCCGTTCGGCACATTTGGCGTTCCGCACATGGGGTGAGTGAAAACTCGCGACGGTGCGCCTGCCGTTCGGCACGATGGGTGAATGAAAATTCACAAATGATTCCCTGCTGTTCGGCACATCTGGCGTTCGGCACATGTGGTGAGTGAAAACTCGCGACTGCGCCTGCCGTTCGGCACGATGGGTGAATGAAAATTCACAAATGAGTGCCTGCCGTTCGGCACATCTGGCGTTCGGCACATGTGGTGAGTGAAAACTCGCGACTGTGCGCCTGCCGTTCGGCACGATGGGTGAATGAAAATTCACAAATGAGTGCCTGCCGTTTGGCACATCTGGCGTTCGGCACATGTGGTGAGTGAAAACTCGCGACTGTGCGCCTGCCGTTCGGTACGATGGGTGAATGAAAATTCACAAATGAGTGCCTGCCGTTCGGCACATGTGGTGAGTGAAACTCGCGGTGCGCCTGCGTTCGGCACGATGGGTGAATGAAAATTCACAAATGAGTGCCTGCGTTCGGCACATCTGGCGTTCGACACTTGTGGTGAGTGAAAACTCGCGACTGTGCGCCTGCCGTTCGGCACGATGGGTGAATGAAAATTCACAAATGAGTGCCTGCCGTTCGGCACATCTGGTGTTCGGCACATGTGGTGAGTGAAAACTCGCGACGTGCGCCTCCGTTCGGCACGATGGGTGAATGAAAATTCACAAATTAGTGCCTGCTGTTCGCGATTGGACTTCATCCAAATTTTGTAGCGTGTGAGAAGTGAAACACGTCGGGTTCTGTCGATTAGACCTCTGACGATTGGACTTCTGGCGATTGGACTTCTGTATGCATTCGTGACACGTGGCGGCATGGCTCTCTGAGAGGAAGCGTCGTTTCGTGTCTCGATGCATAGCTTCGTATCCCGATGCAACGTTCGTCTAATAAATAGGAGAAAGGGATGAATGTTGAATCACTTGGCAATTTTTGAGAGCAATCAGAGCTCGTGAGGCGATTTCCGGCAATTGAGCGAAGGCGTTGAAGGCGATTTCCGGCAGATTGTTTTAGAGGCGGAGGCGATTTCCGGCACAAAAGAACCACCGTGCAAACAAGGTATGTGGCTTTTTTTTATCTTAAGTTGGATCAAAGTTGTTGATTGGGTGCATGAACATGTATGAACATGTATGAATGTTGATGAACATGAACCTCTAGGGTGTAGGATGAGTGTTTGATTGTAGCATGGCATTTAGTTTCCCTTCGTTTGTGTTTGTAGATGTCTGATATCGAATCCGAGAGTAGGCGTAGTCCGGTTGCGTTCGAGGACGAATCGTCCTCGGGAAGTTCTCCTGAGGGCCATGAGAGGGCCGATTCTCCTAGGGCCGAGTCTGCTAGGTCCTCAAGTGTTGAAGTACTGGGGAAACAGAGCAGGGTGCTGAGGGCGGGGCACTTCTCGTGCGTCCTCTCAAGTGGGTGATGCACCGAACGCTGAACCGATAGGAACGGAGGTGCCCACCGAAGCTGGGGATGGTGGGACTGGTGAGCCTTCCACATCAGGCCGTGGAACCGATGCGGCCGATGTGTCAGTGGCTGTGGCAGGGGAGGGGGTGGTGACCGTTGTCAAGGGTAGGCAGCGGATCCCAATGGCGCAGCCGAAGGAGTTGGTGTTCGGAGTAGATCACCTAGAGCCGAACGTCTTGACCGAAGGTGAGCTGGCCAAGATCCGAGCGGAGTTTAACATTCCGGCTTCGGTGGGGATGCGGATCCAAGAGCCGTTGGAGTCGTTAAGTGATAATGACAAAGGAGTTGTCTTTTTCACTGATGTTTTCAAGCATGGGCTTCGGCTGCCGCTGCGGCCTTCGGTGCATTAGATCCTTTCGGCGCTTGGATACGCCGGGTCAATACAATCCAAACTTTTGGATTACATTGATCGGGACGATTGCCGCGTTCAACCAGGCTGGGGAGGGGGAGCCAACCTATGAGCAGTTCGCCCAACTGTAGGCGTGACGAGGGCGAAAGTGGCGATCAGGGGGGATGGGTGCAGTCCAACTGCCTTTCGGCAGGGCAGCGTGGACATTTTGTGGTTGGGGTACCGAGCTCCCAAAAAGACCTGGCACAAGCGTCGGGTTATTGTCTCGGGTGATTGGGAATCGGCACCAGGGGTAATTGTAGAGAGGCGGATCCCTAAAACCTTCCAAACAGCGGTAGGTCTAGCCCTACCGTTCGGTAAGAGCTTCATTTTTTTTTTTTTTAACGTTTACTGTTTACGTGTCATTACGGCCTCGAATGGAAGCGATCGAATGGGTTCGAGAGAAGATATCTGAAGAAGGGCGTTTCTTCAAAGAGTTGCTCTACTTCCGGAATATGTACAAGGCAGGGCTGATCGGAAAGGCCGAGCACGACCGAAGGGCGAAGGAGGAGCAAAAAAGGCGGAGTAAGTGGTGCCGTTCAGCTCATATTTCCGTTCTTCTTCTAACTTTGTTTTTGTTGCTGATCTTAACTTGTTGTTTCAGTGACGGGTGGGAGGCCGATGAGTGAGAAGACAAAGCGCCGGCTGGAAGGTCAAGGGGCGCAAAAGCGAAACAGAAGAATAAGGGTGAGTCCTCCCTGCCGAAGAAGAGGAAAGCGCGCATTGTCGTCTGACGAGATGACGGTGGCCGAACGTCGTCAGGCGAAGAGGGTGGCCGAAGGCGAAATCGTTCGGGAGGTCCACCTCCAGGTGACTGGGAAAAGGCAGATCGAGGGTGCCCTCGACGTGACGCCGTTGCTCTGAAGAAGCCGATGGGGCCGAATGAAGGGACTTCGGTGCGGATGCCCGATGAGGAGGGGGGGAGGATGAGGGGCCGGTAAATGTTGCTTGCCCTCGGAAGGCCGTGCCGTTCATCAACAGCATGATCGATGGCGCTCAAATGGAGCTGCGAGAGATTGAATAGCTGTCCATGAAGACGCTGCGAGCATACCGGGCGAGCTTTCCGGCTTCAGGCTGCGGTAAGTGTTTGCTATGTCTGTTTTTTTTTTGTCAATGTGTTGTCGTAATCTGTCGCTGATGGAGTGCTGGTGTGCAGGCTGATATGGAAATGTGGCTCTGCGTAAAGCGAGCCGTACATGCTGCCGAACGGTCTCGAGACAAAGGCTGAGGAGCACCGTTCGAAGCTTGCCGAAGCTCAGGGGCTGCCTGGAGGAGGCGGGTCGGCATGCCGTAGAAAATGCTACCAGATCGCAGAGCTCTCCTCGAAGCCGGCTGCGGCGGAAAGGAATCGGCGGAGGCGCTGCGGCGAAGGCAGCGGTGGAGGTGGCTATGGGTGCGGCCGAACGGTAGCATGCCCAGGCGTTGAGGGAGGCGAAGGTGAAGGCTGTCACCGATTATCTATCTTCAGAGGCGTTCACTTTGACGCTAGATAAGGAGGTGATGGAGCAGTGCGAGGACCTGGTATACCGTTTCAAACGGTATAACGCAGGTAGGAGCTGAACCTGAACTTCCTTCGAGACCCGCCGCCGCTTCCAGAAGGGGTCCTGAGGAGATGGTGGAGGCCTACAAAGGAGAGGATGCTGATGTGGAATCGGCTCAGGATACCGACTCCAGCAGGAGTGAGGAATGTCACCCAGTGCCAACAGCCCCCCGCGTGCCTGCGTCGAGCAGTCGCCGGTCCTGAAGCTGCCTAGCTGGTGCCGAGTGTGAGTCGACCGAAGCTCATCCCCCTTCCTCCTAGACTAGTTGAAATTTTTTTGAAGTTTGTAATATATATTTTTGATATTGCCAAATGGCAATTTGTTAAGACAAGTGGCCTTTTATGGCATTTGGTACTATGTTGAACTTTCGCATTCTATTATGTCAACATGCCGTACGTAGTATAATACTAGAATTTTGATGTCGTATGTATAAAATGTGAAAGTTGGAACCGAAGGGTAGATTACTTGAAAGTTCCACATTCCAAGAATGGCCGAGGGTCTGTCCCATCTGTGCCGCGTAATCGGTAGGTACCGGATCGGCAGACCGTGACGACTTCGTAAGGTCCTTCCCACGAAGGACCTAGGGTGCCGACCTTGGGATCCTTTGTGGCGAGAGAGATCTTTCGAAGACCCAGTCCCCCACTTTACACGATCGGTACTTAACGCGCGAATCGTAGTATCGTGATGTCCGTTGCTTGTATGCGGCGTTCCGAAGCTGGGCGTTTGAACAGTGTTCCTCCATGAGATCGAGGTTCAAGGTAAGTAGCGTCTGGTTTTGCTCCGTTGTGTAAGATGCCGTTCACGTGGGTGCGTTGATTTCGACGGGTACAACAGCTTCGGTACCGAATGCGAGGGAAAATGGTGTTTCGCCAGTTGACCGTCGGTACGAGGTGTTGATGGCCCAGAGAGCCTCCGGTAGTAGATCGGGCCATGCGCCCTTAGCCGTGCCGAGCTTCTTCTTCAGCGTCTTTTTTGATGATCTTGTTGATGGCCTCTACCTGGCCGTTTGATTGTGGGTGCGCTGGTGACGCGAAGAATAAGTTGATGTTGAATCGTTGACACAGGTGCCGAACTGAGAGGAGTCGAACTGTTTGCCATTGTCGGTGATGATCGCGTTCGGAGGCCGAACCGACAAATAAGGTTCTTCCATACAAAGTGTTCGACCCGAGCTGCGGTGATGGTTGCCAGTGCTTCGGCCTCGGTCCACTTTGTGAAGTAGTCAACGGCAACGATGGCAAATTTAAGTTGTCCCTTTCCTTGGGGCATGGGGCCAATAAGATCCAAACCCCACTTGGCGAAGGGCCATGGGCTGACAATCGGGGTGAGCGGCTCAGCAGGCCGTTTTGGGATTGAGCCAAAGTGTTGGCAATGATCGCATTTCCGGACAAGTTGGGTAGCATCGGCATGAAGGGTCGGCCAATAATACCCTTGCCGCACGGTTTTGAAAGCCAGAGATCGGGCTCCAGAATGATCGCGCAAGCTCCTTCGTGAATTTCCCGTAAAATGTAGTTCCCTTGTTGTGGGGTTACACACCGAAGTAGTGGTAAGGAGTGACCACGCCGATAGAGATTCTGATTTAAAATCAAGTACCTCGCCGATCGGCGGCGGAGGGTTTTAGCTTCGGCCTTGTCATCGGGTAGCTTCCCGTCGGTGAGGTACGCGTGGATTGGATCCATCCAACTTGGGCCCTGCCGAACGGTGTGTACCTCTGTTTCCGTAGTGCTGCGCCGAGCGAGGACCTCGATCGGCACGTGGCGACCAATGTTGTCGTCGATTGCCGAAGCCAGGCGTGACAGGGCATCGGCATGGTTGTTCTCGGACCGAGGGATTTGTTGAACTTGATTTGCCGCAAAGCGGTGAAGCAATCGGCGGGCTTGCGTCAGTAAGCAGCCATTGACGTGTCCTTGGCTTCGAATTCGTTGAGTACTTGATTAACGACAAGCTGTGAGTCGCTGCATATCTTCAGCTGTTTAGCCCCCATCTCATTTGCCAGCCGAAGGCCTGCCACAGGGCTTCGCATTCGGCTTCGTTGTTGGAAGCCTTGAACTGGAATCGGATTGCATATTCGATTGTTGTTTGATCAGGGGCTTTTAGTACTAACCCGGCCCCGCTGCCTTGTCGGTTGGATGAGCCGTCCACATAGAGAGTCCATACAGGAATTGATGGGTCAAAGGGTCCTTCGGTCGAATGGGCGACCGGAGTCGCCGAAGGTGGGTCGGGAGCAGCATCTGCCGGGGGTCTCCCCCGTGAGTTGCCGTTAACTCGGAGATGAAATCAGCTACGGCTTGACCCTTTTCGGCAGGCCGAGGACGGTAGTGAATGTCGAATTCGCTGAGTTCAATGGCCCATTTCACTAGCCGACCTGACGTCTTTGGTTTCTGGAGTATCCGGCGCAGAGGCTGATTGGTGAGGAGGGTAAGACTGTGCTTGGAAATACGGCCGAAGCTTGCGTGCCGAGAGAACGAGAGCGTAGGCGAGCTTCTCCAATTCGGGATACCGAATCTCGGCATCCTCCAGGGCGTGGCTAGTGTAGAAAATTGGAAGCTCTATGCCGTTCGGCTTGCGGATGAGCACGAACTGAGCACCGTTGATGAAACCGAAAGGTAGACGATGAGGTCTTCGCCAGGAGGAGGAGTGGACAGTAAGGGTGCCCTGCTCATGTAGGCCTTGAGGTCTTTGAACGCTCGGTCGCATTCGGCAGTCCAGAACAATCTGCCGTTTGTTTCCTTCAAGGGCTTTGAAAAATGGAGCGCATCGATCGGTTGCTTTTGATATGAACCGGGCCAGGGGCAGCGACACGCCCGGTGAGGCTCTGAATATCCTTATGTGTCTTCAGGATCTGCATGTCGAGCAATGCCTTGATTTTTTCAGGGTTGGCCTCAATGCCTCGCTAGCTAATCATGAAGCCAAGAAACTTGCCCGAGGAGACGCCGAAGGCGCACTTGCTTGGATTGAGGCGCATGTTGTACTTCTTCAAGACATTGAACATGAGGGAAATGTTGTGAAGGTGAGAATCGGCCGTTTTGCTCTTGACTAGCATGTCGTCCACATAGACCTCCATCGAGGTACCGATGAGCTCGGAGAAAATTTTATTGACCAATCGTTGGTATGTTGCCCCAGCGTTCTTTAAACCGAACGGCATGACGTTGTAGCAGTAGAGCCCTTTGTCGGTGATGAATGTCGTATGTTCGCGGTCGGTAGGGCTCATGAATACCTGATTGTAGCCTGAGTATGCATCCATGAAGCTGAGAAGTTCGTGGCCTGCCTGTGGCATCTACCATCTGATCGATCCTATGTAGAGGGAAACTGTCCTTTGGGCAAGCCTTATTTAAATCGGTATAGTCCTGGCACATTCTCCAGGTACCTCCTGGTTTCTTGACTAAGACCGAGTTTGCCAACCAAGTAGGGTAGGTTACCTCCTGAATGAAGCCGATTGTCCTTAGTTTATCCACTTCGAGCCTCATCGCTTCATACCGTTCGGCATCGTATGCCCGCCGTTTCTGTCTGACGGGTTTGAAGCTGGGACAAATGCTGAGCCTGTGGGTGATGACATTCGGGGCGATGTCGGGCATGTCATTGTATGACCAGGCGAAGACCTCCGTATTTTCGCGCAAAAAGGTGATGAAATCGGCCCGTAGTGCCGAACTCAGAGTAGTGCCGATTCGGACCTGTCGGTCGGGCTGTGCTTCCCAGGATGATGACCGATTCTAATTCTTCAACAGGTTGCGCTTTTGGGGTAACGGCCTCATCTCTGGGATCGTCCGGTTTCTCCGACCCCTGTCGTTCGTCATAGAGCTTGTAGCTCGTGCCGATTCCTTTGTTGCCTATACATAACACGTCCGTGCACTCACTGATCCCCTCGCACTTGGCCTACACCAGCGTGCGTGGGGAACTTGAGGAGGAGCATGTGTGGTGAGAGCATGGCTTTCATTTTGGTGAGGGCCGTTCGGCCGATGATGGCATTGTAGGGCATTGGGCAATTGACTACCAAAAAATGAGTGTAGATGACCGTTCGTCCTGGGGATAGTGCCGATGGCTAAGGGGAGCTGGACGCTGCCAATCGGTTCCACGACGTCACCCGAGAAGCTTAGAAGGGGAGTGATATCCTTGTTTATGTGCTGAGGGTCTACGTGATCGGTTCATAATTGTATATTATTTCTTACCCTTCTAGCTTATGATTTGGTTATGTTTTTGAGTTAAACTTGTGCTTTTAATCCTTTTTGTGTTTATCTTTCAGTTAATTGAGCTTTAGGTAACAATGATGGCTTTGGAGAGCATAATTCATGCAATTCAAGCATGTTACGGCCCAATTTGGATGAATTGATGAAGAGCTTAAAGACAAATTCATTATGGCTACAGCCCCCTGCCAGTCCGAGTTCCGTAGGTCATATTGCAAGCTTTGTTTCAGCAACCTACATAGCTCGAATGGGGCCACATTCTTCATGAAAGTTGTTCCAATGGTGTGTACTATAACATATCCAAAATTCAGCCCCATTGGATAAATCTGGAGTCCGTTACCTAGCAAACACAGAACCATGCTCAGGATGGATCTTATCAGCGCGGAAAATGAGTTAGGAATTTGTTTCGGCCTTAACTTCTTCCTCCGACCTTGGATTTGCCCAAATAACATATGGCTGGAAAGAAGACATTCTGAACTTCAATTTCGAGTGCTTAAAGTCCTAATTTGATTAAGAGAAGCCCAAGTTGTAAGCCCTTGAAGTTGCTGGTCATGCTGACCTCAGCATGTGCCTGGTTGGATGCTTGGTCATGGTGAGCTAGGCATGAGCTATCATTTCTGGTTGGAAGCTTGGTCATGGTGACATGAAGATGAGCTAGGGCTGCTGGTGGGATTTAGTGGTGAAGTGCATCAATCAATTCAAGATTTTCTAATACAAGTGCATCACCCAATTTAGATTTTCTAATACAAGTGTTGTATGCATTAGCCATATTGAATTCAGATTTTCACTTCCCCTAGGCCTATAAATAGGGAAATTCTCTAAGCTTGTAAAAACACCCCAAGGGGGGGAGCTCTCAAGCACTTCTCTAGAGCTCCCTTCCCTTATCTCCTTCAAATTCTCTTAGTTTCCCTTTGTAGTTCTCAATTGTTGTAATAAGATCATTCTACTAAATTTTCTTTCTTCCAAATTCTCAAACACCACTTTCTTCTCTTCAAATATTCTCCATGTTCTCAAACACTTCACAAACACCTTTCTCTTCTCTAAGTTCTCCATGTTCTTGACCACTTCTCTCTTCTCTTCAAAATCCTCCAAGTTTCCAAACACTTTCTTCATCAAATCCTCCTAGTTCTCAAACAATCTCTTCCAAGATTCTCAAAGTTCCCAAACACTTCTCCCATTCCTTCATCAAATTCCCCATATCCTCAAACACTCTCTTCCAAAATCCACAAAGTTCCCAAACACATTTTCTTCCTCTTCCAAAATCCACAATGTTCTCAAAATACCTCTCTACTTTCTTCTCCAAAAGCCCCCATGTTCTTGAACACTTCCCAAACACTCCTCCCTTCTCTTTCTCAAACACATCTCTCCTCTCTTTCAAAAGTCTCAATGTTCACAAGTAATGTACATTCTTTTTTCTTGTTTTGTTTCTTTTGTTTTCATTTTTGTTTTGTGTAGGAAAATTAAATTGGATTATTCAATCACCAATCCCTGTGGAATCGACCTCGCACTTACATACGCTAAACTACCAACGGTTCGTGCACTTGCGAGTATCACAAGTTGAGGATGCAGTTGAACCCATTTTGGTGCAGCTGAATCTACGCAACAAGTTTTGGCGCCGTTGCCGGGATCGGTAACATTGTTTGATTCTATTTGGTTTTCCTACTTTTTATTTATTTTTATCTTTTTCATAACTGGACAGTTTCATGTTTTAAAATGTTAATGACGTTAATTGACAAGTTGTGTTTGTAGTCCAACTGACAAGGACAATTGCCTGACAAGCAAGTGAACTGGGTTTGAGTCCCAGCTTACACAACACCCAAAAACAAAAAGGTTCAAGTAGCATGTTGATTATTTCTAGTTTATGGTTTCATTCACTTGCTCTTAATTAAATATCTTGTTCAAGTTTACATAAACACCATATGACTCTTGGACTGATTAGTGAATGAATGGGTAGATATTGAAGACAAACACCATGTTTAAATTCTACTTGGTTCTTTATTGTTCTTCTTGTTCTTAATGGGTTCGGAATTTGTGTTTAGACTAAACACCATAGCTAAATGCTTTTTCTGAATACTTGATTAAAACCACACACCATATGGATAATCATATTTGAGAAAGAACGAACTTCATAAGCTAGTTTGATTTACTTTGTTGCTTGTTACTTTGAAGCATGAAATTGGATGTGTGTTGATTTTCCTTTCCATTTTAGTTTTTATTTCCTAATCCTTTAATTCTGTTTCAAGTTTTCTATGTTTGTTTTAGCAAGTAATGTCAGCTTAATAAAAATGGAGAGAGATGGTAACCTCAATCATAAGAATGGGGAGTGTGGAGTAGTGGGAGAAGTCGCGACCTCCAAATGCATCATGCTCGACCTAATCGCTTCAAGGGGGAGTATTCCAATCCTTTCTCTTTAGTTGTTTTGTTATTATTTCAGTAATTTTAAATTTCTATTTCTTTTATAAAAAAAAAATTAAAAAGATTTTTAATATGAGCTGACTTGTGGTAACTCCAGTGAGCGTCTCCGTCAATAGAGTGTCTAGGAGTTCTTTAGGCGACACCTTCGGTGTCTAAGAAGTTTGGGTTTTAAGTGGGACCTTTGTGACCCCTCCAACCTTCCCGGATCCCCTGGCTGTATTTTCTGAGGCCCTTAACTGGTCATCCATGAGCTGCTTGTATATTTGTGTGTTTAAAAAAAAACAAAAACAAAAACAAAAACAAAAACAAAACCAAAACAAAAATTTTATAAAAAAAAATTAAAAAATTTGAAATTTGAGTTTTTATTTATTTTTCCTTGTAAATTGCAATGTGGAACTTCTTTGTTTTTTGTTTTTTTTGGTGTGGTCAGTTAGTTGTAAATAATAATAAATTTTAAAAAAAATTCAAGTTGGAACTTCTTTGTTTTATTTTTGTGTTTTTGTTTTGTTTTGTTAGGTTAGGGTATTTATTTACGTGGTGTGGTTAGTTAGTTTATTTCTGAGTGTTAAAAACACATTTTTATTTCACTCAAACATTACAAACAAAGAAAAAAAAAGTAAAAAAATTAAATAAAAAAAAACATTCAAGTAAATAAAAAAATAAAAACAACTTCTTCATCTTCATCTTCATCTTCATGGCATGCCTCTATTCTCTCTTACTTGCAGAATTTGCAGCAGCTCCACATGGTCCTCATTCTTTCTCTCCAGTGCTTCCACGTGCTGATTGGCACAGGAGAGCCGCTTCTGGAAGTCCGCCACCATAGCCTTCAAGGAAGCTACTTCCTCGCTCAGCGCGGCACACTCCCGTGTCCTCGCCAATAATCGCATGCCCAAGTTGGTAGCCGAGACCGCGTGGAGCACAGTTAAGTTGTGGGACTCCTCCACCGCTGCTTTGTCAGACCTCTTTGCCACATGGAGATGATCTGTCGGTGTGAGCTTGCTGCCAATCATGCCTTCCAGGAGCACTGCTCTGTTCGACACCGCCTCAGAAAAGTTCGGTATTACCTCAGCAAGTTTGAGGCCGTACCGTGATGATATGTGGAGTTTGGGAAGACATGGTTTGGACGAGCCCTTATCTGCGCATTCGGTGGCGCAAGGGACAATTCAAGGTTAAGATCATCAAGGTGAGTGCATGAGGATGCCATTGTTTTGTTTTTGGATTTTTTGATGTTTTTCTCTAATTTGCAGGAAGAAATGCGGGATGCTCTTCTACTTCACCGAGATGAGTTTAAATAGACTTATGCAGATGAGGGAGCCGAAAGCACTTCGGATCTCGAGGGTGCTATCCTGTGCTCTTTTTCTCTTAATCCCGTCATTTCTGCCGCAAATTGCGAGCGCGTTTTTTAAAAAAGGGAGCATGTCTACACTTTCACTTACTTTTGCCTCCCTTTTTCTGATGTTTGTGTTTTTGCTTTTTTAGTTATTATTTTATTTTATTTTATTTTATTTGTTCTTTTTTTTTCAATTGTTTTCTTCTTGTTTGTCAGGTTTCTCAAGAATTTAGTTGGAAGAAGAGACAAAATTAAAGATGCGTCTTGGACACCTGGTGCAAGAATCCCAACTCTTCTTTTAAATTCTTGTTTGAATTGCGTGTTTATTTCAGTTTTTATTTATTTATTTATTTATTTTGTTTTTATTTAATTTTGTAGTATAATTTAAAACTCATAGGATATTCTTTGAAGGAGCTAAACTTTTGGTAACTCCAGTGAGCAACCGCAGTCTATAGTGTGTCTAGGAGTTCTTTAGGCGGCACCTTCGGTGTCTAAGAAGTTTGGGTTTTAAGAGGGACCATTGTGACCCCTCCAACCTTCCCGGATCCCCTGGCTGTGTTTTCTTGAGGCCCTTAACTGGTTATCCTTAAGTTTTTCTCTTAAAAGAAAAAGCTGTTACTTGTGTGTTTACTTAATTAAAAATAAAAATGCATGTTTGGATTTTCATGTTTTTTGTTTGATCGTCGTTCTTTAAATTTAGGGTCATTCGTGTCTTTGAGATAACATAACTTTTTATTTCCCATTTTTTTTAAAAAAAAAAAAACATACATTTTACACTTTAAATAAATAAATAAAAAAACTGAAATCATTTCTTCTTGGCGCTCGGTGTCTCGACCATAGGAGCTTTGAGTTTGGCCCTCTGGCTGTCCTCTTCGGGGGCTTCACGCACAGCCTCTTGGGGCTCATCACTTGAGCTCCCAAAGATCGCAATCTTAGCTTCAGTATAACTTTTCTCGCGATCTGGTTTCTTGCGTTTACCTGGTCGGTCTAGGTCTTCCAGCTGTTTTTCGCATGTCGCGAGAGTACAACTCTACAATCTTTGTTAGGTTTTTATTCTCGTCCCGCAACACTTCTAGCTGGTGTCGATTCACCTCCACTATCCTTGACCTCTCCCTTTTCAAGCTTTTTATAGCACTTTGACACTCTTCAACCATACCTGTGCTCCGCTGTCACTGACCTTTCAGCACCTCTACCTCATGGGACTTCGCAGTAGGCGATGAACCAAATTTGCGACACATGCTGGACTCTGCATGCTCAGTGCCAGGGCATCACTCATGACCCGATTGTCATCCCTTGTCCCGAACACACGTATATCTTTAGGAGTCACCAAATTTCTGCCAACTCCAATAGCAACATCGTTGTCCAGGAGTGTTGAGTCATTGACAGTCACAGGCCCCCATGCGGAGGCAAAGTAGGGCATCCATACTGGTGCTACTGCTTGGCCTCGTGTTTGAGTCGGTGGAGCTAGGTTGAGATCCAAGGAAAAGGGGTAGGAAGAAGCCATTTGATTTCTCACTTTTTTTTCTCTTTTTCTTGCTTGTTTCTCTTTTGTGTGTTTTTGCGTTTGTGTTTTTCCCCTTCTTTTTCTTTCTTATAGATAGAGTCTTTCACAAACCCTAGCTAGTGCAGCGTCTGAGCATTTTTCTAAATCCCCAGCGTTCCTCGAGCCCCACAACCATCTCACTTTCCAACCGTTTCCAACTCATTTGTCACGACTTGCTTTGTCTGAACGGACGCGTTCAGCAAAGTCGTCGCGCCTTTCCATGGCCCCGTAATTTCTGCTTGTGGAGTTTGCAGCGCCTCTATGCGTCGACACGTGTCTCGCCCCTCTCTTGGTCCCTTACACTGAACCGAGACATCATGACCCATGTTTTAAAAAAAAAAAAAAAAAAATATCCCGCTCTTTGTGTTGCTAATCACGGTTCGATAATTTGTTTTTACAAAACTAATAAAAAAAAAACCGGAAATGAAAACAAATGTTGGGTTGGGTTTTTCCGTTATTGGATTAATTTCATTGTGGGCTTTGGGCTTCAAAAATTTTGGGTTTTAGTTTGCGTAGACTTCTCTGTTTTAGGGCTTACTGTTTTGAGTGTTTTGTTTCTTTTTATTTGTTTGTTTGTTTTGTAATTTTTATTTTTGTAATTATTTTATTTTATTTTATTTTATTGTGTTTTGTAATTTCTATTTGCTTTAATACCTTTCATTTGTTGTTATGACATTGTTTGTGGCTAATTTTTAAACATTGAGGACAATATTCATTTCTAGGTTTGGGGGTATTGGAGTTTAGCATGTATTTGTTTTTTTTCATAAATTTAGCATGTTTTTGTTTGTTTTCTTAATTTTAAAAAATTAAATTGAAATTTTTGCTTGTTTTTCTTCTATTTGAGTCTTGTTTTGTTTTTGAGTCACTTTCTGAACACATATGATGAGATTGTGATAAATGTTTGCATGACTTAAATAAAAATTGGATTTCATTTTATTTATTTATTTATTTTTAAAAAGTAAAAATTTAAATTAAAAAAAATAAAAATCCAATTTTTATTTAAGTCATGCAAACCTTTATCACAATCTCATCATATGTGTTCGGAAAGTGACTCAAAAACAAAACAAGACTCAAATAGAAGAAAAACAAGCAAAAATTTCAATTTAATTTTTTAAAATTAAGAAAACAAACAAAAACATGCTAAATTTAAGAAAAAAAACACTACGTCGAGGGCGTTGAAAGCGTCAGCAAACAACACATTGACTGAACTCCCGGTGTCTATGAGGATTCGGCCCACATCGAAGTCAGCAAACAACACATTGACTGAACTCCCGTTGTACCTGGTGGTATAGGCAGAAGACTCCGGTGTCTTTTCGCTCTCCCAGGGAGCTTCCGGTTGTTTGGCTTCGGTATCATCGGACCTTCTGCGTAAGGAGATGTTCGTAGGTTGTATTGAGCAAGGTGAACGTTTCTACGGGCTGGGTTTTCTTCGGACCGCCGAAGCCACTTCGCCTGCCAGGGTCCGTCCCCCTTTTATTGCTGTCCTGCCGACCCCTGAAGTTGTCCTTTCGTTTGTTTCTCCCTTCGTAAAGAGTAGAGGCGGGGGGTGCCGTTCGGTAGGGAGCATGATTCACCGTCCGATTCGCTTTGAATCGTTCGTAATTTTGAGAGGGAGGCCGATCGGTCGGTAGGCTTCGGTGGATGGGGCTGCCTGCTTCATCAGCTCCGCATAGCTGGTCCAGCGCTGCTATGGACCAGATGAGCGAAACTGAGACGATCGGAGGCCACTTTTAAAGGCACCGAAGGCCGCTTTATCGTCCGTTTCCGGACATCGGGAATATTCGTTGCTGAATCTAGCTGCGTATTACTTAGTGGCTCATCCTCCCGTTGCCGAACGGTATAGAGATCATCGGCGGAGTACAGGAGATCGGTCTGAATCATAAAATGGTTGAGGAAGGTCTGCTTCAGCTGATCGAAAGAGTCTACTGTACCTGGCTCCAATCGGAAGAACCAATTCAATGCAGCTCCGGTCAGGGTGGAAGGGAATAGTAAGCATTGGCCCTCGAGATGAGCCCCTTGATCGGTTCATAATTGTATATTATTTCTTACCCTTCTAGCTTATGATTTGGTTATGTTTTTGAGTTAAACTTGTGCTTTTAATCCTTTTTGTGTTTATCTTTCAGTTAATTGAGCTTTAGGTAACAATGATGGCTTTGAAGAGCATAATTCATGCAATTCAAGCATGTTAAGGCATAATTTGGATGAATTGAAGAAGAGCTTAAAGACAAATTCATTATGGCTACAGCCCCCTGCCAGTCCAGTTCCGTAGGTCCTATTGCAAGCTTTGTTTTAGCAACCTACATAGCTCTAATGAGGCCACATTCTTCATGAAAGTTGTTCCAATGGGTGTGTACTATAACATATCCAACATTCAGCCCCATTGGATAAATCTGGAGTCCGTTACCCAGCAAACACAGAACCATGCTCAGGATGGATCTTATCAGGGCGGAAAATGAGTTAGCAATTTGTTTCGGCCTTAACTTCTTCCTCCGACCTTGGATTGGCCCAAATAACATATGGCTGGAAAGAAGACATTCTGAACCTCAATTTAGAGTGCTTAAAGTCCTAATTTGATTAAGATAAGCCCAAGTTGTAAGCCCTTGAAGTTGCTGGTCATGCTGACCTCAGCATGTGCTAGTTGGATGCTTGGTCATGGTGAGCTAGGCATGAGCTATCATTTCTGGTTGGAAGCTTGGTCATGGTGACATGAAGATGAGCTAGGGTTTCTGGTGGGATTTAGTGGTGAAGTGCATCAACCAATTCAAGATTTTCTAATACAAGTGCATCAACCATTTCAGATTTTCTAATACAAGTGCATCAACCATTTCAGATTTTATAATTCAAGTGTTGTATGCATTAGTCTTATTGAATTCAGATTTTCACTTCCCCTAGGCCTATAAATAAGGAAGTTCTCTAAGCTTGTAATAACACCCCAAGGGGGGAGCTCTCAAGCACTTCTCTAGAGCTCCCTTCCCTTCTCTCCCTTAAATTCTCTTAGTTTCCCTTTGTAGTTCTCAATTGTTGTAATAAGATCATTCTACTCAATTTTCTTTTTATTAAATCTCAAGCACTTCTCTATTCTCTTCCAAACACTCTCCAAACCCTAAACACATGTCTCTTCCCTTCCAAATTCCCCATGTTCTCCAAACACTTTCTCTTCCAAGATTCTCAAAGTTCCCAAACACTTCTCCCATTCCTTCATCAAATTCTCAAACACTTTCCAAACACTTTCTTCTCCCTTCTCAAAGCTCTCAAACACATGCTCTTCCAAATTCTCAAGTTATCAAACACCTCTCTCTTTTTCTCCACAAACTCTCAATATTCTCAACTGTTGTACAAAATCCTTGTTTTATGTTCTTTTGTTTTCTTTTTTGTTTTGTGTAGGAAAACTGAATTGGATCATTTGATCACCAATCCCTGTGGAATCGACCTCGCACTTACATATGCTATACTACCGAACGGCTCGTGCACTTGTGAGTATCACAAGTTGAGGATGCAGTTGAACCCATTTTGGTGCAGCTGAATCTACGCAACACGTTTTGGCGCCGTTGCCGGGATCGGTAACATTGTTTGATTTTATTTGGTTTCCCTACTTTTTATTTATTTTTATCTTTTTTATAACTAGACAGTTTCATGTTTTAAATTTAATGACGTTAATTGACAAGTTGTGTTTGTAGTCCAACGGACAAGGACAATTGCCTGACAAGCAAGAGAACTGGGTTTGAGTCCCAGCTTACACAACACCCAAAAACAAAAAGGTTCAAGTAGCATGTTGATTATTTCTAGTTTATGGTTTCATTCACTTGTTCTTAATTAATTATCTTGTTCAAGTTTACATAAACACCATATGACTCTTGGACTGATTAGTGAATGAATGGGTAGATATTGAAAACAAACACCATGTTTAAATTCTACTTGGTTCTTTATTGTTCTTCTTGTTCTTAATGGGTTCGGTTTAGACTAAACACCATAGCTAAATGCTTTTTCTGAATACTTGATTAAAATCACACACCATATGGATAATCATATTTGAGAAATAACGAACTTCATAAGCTAGTTTTGATTTACTTTGCTGCTTATTACTTTGAAGCATGAAATTGGACATGTGTTGATTTTCCTTTCCATTCTAGTTTTTATTTCCTAATCCATTAATTCTGTTTCAAGTTTTCTGTGTTTGTTTTACCAAGGAATGTCAGCTTAATAAAAATGGAGAGAGATGGAAACCTCAATCATAAGAATGGGAAGTGTGGAGTAGTGGGAGAAGTCACGACCTCCAAATGCATCACGCTCGACCTAATCGCTTCAAGGGGGAGTATTCCAATCCTTTCTCTTTAGTTGTTTTGTTATTATTTCAGTAATTTCAATTTTCTATTTCTTTTATTAAAAAAAAATTAAAAAGATTTTTTTTATTAGCTAACTCGTGGTAACTCCAGTGAGCGTCTCCGTCCATAGAGTGTCTAGGAGTTCTTTAGGCGACATCTTCGATGTCTAAGAAGTTTGGGTTTTAAGTGGGACCTTTGTGACCCCTCCAACCTTCCCGGATCCCCTGGCTGTATTTTCTGAGGCCCTTAACTGGTCATCCATGAGTTGCTTGTATATTTGTGTGTTTTTTTTAAAATTAAAAAAAAATTTAAAAAATTAAAAAAAAAAATTTGAAATTTGAGTTTTTATTTTTCCTTGTAAATTGCAATTTCAAACTCCTTTTTTTTTGTGGTCAGTTAGTTGTAAATAATAATAAATTCTTTAAAAAAACAAACAAAACAAAAGAAAATTTTAAAAAAAAAACTTCAAGTTGGAACTTCTTTGTTTTCTTTTTGTTTGTTTTGTTAAGTTAGTTTATGTATTTATTTACGTGGTGTGGTTAGTTAGTTTATTTCTGAGTGTTAAAAACGCAATTTTTATTTCACTCAAACACTGCATTAAAAAAAAAAGGTAAAAAAAAAAAACTAAAACAAAAACAAAAACAAAACATTCAAGTAAATTAAAAATAAAAACAACATCTTCATCATCTTCATCTTCATCTTCATCTTCATGGCATGCCTCTGTTCTCTCTTACTTGCAGAATCTCAGCAGCTCCACATGGTCCTCATTCTTTCTCTCAGTGCTTCCACGTGCTGATTGGCACAATAGAGCCGCTTCTGGAGTCCGCCACCATAGCCTTCAAGGAAGCTACTTCCTCGCTCAGCGCGGCACACTCCCGTGTCCTCGCCAGGAAACGCATGCCTAAATTCTTAGCCGAGACCGCATGGAGCACAGTTAAGTTGTGGGACTCCTCCACCGCTGCCTTGTCAGACCTCTTCGCCACATGCAGATGATCCGTCGGTGTGAGCTTGATGCCAATCATGCCTCCTAGCAGCACTGCTCTGTTCGACACCGCCTCAGAAAAGTTCGGTATTGCCTCAGCAAAGTTTGAGGTTGTACCGTGATGATATGTGGAGTTTGGGAATACATGGTTTTGAGGAGCCCTTATCTGCGCATTCGGTGGCGCAAGGGACAATTCAAGGTTTAGATCATCAAGGTGAGTGCATGAAGATGCCATTGTTTTGTTTCTGGATTTTTTGATGTTTTTCTTTGAATTTGCAGGAAGAAATGCGGGGTGCTCTTCTACTTCACCGAGAAGTGTTTAAATAGACTTATGCAGACGAGGTAGCCGAAAGCACTTCGGATCTCGAGGGTGCTATCCTGTGCTCTTTTCTCTCGGATCCCTTCATTTCTTCCGCAAATTGCGAGCGCGTTTTTTAAAAGGGAGCATGTCTACACTTTCACTTACTTTTGCCTCCCTGTTTTTTCTGATGTTTGTGTTTTTGCTTTTTCAATTGTTATTTTATTTTATTTTATTTTCAATTATTTTCTTCTTATTTGTCAGGTTTCTCAAGAACGTAATTGGAAGAAGAGACAAAATTAAAGATGCGTCTTGGACACCTAGTGCAAGAATCCCAACTCTTCTTTTCAATTCTTGTTTGAATTGTGTGTTTATTTCAGTTTTTATTTATTTATTTTGTTTTTATTTAATTATGTAGTATAATTTAAAACTCATAGGATATTCTTTGAAGGAGCTAAACTTTTGGTAACTCCAGTGAGCAACCGCAGTCTATACAGTGTCTAGGATTTCTTTAAGGCGACACCTTCGGTGTCTAAGAAGTTAGGGTTTTAAGCGGGACCATTGTGACCCCTCCAACCTTCCCGGATCCCCTGGCTGTGTTTTCTGAGGCCCTTAACTGGTCATCCTTAAGTTTTTCTCTTAAAAGAAAAAAGCAGTTTCTTGTGTGTTTACTTAACTAAAAATAAAAATGCATGTTTGGGTTTTCATGTTTTTGTTTGATCGTCGTTCTTTAAATTTAGGGTCATTCGTGTCTTTTGAGATAACATAACTTTTTATTTCCCAATTAAAAAAAAACATACACTTTAAAATTAAATAAATAAAAGCTGAAATCATTTCTTCTTGGCGCTCTGTTTCGACCATGGGCTTTTAGTTTGGCCCTATGGCTGTCCTTTTCCGTGGCTTCACGCACAGCTTCTTGGGGCTCATCACTTGAGCTCCCAAAGATCGCAATCTTAGCTTCAGGATAACTACTCTCGCGATCTGGTTTCTTGCGTTTACCGGTCGGTCTAGGTCCTCCAGCTGTTTCCGCATGTCGCGAGAGTACAACTCTACCATCTTTGATAGGTTCTTATTCTCATCTCGCAATACTTCTAGCTGGTGTCGATTCACCTCCACTATCCTTGACCTCTCCCTTTTCAAGCTTTTTATAGCACTCTGACACTCTTCAACCATACTTCGCTCCGCCGCTCACTGACCTTTCAGCACCTCTACCTCATGGGACTTCGCAAGTAGGCGATGAACCAAACTTGCGACACATGCTGTACTCTGCATGCTCAGTGCCAGGGCATCACTCATGACCCGGTTGTCATCCCTTGTCCCGAACACACGTATATCTTTAGGAGTCACCAAATTTCTGCCAACTCCAATGGCAACATCGTTGTCCAGGAGTATTGAGTCATTGACAGTCACAGGCCCCCGTGCGGAGGCAAAGTAGGGCATCCATACCTGGTGCTCCTGCTTGGCCTCGTGTTTGAGTCGGTGGAGCTAGGTTGAGATCCAAGGAAAAGGGGTAGGAAGAAGCCATTTGATTTCTCACTTTTTTTTTCTCTCTTTTTCTTGCTTGTTTTCTCTTTTGTGTGTTTTTGCGTTTGTGTTTTTCCCCTTCTTTTTCTTTCTTATAGATGTAGTCTTTGACAAACCCTAGCCATCGCAGCCTCTAAGCATTTTCTGAATTCCCAAGCGTTCCTCGAGTCCCACAACCTTCTCACTTTCCAACCGTTTCCAACTCATTTGTCACGACTTGCTTTGTCTGAACGGACGCGTTCAGCAAAGTCGTCGCGCCTTTCCATGGCCCCGTAATTTCTGCTTGTGGAGTCCGCGGCGCCTCTATGCGTCGACATGTGTCTCGCCCTGCCTTTGGTCCCTTACACTGAACCGAGACGAAATTAGGACCCATGTTTCAGAATCCAATTCACGTTTTATCTTTTTAAGAAAAAAAATTAAATTTAAACATGTGTGGGCTTCATATTTCATGTTGGGTCGGGTTTTACCGTTGTTGGGTTAATTTCATTGTGGGCTTTGGGCTTTCAATTGTTTGGGTTTCAGTTTGTGTAAGACTATCTGTTAGGGCTTACTGTTTTGAGTGTTTTACTGTTTCGTGTTTTTTTTTTATTTGATTGTTTGTTTTGTAATTTTTATTTTGTAATTGTTTTATTTTATTTTTGTATGTTTTGTGATTTTTATTTGCTTTAATACCCTTCATTTGTTGTTATGACATTGTTTGTGGCTAATTTTTAAACATTGAGGACAATGTTCATTTCTAGGTTTGGGGGTATTGGAGTTTAGCATGTAAATTTGGTTTTTCCTAAAATTTAATTTTTTTTTATTTGCTTGTTTTTGTTTTTATTTTTATTTTATTTTGTTTGAGTCTTGCTTTTATTTTTATTTTGATTTTATTCACTTTCCGAACACATTTGATGAGATTGTGATAAATGTTTGCATGACTTAAATAAAAATTGGATTTCATTTTATTTTAGTATTTTTTCTTTATTAAAAATAAAAATAAAAAAAAAATTGGCATTGTTCTATCATGATATGTTTGAAACCTTTGCACTTGCGATTTGTTTCATAATTTTCCAATTAAAGGATTTGCATGATCTAAAGAATTATATCAAACATAAATTAGACTTATATAACCATATAAAGTGAGCTTTTGAGCCTTGTCCTTCAATTCATGAGTGTTATATACATACTCTAATTCTCTTGTCATCAAAGTTGTTGTTTGATCTCATTATTCATTGATTTGGTTGAACACTTAAAAGTCATTCATTCTTATGCAATTTGATTTCATGACATTTAAGAAGTGATATTAAGGCCCTCTTTGGATCGTTTGTGCCTTTCAAGCTAACCTTATGCATGCTTAAGCATGATTTTCCATTGTTAACCATTTTGAGCCTACATGTAAACCTTTTCTTTCATTTACCAATTATATTTCCTCGCCTTAGCCCGAAAAACAAATATTTACCTTTCTAAGGAACTCATGAGCTTTAATTGGGATGTGTTTTTCATGCTAAGTTTGGGAAGAGGTGTTACATTTCGAAAAAAAGAAAAAAGGAAAAGAAAAAAATTCACACAATTGGTGAAAGAAAAGAGAAAAGTGGTGGTTGAATGAAATTTCATTTTTGGGCCTTCAAAATAAGTTGGTGTTTGTTCAATTAAAGGAAATGAGTGAATCAATGTAAATGAAGGTATAAGGAGTTTTGATCATGTAAAAGAAAAAAATATAATCGTGATGATTCGAAGTCTTGTAAACAATTATTTTATGCTCTTACATTGCGAGTTCCTTGGACTTTGTATTATCCATACCTTTCATTTCTTACTCACCTTACACCATTGGCCCCATTACAACCTATACTAAAGACCTAAATTGATCTTAAATGTCATGTGGTTGAATTGCATACATTTTTCTACTTTTAAGTGTTTGACATCCTTCTTGAGATCATATTAATGCAAGTTCTTCATCTTTCTATTTCGAGTTAAGTCCTTATGGTTTAACTCTATTCTCATGTTTATAACTGAGTGATGCATTATAGCCCTCTTCTGAGTGATTCATTTGTGAGAGGACAACTTTGGTGAGATTTGAAGTTGAACTTATGCTTTGTATGATTTTTGAAATTGTGTGAAAACTAAGATTGAGGAATTTGTTGTATTTGGCTATCACACTACTACACTTTGAGCATATTGTGTTTAGAACTTTGCCGCTTTGTTAATAATGTCTAAAAATTGAGCTTTTATTGTTAAAACGTTTAAGTCATGTGCATGAGTCATTTCTCTTCAGAAAATGTTCGAAAAGATTGTTTTGAGTTCTTTTTATTTTTGTAATTGTTTTTCGTTTTCGTTTTGTTTTTGTTAATGTATTTATGTTTGTTTTTGTTTTTGGTTTTGCTTAAGGACTAACAATCTTTTAAGTTTTCTAATTACTTTGTTTTACAAAGTCAGTAAAACGTTTGTGGGTATGTGATCTGTTAAACCCTCAGGAGACACAACTCCTCCTACTAGGGATGCCTAGAGGTTTAAAGGCTTGTTGCATATGCTAAATGCAATCGAGATACCTACGAAAGTGGTCTAGTTAACTTCTTGTTTTGTTTTTTATCTGTGTTTTCCTTTTTGTTTTGCTCGAGGACTAGCAAAATCTAGGTTTGGGGGTATTTGATCGGTTCATAATTGTATATTATTTCTTACCCTTCTAGCTTATGATTTGGTTATGTTTTTGAGTTAAACTTGTGCTTTTAATCCTTTTTGTGTTTATCTTTCAGTTAATTGAGCTTTAGGTAACAATGATGGCTTTGGAGAGCATAATTCATGCAATTTAAGCATGTTAAGGCATAATTTGGATGAATTGAAGAAGAGCTTAAAGACAAATTCATTATGGCTACAGCCCCCTGCCAGTCCAGTTCCGTAGGTCATATTGCAAGCTTTGTTTTAGCAACCTACATAGCTCTAATGAGGCCACATTATTCATGAAAGTTGTTCCAATGGGTGTGTACTATAACATATCCAACATTCAGCCCCATTGGATAAATCTGGAGTCCGTTACCTAGCAAACACAGAACCATGCTCAGGATGGATCTTATCAGCGCAGAAAATGAGTTAGCAATTTGTTTCGGCCTTAACTTCTTTCTCCGACCTTGGATTGGCCCAAATAACATATGGCTGGAAAGAAGACATTCTGAACCTCAATTTCGAGTGCTTAAAGTCCTAATTTGATTAAGAGAAGCCCAAGTTGTAAGCCCTTGAAGTTGCTGGTCATGCTGACCTCAGCATGTGCTGGTTGGATGCTTGGTAATGGTGAGCTAGGCATGAGCTATCATTTCTGGTTGGAAGCTTGGTCATGGTGACATGAAGATGAGCTAGGGTTGCTGGTGGGATTTAGTGGTGAAGTGCATCAACCAATTCAAGATTTTCTAATACAAGTGCATCAACCATTTCAGATTTTCTAATACAAGTGCATCAACCATTTCAGATTTTATAATTCAAGTGTTGTATGCATTAGTCTTATTGAATTCAGATTTTCACTTCCCCTAGGCCTATAAATAAGGAAGTTCTCTAAGCTTGTAATAACACCCCAAGTGGGGGAGCTCTCAAGCACTTCTCTAGAGCTCCCTTCCCTTCTCTCCCTTAAATTCTCTTAGTTTCCCTTTGTAGTTCTCAATTGTTGTAATAAGATCATTCTACTCAATTTTCTTTTTATTAAATCTCAAGCACTTCTCTATTCTCTTCCAAACACTCTCCAAACCCTAAACACATGTCTCTTCCCTTCCAAATTCCCCATGTTCTCCAAACACTTTCTCTTCCAAGATTCTCAAAGTTCCCAAACACTTCTCCCATTCCTTCATCAAATTCTCAAACACTTTCCAAACACTTTCTTCTCCCTTCTCAAAGCTCTCAAACACATGCTCTTCCAAATTCTCAAGTTATCAAACACCTCTCTCTTTCTCTCCACAAACTCTCAATATTCTCAACTGTTGTACAAAATCCTTGTTTTATGTTCTTTTGTTTTCTTTTTTGTTTTGTGTAGGAAAACTGAATTGGATCATTTGATCACCAATCCCTGTGGAATCGACCTCGCACTTACATATGCTATACTACCGAACGGCTCGTGCACTTGCGAGTATCACAAGTTGAGGATGCAGTTGAACCCATTTTGGTGCAGCTGAATCTACGCAACACCCCTTGCATCCCAACGTTGATTGAAAGGTGTGGATATGAGTTACGGGGTCTTCCACCCCTGAGTAGAACGATATTCGGAGTGCTTGAATTTCTTTTTTGTGTCTGAAACGTCCGAATTCGATCGGTGAACGGTCCCTGCTGTACCTTTCCCCATGTTGGCGTCCGAGCTTGGTTTTGTTCGTTTTCGATCTGATTCATCTTCTGGAGGAGGAGGCGAAGGGTCTGATCGGTTGGTGGAAGGTCATCACCAAAGTGTTCGAGCGCTCGGTTCTCCGTATGTCGCCCGGCAATGTGCCCTTTTGTATCCCGACCCCGCCGTTCGGTTGAGGTTTCTGCCTTCCGCCTCCTTGTGACGATCATACTCTTTACTTGATCGGCGACTTTGGTGCTCCCGTGATGAGCCTGCCGATCGGCGCGAGGTTGTGGTGCCTGGCGAAGTTGGAACGTAGACCGATTCGTCAGTCTCTTCTACACCGATCGCGCGTGTCTTCGGCGTATGGGGGACTTCGGTCCGAGGGACTCCAGACGTTGATCATTAAGTTTGGCTCGGACTTGGATGGGTGAAGGCTGTCGCTCTTTACGCTGCTCATTGATTCGATCGCGCGGTCGGAGTAGACTCGGTACTCCGGATGACGCGTCTTTGGGGAGGGTACAATCAGTCTTCGGAGGCAGATGGCTTTCCTGTGGCTTGTTGTTTTCCCTTGTCCTGAGCACGGGGCTGCCCGACGCTGGATGACTTCTCCTGCCGAAGCTGCATGGTTCCGTTCCAGACCGTTCTCCAGTTGGGTTGAGTGTGTTTGCTGATTGTGCACTGCCCCTCTGGGTGTCATCAAGTTTGGAGGCGAGGATATTGTTGTACTCCTGCATTTTCGCCATTTCCCGTTGTAGAGTTTCCATGCGAGCCTCTATAGTCTCTCTGCCGAGAGGTGTTTCTGTTCGGGCGTTTGAGGCGGAGGCAGGGATGCGGCTCGCCACCAATGCCGAGGGTCGGTCCATCGGTAGGAGGGGCCGAAGATGGATTCATTTTTTGGTCTAGAGTATGGAGTTTTGAGATATGGGTTAATCAATAAGCGATTCCCACAGACGGCGCCACCCGTTGGCACTAAAACTTGAACAGATAGAGATGAGTGCAACTTACTTGTGATGTGGACGATCTAAGAGATCGATTGAATGCTGGATGCAGATTCTTCCTGTCCTCAGATGCTGATCCTGAATAGAAAGAAGACGAGGCTTCTGAGGTCTATGGAACCGGTGTGGAACCAGCCTAAGACCCTCTGATGCCAAAGTAAGTTTGTTTTCTAAGAGCCTTTGCTGTTGACTATATAGAAGTATAAAAGTCAAGCTGAAAAGTCTTACCCCTTTGTTGATGGTGAAGGGGTGTATTTATAGAGGGCATTTGGCATGCTAGTAGTGTTCATTTCCGATGTGGGACTCGTGGGAGGGCCCTGAGGTTGACACGAGTCCTTAGATATTTCGAACGGGTGCTTCGAGGTTGATTCTGGACAATCGGTAGGGGATGCCGATTGTAGACGAGCTAGGCCTGTAGCGGCTGTTTGCAGCTTTGAGACAATGTCATCGGTATCCGATGCCGATTGTTCAAGGCCTTGGGTGCTTGGGTGAGCTTCTCTGATCCACGTGTCGTTGTATGAGTGGAGGGTCAGATACGGTACAAACAAGTATGTATGGACATTCGACAACAGGGATTAGATACATGCTTGGTTGTTTAAATTGTTCTTCTATGCTTAATGGGTCCCTAATGCTTAATTTTATGTTAGGCAACAAATGATCAAATTAGGGAATTAGGAACACAAGGTTAGGACCAAACACCATGACTTAATCATACTTTAGCTAGAATCAATCTGTTAATCTAATTGAACTTGGGAACTTATTTGCTTGAGTTATTTCCTTTTTTCTTGTTTTATTTATTTTCTTTTTCATTTCTGTTTTGTGTAGGGAAAACGAATTGGATCATTCAATCACCAATCCTCGTGGGATCGACCTCGCACTTACATATGCTATACTACCAAACGGCTCGTGCACTTGCGAGTATCACAAGTTGAGGATGCAGCTGAATCCATGTTGGTGCAGCTGAATTGAAGCAACAATTGTAACCCATTTTAATTGAAAAAGTCTTGTCCAGTCCAACCCACCAAATAGGGCATGAAGTCTTACCCTTAAAGCACGTGTTTACTTATGCACTTTCAATTTAACAATAAAGTACCATGTGTTTATAAATTTTTTACAATGTGGCTCAACCGTTACATTAGTTGTTAGAGAATCTATTAAGTGATAACATGACACATTGGGATCCATATATTTTTTTTAAAATAAATTAATATATTAGTAAAGTTTTCATAAAATTCAATTAAATAAGAAATATGATTTCTTTTAAAACAAGCCGAAACAATTACAATCCAACCATTCCAAACAAGATGATTGTGAAAGGATTAATCGAGATGAGAGAACTTGATCCAATGATTCGTATGAGATGAAATCTTATCCTGTCTTTTTTGGATTTTGTATAAATCTCACACCTACCAGATAGTGTAAATGGTTAAGTTGGGGATAATATCAATGAGAGAACTTGATCTTGAGACAAATACTTCTGCAGTTTCAGTTGCTCTCCTATGTTGTTTCCAGTTACGACTATGTCATCCACGTAAACAATCAATGCAGTAAGTCTTCTTCCATCATGCTTCAAGAACAAAGTGTGATCTGCATTACTCCTGGATATTTCCAAAATTCTTCATGGATTTAGTGAATGTTCCAAACCATGCCCTGGGGGATTTCTTTAACCCATACAATGACATTCTGAGCTTGCAAACTTGATTCTCCTTGTCACGAGCTAAGTTACATCATTGTGGTAAGTCCATATATATTTCTTCTTCCAAATCTCCATGTATTAACATCAAACTGATGTAATGGCCAATCGAGATTTGCTGCTAGAGAGCAGAAGGACTCTGATAGTTTTAATCTTGGCTATTGGGGCAAAGGTCTCTTGGTAGTCTATCCCATATCTTTGTGTGTACCCCTTCGCCACCAATTTAGCTTTATATCTTTCAATGGATCCATCTGCTTTGAGTTTCACAGTATAAATCCACCTGCATCCCAATGTCTTCTTTCCACGAGGTAATGGCACGAGTTCCCATGTGCCATTCTTCTGGAGAGCTCGCATTCTTCTGAAAATCAAGCCAAGAACCGGTCAAAACCTGGGTCCTAAATCGAGCTTCAAAAACCCAAAATTGATCCAAACCACCTGGATAGATAGCTAGAGCTCATTGAGAGGATGAGAAAGCATACCTGATCGACGAATTTCGTCGCCAGAACCGGCGTCTGAAAGTTCGATGAAGAACTGACCTTTACCTGATCGTGGCGGTGACGTGGTAGCCTAGGTTGGCGGGGCTTCAGCCCGGGACGTGTTCGCCGGCTCGTGCTGGTCATTACCTGACCGGTCCGAAGCAGCTCAGATGCCTGCCAAATGTGGCCGGCCTGTTTCGCGAAGGGGGAGAGTCGGGGGAGAGGAAAAAGAGAGGAGAGAGAAGCTGCGTAGGTTTTTTTAAAAAAAACAAAATCTGACTTTGAAATATTTACGTTGTGCCAGCATTTCCATTGACCATAACTTCTTTGTTAAAACTCCGATTTGAGTCCACTATGTGTCTTCAAACTTGTATTGACGCGCTCAACGCAACGGTGCTATTCAAATCCCTATGGATCGAAAAGTGACTATCATGACCTTAACCGAGGGTCAAAATTGTAATTTCCCAAATAAATAAATTAAATAGATTAAATATATGGTTAAAATTGGGTCGGGGTGTCACATGATTTGCTAACAATTGCAAATACAATGACCAAAATTGGAAAATTGAAATTTCTGTGACCAAAATTAAATTCAACCCTAACCTCAGCGCCCAAAAATGTAATTACCCTAGTAAAGCCACTTATCCGAGATATATATATATATATATATATATATATATATATATATATATATAGAGAGAGAGAGAGAGAGAGAGAGAGAGAGAGAGAGAGAGAGAGAGGTGCCAACCATGGTTGACAGTGTAGGGTAGGGTGTGGTTGCGCGTTGCTGGGGAAATAATAAGGTGCAACTAATTAGTTTTTAGTTTAATACAAGTTTGCTGACATGGATTTATTAAAATCATTAGAATGATTTAATCTAATGGTTTGCATTCTTTTAAATGCGTGTAAATGCACCGATGCTAAATGTAAAGGCTTAGGATCTGGATCCCAAGACCATCATCGCAATTAGCACAATCACTCCCATTTTTTTGGGTGAAGAAACGGGGCTAACGTCCAACAGAGAAATTAAACAATAGCTCAAGGCCTACAGACTCCAAACAAATCTTTATTAAGAAAAGGCCTAATACTATCAGGAGGATCATGGAAGGTTGACATGCCCAAATCAAGACATGAACCCAATTTAGCTAATCCATCTGCCACCATATTGCACTCACGATATTCATGATGAATAGAACAATCCCAGTTTATGTCTGTATAGTCTTGGCATCCCCACAACATAACAGCAAGAGGATGAAGGTCTTCCACATCTTTAGTAAGCAGATGTACCGCAATAGCTGAGTGAGAGATATTGGTTGCAATCACTCCCATTTTTTTGAAAAAAAAGAAAAGAAAAAAGAAACACATAATTCTAATGCTTTTAATGAGTTATTGTAATTTGAAATGATGCTGCTTATCTCTCTTTATAGAACAATTATAACCACTAAATCAAGCAACTCTTAATCCACATCAAGAGCCAGTAATTTTTTAGTACAAGAGATTAGAGGAGGGGGATTTGTATATATATATATATATCATTGAGTATATGTGGGTTTCGAATCTCCATCCACATGGGTGGGGGAAAGAGCTCAATCAATTGAGCTATACCCTATTGATCACATGAAAAGCCAATATAATTACATATTTTTGTTGCTTTCAAAAAGTGAGTCAATTGTTATAGTTGTCATGTGTTACACTAGATAACCTATTCTTTTAAATTATATCACCTCTATTTTTTTAACACAACGTACGTTTTGCTCTTAAGATAATTTCCTAAATACATCAAAGCATTTATTATATCTTTTAATCTTTTTTATAGACCAATTTTTTGAGTTGAAAAAGAAAAGCACCACTAGTTAATAGTTAGTATTAACGTCAAATTTAAATATTATAATTTCACGTTTTTAATATGTTACTTTACATGCAATTTGAAGCGTGACACCCGTTTTAAAAGTGGTGCTTTATAATTTGTTAGTGGCCCTTTTTATGAAAGACCTCAAGTTTTTCTTTAGAAACGTAAACTTTCTTGAGAAAGACATCATTTCAATGGGAGAAGAATAATAGAAAATAGACGACACCTCTCTTTTAGCTCAACCGCATAAAAAACATGCTTATACCTACCGCACTTATCTTGACCCTAAACAGATAGGCATGTTTTCCTCATTCTCCCCATTTGTTTTATAAAAAAGAAACTACATTCTCCCAATTGTAAATTCCTTTGAGAACACAACCCATTATGCTTAGCATACAAGGTTTCATGTCACAGAGCAGACCCACAAGCCTCAACTCTGCCCACTCACTTTCGGAGGAACATCAACGCATGTGGTGATAGAAATTGTGTGACTCTGCGATCATAAAGACTGTACATGAAATGAAAGAGACAACTCAATAGCTACCTTTTTCTCCGTGTTGTTTTAACACAAAAGTAAATTCGAAGGAGAGTTTGTCTTGTGCTACAGATATGCCATAGTTGAGTATGAAATGTTTCTGATTTGCCTTTCACATATCTGGGAAACAATGAGAAAATTATCACTTCCCTACTGACTGATATATCTCGTCATTAATCCTTTTTAAGGTGGGCCAAAGAAAGAAAGAAAAAAACAGATAAGAGGAAAGATAGATAATAACGGGAGCTTGGATCTATCCCTGCAGATTACAGACAATGGGTGATCGGTAGGATTGGGATGCTTTGGACTTGGACTGTGACGGAGTTTTTATTTATTTTTGTTTTCACTTGTATTGTATGTATTTGTTGGAAAAGAACATCACGGAAGGACTTGATGATTTTATCTTCTAATGGACCAAAATTAAGATATGAAGAAGACATGCGTGGAACAAGTAGTTGTAATACAACCAATAATTGTGTGTCAAGATCTAGAGAAAATACATATACATGATGCCTAATCTCGTACACTAAAATCATAGAGCCTTGATGGTGTTTAATCCACTCAACGCGTTTATAGTAATTCTCTCCAAATCGTTTAAATTACTTTTTTTAATTGAAGTTTAAGTTGAGAATTCAAGGGAAGTGATGTGGAAAATCATTGAAATGTTTTTGTTCATTTCTTTGATGATGCCACATTGAAACACATTGTTAGAGAAGTTAAGTTTATGTCGATGGTTGAGCTTATATTGTAGGATCTCCATTTAGTTTTCATGACTTATTTGGAAGTGTTTCTAAAATGGCTAAAATTACTTGACTTTCCTCAATTTTCAATCTAGAGCACTTATGGGGCGTTCGGTATCCTATTCAAATAGGGAACTCAAAAACTTTGATTTTTCTTAAAAACAAGGAGTTTTAAATTTATTTTTAAGATTCAAAAACTTGTTTGGTATGCAACTTGAAAACTGTTTTCAATTCTTAAAAATTTGAGAACTTGTGGGTTATTAGTAAAAAACTGAAAAAACAAATATTTTTTGTTTTTAATAATTGGGGTGTTTTTTTTAGCTGTTCTTGAGTTTGAGTTTTTAAAAATAAGGCTACCAAACATGTTTTTTTTGTTTTGGACTCAAATTCTGTTTTTGAGTTTAAAAAATTGAATTCAAGTTGAATACCAACAGATCCTTCAATTTTTAAAAGTTTTGATAAGTGCTTCCAATAAAAGCAACCACAGCCACAAACATGTATCTCGGATTTCAGTTGTCACATAATTTTAAAAAAAAAGAAAAAAAAATTATAATCATCAGATCCCAAATTTCAGGCCCAAGGTAACCATGGGTTGTGCTATGTGGAAGATGCTTGTCACACCACACGTGTGCCGACGCAATGTCACGTAATTCTAGTGTCCAAATCCTAAAAACGCGTGCCAAATATACCAAAGCCAAAATGTAACGCTAAAAAGCAGATGGCTGGAGAAGTCGCATCACCAAATTGCAAAGATTCATTTGTCGACAACAAATTGCACGCATTTATACCAGAATTTAAATGTTCAATGCATGTAATAGTCTAAATTAGAAGAATTTTTCTTACACATATTATCATAGCGATACAGCATTCGAACTTTAGATTATTGATCTACTTTCCGGACAAGATCCATTGACATAAATATATAATTTTAGACTTTAGTCTCATCGTGAAAAACAAAAAGAATGAAAAAGGAAAAAGAAAAAGAAAAAGGAGAGCCGTGGTCCAAATGAAAATTATCAGCCGAATTAAATACTGATTTCATATTACTCCTCCAGACTCCTCAAGTCAACATCGTTGACTCTCTCGCCTCACCAACCCGTCACTTTAGCTCAACTCCAACCGTCCGTTTCTCTCTCAAATCCCCAGACCCCACCTTCTATCTCACACACGCGCTTCCTTGCCCGGCGCGATTCCACATCTCGCCCAAAGAATATGCCACGTGTGCATCCAACCCCTCCTCTCTGTACTAACCCCGGTTACTTTATCAATCCCGTAACTTACTAACCCTAGTTCTCTCTCTTTCTCTCACCTCTCCTCTCCCGTTCATATCTCTCTCTCCCTGTGCAATTTTCGATTTCTTCTGACCACCGAAAAAACAACGAAGACACTCCGAAACAAAAAAGGAAAATAAATAAACCGGAAAGAAGAAAAAGAGAAAAACCGAAAACGTGAATTAGGGTTACGTATACAAAACTCTGCAATTTGTATGCGCGGGATTATATGAGCGTTTTGTGTAGCATTCTGTGGATTCGTTGTCTTGCAAATCAATGGCGGAGCGGAGGTTCGGGATAGGCTATGCTTTGGCGCCGAAGAAGCAGCAGAGCTTCATCCAAGAGTCGCTGGTCGGCCTCGCGAGATCGCGCGGCATCGATCTCGTACGGATCGACACTGAGCGCTCGCTGGCGGATCAGGGGCCGTTCGATTGTGTGATGCACAAGTTGTACGGCAACGATTGGAAGCGGCAGCTGGAGGAGTTCGGCGTGAAGAACCCTAATGCGGTGATAATCGACTCGCCGGAGGCGATCGAGCGGCTGCACAATCGGATTTCGATGCTGCAGGTGGTTTCGGAGCTGAAAATCGAGCACGAGAGTGACACGTTTGGGATTCCGAAGCAGATTGTGATATACGACAAGGAAACGCTGTTTGATCGCCAGGCTTGGGAGGGTCTGAAGTTCCCGGTGATCGCAAAGCCTCTGGTCGCCGACGGCAGCGCCAAGTCGCACAAAATGGCCCTGGTTTTCAACCACGACGGGCTCGACAACCTCAAACCCCCAATTGTGCTTCAGGAGTTTGTGAACCATGGCGGCGTTATCTTCAAGGTGTATGTGGTTGGAGAACATGTGAAATGCGTGAAGCGTAAGTCACTCCCTGACGTTTCCGAAGAAGAAAAATTGGGAAGCTTGGATGGCTTGTTGTCGTTCTCGCAGATATCCAATCTTGCAAACAATGAGAGAACTGATGACAAGTACTACAAGATGATGCAGTTGGACGACACAGAGATGCCACCACAGAGCTTTATCACTGATATTGCAAGAGGGTTGCGGCAAGGGCTGAAGTTAAACCTGTTTAACTTTGATGTGATTCGGGACGCGAGGTTTGGTAACCGGTATTTGATAATTGACATTAATTACTTTCCTGGATATGCCAAAATGCCGGGTTACGAGACTGTGTTGACTGATTTCTTTTGCGATATTATGCAAAAGAAAGAGAAAGATGGGGCGGAGAACACTGGTTTGGATAGTTATGAGGTACTTAGCTGTGATGACGAAGTGAGGAAAATTGTAAGTAGTGATGGGGATGATGGGGGTGATCTTAACGTAGAAGAGGAGAACCCAATTCAAGTTTGAAAGGCCCTGTGGCGTCCTTGTCCTGTGGTTGGCTGGCACTATTGGTTCATTGGCATTTTCGTAAGAAGCTTGGCCATTTTGGTGATTTGTGGACGAAGATGAGTTGCACATTAGGTTTAGATAGCAGTTGGGACAGTGCTGAACTGAGTAGGCTGGTTCTTGGTTTTAGCTTTAACTTCTTGACAACAACATTACATGATGTTCAGCGTTGATCGTGTATATTCCATTCACCAATGCTCCGGAGAAGGTACTTCTCAAAATACTATGCTGAAGTTTTAGCCTTTTAGGAAAGTCAAGTTGTAATCTGAGGCTTTAAAGTCTTTCATTGCCTAGAAACTGTTCTAGTTTGTGCCATAGGCACCTTTAGTTAATGGATTTTGGCTTTTTTTGTTAATGATTTTTTCATTTTTATTCTTTTTGGCTTTTTAGTTTTGATTGAATTTATTGAATTTTATGATACTTTTTTCTCTCTTCATGAACTAATTTATTTGTTTGTGGTTGTTAATGTGGCTTGAATGGGTTGCATTAACAAGGTTTCTGCTTAGTACTCTGTCAATCAAATTTTATGAGGAAATCATTGAAGTTTTATGACATTCCTGATCTAGCGCTTCTTGTTTCTTTTTTTTTTTTTTTTTTCAAATGCGAGTGTTTTTGGGCAAGAAGATAAAAGAAATGGTTGATGCAGTTTGTTTTGCTTTATTGTTTGGCAAGAGGCATATTAACTTGCTTGCATTTAATGTGTTACCTTCTGATGATACTTTTGTCATATATATAGGCCCGTTTGTATAAACTAGTGTTAGGAGAGTAGTGCATTGTCGCATGTTTTGGAAAGTTATTTAAAACTTAGTACATCCAGTGAATCCCCATACTAATGCTCTAATTTCCATAATAAAAAAATTAGGATCCCAGGTTTTGTTGAGACTTGAGAGAAATGAACACCTAGTAATACACACATAAGCCAATTATTGCTTTGATGTAATGTTTTTGGATAAAGCAGAATGCTAGAATCAGAATGGAATAAGGAGCTGATCATATTTTCGGTGAATGAGTTCTAGGATTAGACAATTGAAAAGAATGTTCTTGAAACCAAAGTGGGCGTAGGATAGAACAAATTACTATCTTGGATCTGTGTTGCTATACGTTTAACACTGCATATTGACTTTGCATGAATGCCAATAGGAGTGATTGGCCCACATATGGTTTTGGTGTGTCGTTATTAGTAACGGTTTCTACTTTTATGATGCGAATATACCATGTCGTTTATGGAAACAATATATTTAAGTAGTTTAGGAATTTGACACTAGGATTCCTCTGGCTTGTACTCATGCTAAAATCTGACTTGTAGCTGAGTCATTTTTAAGCACCGTCTGCTGGCTCATAAACTTGTTCACAATAGATGGACTAGTACAATGTATGGAAGCTCGATGTGTGTAGGAGTCCAACATGTGTTTGCTAATTGTTTTAAGCTCAAAATTGTGAACGTATTTTCCACAGTGCTCAAGTGTCAGGGGCCAGTGCTTATCCGCATATGGTTCTTTTGCAGTAGCGTCAAAGAAACGTACTTAAGAAGAGACTGGGTCTATGAAAGTGACTAGATTGAGTACAAATAATCTTCCTATGTCCTTTCCCTTCCCCGATAATCTTTCAAGTTCAAATAGAGAAATTATTGGCAGGGCACCTGAAAGGCCACATGTCAATGATAAAATGATAGTGATTTATAAGTGGAAATGGAAAGTTTTGAATGCTATTAAGTTTCTGTAGTCAATAGCAAACTGATTAAATCCTTTGCAAAGGATATATCAAATGTATATACAATTGCAGAGAATCTCACTCCTATTATTTTACTTCCTTTGCGTCAAGTATATACATTCTCTACAGTTCTGTGCCAATGGGCTATGGAAGCCCAGTTGAGAAGTTAATAAGTATAGAATAAATTGTTTTTTGCGAACTTGTCGCAGGATTGTAGTTTTTATACAACCGATTGTCCTGGCCAGTTCCATGACCTTTGCTGCTCTAAGCTGAGCGATTCCTGCTACGTTTCTAGCCTGTCAATGAGGAGTCATCTGTCTGTTAATTTTCTATATTCTTTTTCATAGAAAGAATTTATGTCATATACATATAGATAAATAATTATGGTATTGATTAAACTACTGCCTCTTGGTTTGAGAATGGTAAGAGAATATCAACAGTATGTGTTTGTTTGGCTAAAACTTATTGTGTCCCCATGTTACGTTTGAATTCACGCATTGAATCCATTGTATTTTTGGAGAGTTGGTGGAAGGTTCTTACCCTGTTTTTGTTTTCCTTTTCTGTTTTCTTTCAGTTACTTATTAATTTAGTTTTCAAGTCAGTCTTCTTTTGTGGCGATCTATGTATATTTAAGTTTTGATGTGCTTTGATAGAAGAATCTTTGCTACACCTTAGAAATTGTTTTGTGTTTGCTCGTGTTGTGGCCTAGTGGTAAATGTTATGATTTACGCGATTGTATGAATTCATGTTTTGAGAAAACTGGGAATGTGGAGAGTCCTTGACTCTCTCTGTAGATTGAGCTTCATGTACTGGTCCCCTTGTTAGGTGCAAAACTTAATCAAGTTTGGTATTTTGTGTAAAGGTCATAACCATGCAGGATGAATATAGAAGTTAAAACTGAGAAAGTCTGATTCTGGAGATAGAAAGAGAAAAAGCCCATAAAACCTTCTGTCTCACTGGTTGTATTCCACAAGTTCCAACTAGATCAATGACTTTTCTTGCCCAAATATATAAGAGTACAGAAATAAATTAAATCTTGGTTGTTGTTGAAGGTTGTAAACAGAAGCTTTCTATTGTACAAGTCCCGAAATAAATTTTGGGTAAAAAACCCTTTTATTTTTTGGGCTATTAGTTTTGAGTCATCAGAGTTTTGTTAGCTTGGCTTTTGTGTACTACTTTTTCCCTATCATACATGTTAAGAAAAAGTAAATTTCAGTCCACACTATAATTGTAGTTGGGTTACCCATATTTGTCAATATGTATCCAGTTTGGTCAATCTGTGAAAGAAGGGGTCGACTTAAAAAATTATATTGGTCAACAAGTACATTAATTCTAAATTAAAAGGCTTCTATTTGCTAATTAAGAAGAATTTTTAATAGAAGCAAACAATCTAGCAACTTACAGCTAGGAATTCAGGATCCCTCTTGATAAAACCTAGAATATGAAGCTGTTAAAAGTAGATGAGCATATATATATATATGAGTTGGGAAGTAGCTCTTATTGTACCTTTGATTTTGTAACTGGGGCTTGGGAGTAAGTACATGTATGGGAATGGTTGCCTAGTACATGAAAAAATAGGGGGGAAATAAAACCCTCCACTCCCCTTGGGTTTCATTTTCCCTTCCCATGGAAAACTAAGGACAACATTAAATGCACATTGTTTATGACCATTTTGTCCCCATTAATAATTTAGAATTACAATAAACCATTAAATGCATTCTTTTTATTTCATTTTATTTAGTTTATACTTCTAATAGGTATAATTGGAAAATAAATAAAGTTTGTTTTACATTCATACACAAACCGAATGGGATCTAAAGCTTTCACTTTCACAAGGCTCTATACTCAAGCTTTTGATGTCCTGCAATGTTTACTCAATTTATAAAAGTAACAACAAAAATTCTCAAATTAGAATTTACATTTTTTTTTTCTGAAAAAAATAAATTAGAATTTACATTAAAAATTGGATCAACTACATTAAACCCCCCAAACTATGGGGGTCATTAGAAACTCATGCTCAACATTTATTTACCCGTTTGACCAGTACACAACTTCATAGACCCTTTCGAATACACCTTCCGTTAATGAATCTGTTAATTTTTCCGTTAAATGCTTACGTGTCACGTGGACTAAAAAACTAATAGAAAAATCTTGATTTCTTAATTATTTAAAAATCTTAAAATTAAATAATATAAAACAATAAAATAATATAAACATTTAAAAAAAATTAAAAACAAACAAAACAACTCACCCATAATCCCCCGAATTCTCCCTCAGCCCCACACCCTTCCCCTTCATCCCAACCCATAACCTAGCCTCCAAACACCTACTACCATCTCATACCACACCCCAACTCCGACCACTGCCTCACACCCCAGATTTTCTGCTCACCCCCCTTCCTCAAAGCCCTCTGTTTGTGTTTTGTGTTTCAATTTTTTTTCTTCTGTTATTGCAGAAATTGATAGAGAGCGAGAGAGACGGAGAGAGAGAAAGGGCAATTTCAACATTTTTGAATTTTTTTTTGTTGGAGAAAAAATTTAGTTTAAAATGTTTAAACGCAGCACATGCCGTGCACAGACCCAAAACCTTTCTCTCTTTCTCTCTGGTTCTCCCTTGACGCTACAGTAACTAGCGATTTCTCTCCACCGCTTAGCCATCAATGGCCGCTGTTTTTGTCCCAAAATTCTCCCTTATTTTTCCTTTACCTATCCCACATAAAATTTAGGCTCTGCAACTGCAATGGAAGACTGTGGCACGTTCAAAAGAAAACCCAGAAATCGCCGTCGATGTAGAGCAATTTTCCGACAATGGCAATCATTGCCACCTATTGGGTTTTGATCCCTGCCCTCCAAGGAAGCTAATCCACCAAAAAGCCCCTTATTAAACCCAAAATCCACAAAGAGAAATAATTGATTCTTACGGTGGGTGTCTCTAAAAAATGTATCCAACTTGAATTCGCCCAACACACATTGCCTTCAGATGGGTGTCTCTGGTACTTGTGTCCGACCATGATTTCCCCAGCCACTTGCCCGATTTGGCTACAGAGGTGGTTGGCTAGTTTCCAACTTTGTTGGTTGCCTTCATATGTGTGCATGTACCTGTGTTTAGTATACAGGTGTCCCACCCAGATTGCCCCACCCACTTGCCCTATTTGTCTACACAGGTGATTAGCCAGTTCCTCCTTCCTCGATTACCTTTAGGCCCCTTTTGTTCCTTAACGAATGAATTTGATGGGAAATCATTTCCCATGTCATTTCCCAAGGGGATGGGAAATGGTGATTCCTTTTCCATGTTTGGTAATGCCGGGAAAGTGACCCTGAAATATCATTTTTTTTCCTTTCCCATGTTTGTTTTGAGTAGGAATGGAAAACAAATTTTGTTTAGTTCCCCAATTGTACCCCTATTAAAATAATAAAAAAATACCAATAATTGTTGGATAAAAACTGTAATTATGAATTGTTAGTAAGGACAAATTAGTCAGAAAAAAAGTTAGTCTTACTTTCCCATGGGAAGGGAAAGTGAAACCCAAGTAGGAAGGAAGGATTCACTTTCCCTCCTACTTTCCCATGTGTTAGGCAACGCTTTCCCATGCCTGACTTACCAAACATGGGAAGTCAATTAGTTTCCCACCCCCACGATTCCTTTCCCATGAACCAAACGCAGCCTTAGAGGTTTGCCTACACCTGTATTTAGCATAAATGTTTCCAACCTGAATATGCCCAGCCACGTGCCCAATTTGTCCACACACGTGGTGGACTAGTTTCCTCTTCCTCGGTTGCCTTCAGATGTAGGCATGCACTTGTGTTTAGTATACTAGTGTCCGACCATGTTTTCTTCAGTCACATGCCCGACTTGTCTACATAGGTGGTTGGCCAGTTTCCCCTTCCCCGGTTGGCTTCAGATGTAGGCCTACACTTTTGTTTAGTATATAGGTGTTCCGACCATGTTTTCCTCAGCCACATGCCCGACTTGTCTACATAGGTGGTTGGCTAGTTTACCTTTTCCCCGTTGCCTTCAGATGTGTGCATGTACCTGGATTTAGTATACAGGTATCCAACCCAGATTTCTCCAGCCACCTGCCTTATTTGTCTACATAGGTGGTTGGCCAATTTTTCACTTCCCCTGTTGCCTTCAGATGTGTGCATGTATATGTGTTGAGTATGCAAGAATTCAACTCGGATTTTCCTAGCCATCTGCAATATTTGTCTACATAAGGGGGTTGGGTAGTTTCCCTCTTCCATGGTTGCATTTAGATGTGGGCCTGCTCCTGTTTAGTATATAGGTGTTCGATAATGTTTTCCTCAGCCACCTACTCGACTTGTCTACATAGATGGTTGGCCATTTTCCCTCTTCCCTGGTGTCCTTCAAATGTGTGCATGAACCTGTGTCTAATATACATGTGTCAGCCCCAGATTTCCCTAGCCACTTGCCTGATTTTTCTACACACGTGGTTGGCTAGTTTCCGCTTCCCTAGTTGTCTTCAGATGTGTGCCTACACCTACATTTAGCATAAATGTGTTCGACCCCGATATGCCCAACCACGTGCCCGATTAGTCTACATAGATGGTTGGCTAGTTTCCCCCTTCCTCGGTTGCCTTCAGATTTGTGCATGTACCTGTGTTTAGTATACAGGTGTCCAACCTGGATTTCCCCACCCACTTGCCCTAATTGTCTAGATAGGTGGTTGGCTAGTTTTCCCTTTCCCTGGTCACCTTCAGATGTGTGCATGTATATATTAAGTATATAGGAGTCCAGCTCGGATTTCCCCAACCACATGCCCAATTTGTCTACACAGGTGGTTAACCAGTTCCCCCTTCTCCTATTGCCTTCAGATGTGGGCATGCACTTGTGTTTAGTATACATGTGTCTGGCCATGTTTCCCCAGCTCACACCTGCCCGATTTGTCTACACAAGTGGTTGACCACTTTTCCCCCTTCCCTAGTTGCCTTCAGATGTGTGCCTACACCTTTGTTTAGTATACAGGTGTCCGACCATTATCTCCCAAGCCACCTGCTCGACTTGTCTACACAGGTGGTTGGCCGGTTTCCCCCTTTCTCGGTTGCCTTCAGTTGTGTGCCCATATCTGTGTTTAGTATATAGTTGTCCGACTAAGATTTCTTTAGCCACTTGCTTGATTTGTCTACATAGGTGGATGACCAGTTTCCCTCATCCCTGGTTGCCTTTAGATGTGTGCCTACGCTTCTATTTAGTAAACATGTGTTCGACAAGGATTTTCCCAACCATTTGCCCGGTTTTCCTTAAGATGTTTGCAAGTACTTGTGTTTGGTATACATGTGACAAGAATAATTTCCTATACCTGCATCGACAATACTTTTCAGGTGTTCCCCGTGGATTTCCTCACCCACCTACTCATTTTGTCTACACATGTGGTTTGCCACTTTCCCCTTTCTTGTAGCCCTAAGATGTTTGCATGTACCTATATTTATTATACAGGTGTCTGGCCCAGATAATTGCTAGTACCTACCTCGACAATACTCTGCAAGTGTTCGACCAGGATTTCCCCAGCCATTTACTCGATTTTTCTACATAAGTGGTTGGCTAGTTTCCCCTACTCCGGTTGCTTTCAGATGTTTGCATGTACATGTGTTTAGTATATATGTGTTTGTCCAAGAATGTTTTGCCACTTGCCTGATTTGTTTACATAGGTGGTTTGCCACTTTCTCCCTTCCTCGTTGAGCCACATGCCTAATTTGTCTGCACAGATGGTTGGCTAGTTTTCCCTTCCTTGGTAGCCTTCAGATGTCGGCCTACATTTGTGTTTAGTAAATAGGTGTCCAACAAGGATTTCTCAGCCACTAGCTCTATTTTTCTACAAAAGTGGTTCGCTGAGTTTCCCCTTTCCCGATTGCCTTCAGATGTGTTCTTGCTCGTGTATTATGTATACAGGTGCTCAACCAGGATTTCCCCATCCACCTACCTGATTTGTCTACACCGGTGGTTGACCACTTTCCCCCATCTCCGTTGCCTTCAAATGTTTGCTTGCAACTATGTTTAGTATACAGGTGTCTGACCATGAATTCCCCAGGCACTTGCCCGATTTGTCTACATAGGTGGTTGACCACTTTCCCTCATCCCTGGTTGCCTTAAGATGTTTGCATGTATCTGTGTTTAGTATTCAAGTGTTCGGCAAAGATTTCCAGCTGCTTGCCGATTTCTCTATATATTTGGTTGCCTACTTTCTCCATTCCCCAATTTCTTTCAAATGTGTGCTTACACTTGTGTTTAGTATATAAGTGTCTGCCCAAGATTTCCCCAGCCACTTGCCTAATTTATTTACACATGTGGTTGGTAAGTTTGCCCGTTCCCCGTTTCCTTCAAATGTTAGTATGTACCTATGTTTAGTATACAAGTGTCTAACTAGGATTTCCCCCTCCACCTACCTAATTTGTCTACATAGGTGGTTGGCAAGTTTCCCCATACTCTAGTTGCCTTAAAATGTTTGCATGTACCTGTGTTTAGTATACATGTGTCCGGCTAGAAGAATTGCCTATACTTAAGTGTTCAGCCCGCATTTTCCCAAGCTTCCTGCCAATTTGTCTACAAAGGTGGTTGGCCAGTTTCCTCATTCTCTAGTTGTCTTCAAATGTTTGTATGTACTTGTGTTTAGTATGTAGGTGTCTGGCAAGGAATGTTTTTCATGTAATTGTGATTAATACATACAAGTGTTAGGCCAAGATTTCGCCAGCCATTTACCCGATTTGTCTACACATGTGGTTTTTCAATTTCCCCCTTTCCCGGTTGCCTTTAGAAGCTTGTCTATACTTTTGTTTAGAATACAGGTTTCCCACTAGGAATTGCCAGTCACCTCCCTAATTTACACAAGTGGTTGACCACTTTCCTTTTTCCTTGTTGCCTAAAAATGTTTGCTTGTACTTGTGTTTAGTATACAGGTGTTCAACAAAGATTTCCCCAACCACATTCCCGATTTGTCTACATAAGTGGTTTGCAAACCCACCATCGCTAGCGGACCCGCCAAGACCTTGACTGTGAAAACCGCTCCCAACTAACCCCCTATCTATGACTACCTGGCCAATGAAGTCTCTTGGCACACACCGAGCCCATCTGCCCAATAAACGTGCCACGTGGGTCTCATACGACGCACCAATGGGAACGAGAAAACCAAACATAGGTCTCATCCTCGGCCCCCGAGCTACCTCCTGGGAAGATCGAAAGGGTGTAAGCCACCCACGTCGATGACAAGACCCCTTCTGACCGCCGATTTGTTGTGCCTCATAAAACGTGCCCCAATCCCTTCAAAAGCTGGATGTTAACTTCCCGAGTCACCACTTACACCAGATGGGACTGTCGCCGTATGTGCAGAAAGGCTATTCTGCCCAGGCCTACCCCTAGTAGAAATGTAAAAAGGTCATCATGAGCTGAGGACGTGGACAAACCATGACCACTTGTCGTCTGACGGATTTGATATGACACAAACAGCTCGGCTCCAAGCTGATGTGGTCGGCTTGTAATAATCCATGTTTTGTTCTCCCTGTAAATAGAGTAGGAGTTCTTGTAAAAATGGACGAGGATAAAACTCACCTACTTCGCTCATATGGGCTAGTTGTTCTTTAATAAACATCGCTCTTGATACCATAACCCACATGGCCATAGAATAAAACTCACCTATGGACGCCGAGAGTTTCATGTCAATCTTCTTCTGTTGGTCATTAGATGGGGATCCATGGTATGAGCATGTGCTCGAGTCAGAGTCTAAACAGGAGAGAGTGAGCGTTCTCTTGAATTCTTCAAGCCTGAAAAACTACTTTCTTCTTTCCGAGAGTTTATCCCGTTCGCTGGGGGGTATGCTTCTTTGCCGCCAAGGAGGTCAATTTAATGACCAGTTCATGCCTTCGGATCACATCTTGCTCCTTGACTTGAGTCGGTATGGAAGTGACATGTTGAGTTGCGGATATCGCCTTTGCCTTGCTTCGAGTGACGACCCCAGCAGAGTCTTCGCTTGAGAAGGAGGCGCTCAAGCTCTTGTCTCTTTTCGCGGGAATGGTTTGAATCTTCTTGGAACCCATCGTTTGTCACTGGATTGATTGAGCTTGGAACTTGAGAAAGAGATGATAGGTAGAGATTGTCCCACTGGGTGTGCCAAATTTGTAAACACGAAAATCCTGGACACAAATGAAACAAGAACACGTGTACAAAGTAATATTTGTATTAAAGAAATTTAGGGTTACAATCTATGTATTAAATCCTCTGATTCGATCTCCAAATTAAAAGAAATTTTTTTTATTGATACAAGGGTCATAGAGACTTGATCTTGATCAAACGGGTAGCACAAGGCTTGTTTAGTGATTGTAAATTTCTAGGGTGGAGGAACCGGCACCTATTTGTTGTGCTTGGTGACTCTTCCAAAGTGGGATGAAGAATGCAAAGAGTTTTCTAATTCTTCTGAGTGCTTCGTCTGTCTAAGAGTCCTTTCCTTTGTCTTGAGGCCTCCTATTTATAGGCTCCTGTAGGATTCTTGATCTAAATAGCTTTTCTTCTTTAGGACCTTGCTTTGTGGGATTTTGATTTAATTTAAAATCAATTCCGATAATTTGGAAATATAACCAAATTATCTTCAATTGATTGACTATCATAATATTTGATTTAAATCAAAGTCAATCACAGAAGATTCTTCTCTTTAATTTTGTCTTCAATTTGAACCGTTTGATGCACTCTGCCGGATGTCAACATGTGTCATCTTTGACAACTAATTCAATTTTGATGAGTCATATGCCACGTGGGTGAATCATGAGGCCCGCAATTCAATCCACCAAACCTTAATTATTTTCTTATTTAGCAAAATTTAATTCGCCAAAATTTCTTTGTCTACAAACTCATTTCTCAATTGTTGGTTTTGTTCTTCCCGAACAACTTATTTTTTTCTTCTTTCTAAAATAGCATAATATACAAATAATAAAGCAAAATCAGCCAGCCTAAAGCATAGAAAAGGGTTTTTATGGTGAAATGACTAACCAACAAAAAATATAAGTGTCTTGAAAGTGACTCATTCTCATTCAATTCTTAGCAAACTGGCTGTCTTGAAAGTGTTCATCCTCACTGATTACAACCATATCTAATATTCTAAGTAACTAAACTAAATCGTTATCCCAATGTGGCAATTTGGAAGCTGAACTCAACTTAATTAGGTGGTTTGGTTGGAACTTGGTAAAGGGCTCCTCCTCAGCACACCAGTCAATAACTTGTATTAAACGGAAATAATTTTGGTCTTACCTAATCAGTTGCAAATGTAACTACTAATCTGACTTTTAGTGACTAGACTTATAGACAAATGAATCATTAATAACATCGAGGGGATCAACTTTTTTCCAACTTTACTCATCAGCTGATGTTGACACTCGGAGACCCATCAAGAGAAATATATTATATGTATATGTATTGTCGAATAAGGTGGAAATGGCGGTGACATGCATGCATGGTTGACTTTGACGTGCAATAATATGGTCAAAAGCTTAATTAATTATCTGATATTATGCATAAGTTCAATTTGTAATGAATTATCTGATATTAAAGAAGAACCTAAATATGAAGAAAAAGTTTGTAGATATACATCAGGTAAATTTAATGATATACAAGCTAGACTTCCAGCCACTGACTTATAAATTTTAGGAGTCATTAACTCTCTTGAAACATTTTCATTATTCTTACATGATGAGATATTTACTATTAGAACAGATTGTCAGAATATTGTTTCTCATTGTAATAAAATTACTACTAATAAACAAGCAGCTCGAAGATGGGTCAATTTGTTGATTCTATTACAGGAAATGGATTTAGACCAATATTTGAGCATATTAAAGGTATGGATAATACTTTAGCAGACATCTTATCCTGTATTATTCATTAACAGGTATGCAATATTTTGGAGCATCATCCTCTGGCAAAAAAATTAACGGTACACCATCACAGGGTGGTAATCCATTAAGCATGAGTAGTCAAGCAAGACCAATAGTAAATACTTATTATTATAATGGAATTCCAATACAAGAAGTTGGAAATTCTGCTTTAAAATATCGTATTCAAGCATCATTAGCAGATAAACAAAAAGTTCTTTTAGACAATTTTTGGAATATTAGAACTAATAATTTAAGCATGAGAAGAGGGCACAAAAATCTTATTAAAGCCCTTGAGCAAGAGTTTTTAGCATATAATTATGATTATAAAAGAGCAATACAACAAATTTCTTTTTTCAAGGAAAAACATGAATATCAAAAGAAAGAGTATGATACAATAATAAGAAATTTTAGAATTATTAATTTAAGATGTCAAAATTTAAACATGATTTTACAGAAAAAAGAGGCTAATAAGCCCAACTTACTTGAGCATACACTACTAAAAAAAACCTCTTGCGCGACCAAACTTGCGACCAAACAAAATTCGTCGCGCAAAGTCACTTTGCGCGACAAATATAAATCATCGTCGCTCAAAGTCTTACGCGACTCAATTTTGCCCAACGAAAAACAAATCGTCGCACAAAGTCACTTTGCGCGACAAAACTTTGCGCGACGACAAGAATCGTCGCGTAAAGTACCTTTGCGCGACAAATACTAGAATTCGGTGCACAGAGTTTTACGCGATGAATAATGATTCGTCTCGCAAAGTATTTACAAAAATAAATAAATAAATAATTATTTTTAAAATTTTTTGGATGCCTTTGCGCGACGAAATAATAATCTTCGTCTCGCAAAGTCTTTACTAAAATTAAAATTAAAAATTAAAAAAAATTTGGATGACTTTGCGCGACGAAATAATAATCTTCGTCTCGCAAAGTCTATACAAAAATAAATAAATAAAAAATTATTTTGTTAGAAAAATATATTATTGTAGTTCGGATTGGGTTTTTGTTAGAAAATATATATTTTAAATTGACGATCAAATTTGTTCATTGTATTCATATAGGGTCAAGGAATGTAGCTGTAAAAAATCATCAAAATCGAAATTGAAATAACCGTTAAATCGTGATTTTTCTTTTATAACCGTCGAAAAATTTTGTCCTATTACTTAATCTCTGAATGTTTATTTTTTCCGATTTTTGGCGTATATGATCTCGAAGTGTAAACAAAAAAATTTGACGGTTAGATCGTTGAAACTAGTTTCGTGGAATGCGTATGCCATGAAAACAATATATTCACTAACAAATAAGAGTTTATTTATACTTTTATTAAATATAACATACGATTTTGTGGTATCTACTAGTGTAAATATTTTAAATTGACGATCAAATGCAGTCATTGTATTCATATAGCATCAAGGAGTGTAGCTGTAAAAAATCATCAAAATCAGGGTTGAAATAACCGTTAAATCATGATTTTTCGTTTATAACCGTCGAAATGTTTTGTCCCATTAATTGATCTCTTAATGTTTATTTTTTCTGAATTTTGGTGTATATGATCTCGATGTATAAACAAACAAGTTTGACGGTTGGATCGTTGAGTAGCTTTAAATTTATTTATTTTGTACGTATAACACTTAAGAAATTGAATAGTATATGTATTTATTACTAGCTTTAAATATTTTTAAAGACTTTGCGCGACCAATTGGTATTTCGTCGCGCAAAGTATATTCTCAAAATTTGGGCGTGTACCAAAAATGGGAAATTTTTTTTTAAAAAAAAATCGACTTTGCGCGACCAATATATAAATATTCGTCGCGCAAAGTATACTCTAAAAATTTGGCGGGCACCAAAAATGGGATTTAAAAAAAAAAAATTTCGACTTTGCGCGACCAATATATAATTATTCGTCGCGCAAAGTATATATCCTAAAAATTTGGCGGGCACCAAAAATGAGATTTTTTTAAAAAAATTTGACTTTGCGCGACCAATATCTAAATATTCGTCGCGCATAGTATTTTTTAAAAATTTGGCGGGCACAAAAATGGGATTTTTAAAATAAATAAAAAAGTTTGACTTTGCGCGACCAAATTATAATTATTCGTCGCGCAAAGTATATATCCTAAAAATTTGGCGGGCACCAAAAATGGGATTTTTTTAAAAAAATTTCGACTTTGCGCGACCAATATATAAATATTCGTCGCGCAAAAGTTTAGGCGACCAGAAATTCGTCGTGCAAAACCGAAAAAATTTGGCGGGCATCGAAAATGGGAATTTTTTTTTAAATTTTTTTTAAAACACTTTGCGCGACCAATATATTGTTTCGTCGCGCAAAGTGATACGTTCTTTAAAAGCAAAATAACTCCTCCACCATTTTCTCAATGTCTTCTAAATCCTACCATTTCTCTCTTTCCCACTCCCCCAAATCCTACAATTTCTCTCACACTCACTCCTCTCACTTAATCTCTCATCTCTCTCTTCACTATCTCTCTCTCTCTCACTCACTCTCTCATCTCTCTTTTCATCATCTCTCACTCTCACTCACTCTCTCATCTCTCTCTCACTATCTTCTCTAATTCTCTCACACTCACTTCTCTGTAAATTTTAAATTTTTTTCATTAATATGTGTTTTTGGAGTTAGTTTTGGGTTTATGCCAATTATTTGTCATTATTTTATGTTATTGTTTTGTTATTTGACAATATTTGTTTTTTTTTTTTTGGGTAGGGAATTGTTGAGGCTTTGATGGCTAAAGTTGAGGATTTGATATAAGAGGCTTGTAGATTTTATTATTGTACTTTGTTAATTTAAGTGTACATTTTGAATATTATGTATATTGGATAATTTGACCACTATTTTTCTTATGTAATTTTATTTTGAATATGTCAATTTAAATTAAAGTAATTAAGAAAAATAAAATCATACAATTAAATTAAATTTAAAAAAATTAATATAATGAAATTGATATAAGAGAAATAATAAAAAAAAATGTCAAAAACCTTGCTCGACAAAAAATTTCGTCCGCAAACTATTAAATTAGTTTAAAATTTTCAAAAAACAAAAATTAAAAAAAATGAATATTTCGTCGCAAACCTTTGCGCGACATTAGCTTTCGTCGCAAAGGAGATATTATTCGTCGCGCAAAGTATATAATATTCGTCGTAAAGTAATTAATATTCGTCGCGCAAAGTTGTTATTGTCCGTCGCGCAAAGTTTTCAAGATTCGTCGTGCAAAGTTGTTATTTTTTCGTCGCGCAAAGTCGTCATGATTCGTCGCGCAAGTGGTTATCCTTCGTCGCGCAAAGTGGCTTTGTGCGACGAAAATTTTGCCGTCGCGCAAACCCTTTTCTCCACGAGTTTTGCGCGACAGAACTTGCGCGACCAAAATTTCGTCGCGCAAACTTTGCTCAACGAAATTTTCCTTTGCGCGACCAAAAATCATTCGTCGCGCAAAGTGTTTTTTGTAGTAGTGATAATAGAGAATTTTCCCTTGAGCAAAAACTAAACACCCATATTTTCTTCAAACCCTAGCTAGAGAAATGTATAGATTTTTACTGGAAGATATTAAGAGTCATATGATTAGATTAGAATATGAGCAAAATATTATACATTCAAGCTTTTCTTTTTAATTCAGACAACATGATGGAAGCATAACTCCATATGACGACCTCATGATAGAAGAAGCATCGTGAACTTCATTTCACGTGAAGGATCATCCCAGCAAATGAAGTATAAGTTCCAACCTTTTAGGCTCCATACGGCAATCAGGAAGCAAAACTCCCTTGGCATCATCTGAAAAGAAGAAACAGACTCCTTAGGCAATATAAAAATGAATAAGGGCATTATGGTCCAAACACTATAATTTTATCCTTCTTTATAAATACTTCACTCATTTTGGGTTGAATCAAAAGTCCCCCTTACATGATTCACCCTTGATAGGGTTACGGGTTGTTCACAGTAATGGTATGGCGTTTCGGGTTGTACACATGCAAACCAAAATCATATCAAGAGATTAAAAATAAACTTTAAATTGGTTGTTGACCTGAAATTATCGCTCCCCATTACCCGGATTATACACTTGAAATGAGCATATTAATACATGAAAATATGTTGTTTCCAGTAAAATATGCTTCTTATGTGAGAGGAAAAGGTTAAAACGGACAATAAGAAAAAGATTTGAAAACGAAGGCTATTCTGGCCTATGAATAAGTACCCTATTAAGATAATAGAGCTCGTGACACAAAATAGATTCCAATGCAAATTTCAAACAAGTTAGGGATGTCCGGAGAAACATAAAGTTAATCTTTAGTCTTTTAATATAATCATAACCCAGGAAAACAAACAAACATTTGTCAAACAATAACTAATTAGATGCTGTTTTAAATTTCTTGTACTACTAAAAAATTAGCTGTGCTGCAAATACAAATAGTCCCTCTTTAGAAGAAACAAGGAACCTTCTGTGTAGTTTCACACAAAGTGACAGTGATTTTTTCTTCTGTCTCCCCTCTACTATTTTTTTTAATCAAAAGAAATACGTGGAGTAATCTCAATCATACATCTGTCCAAGATTTCTTTCTAAGTTGAGGAAACCAAGTTTATTAAGTAAATCCCAGTTGGAAGATTTTGCAAATGATCCATGTAAAAAGGTCAACATATAGGAGGGATGCTTAATTAATTGTTCTTTTCAAACCCTGTCAATATTTTCCAGAGTTTTCTTGCTTCAAGGAAGGCAATGAGGTAAGAAAGGTTGAGAAATCCTCTGGCTTTATCTTGTTGTCGTTTTTGTTGCCCCTTTTGACCAATGAGAAGCATTATGTCACACTTTGAAAATTACGAAATACCTTGAGCTACCAAGTAGAGGTCAAAACCAACTCAGATCTTCTACCAAATGTCAAACATTTTTGGGAAGGTCAAACATATTACACATCTTTTACATTGAGTCCAAGCTATTTTATATTTTATTTGGAGTGGAGCAAAGGCTAAGTGCACTGAATTCTATTTTAGCACACAATGATATCTTCTGGCTTT